>CAMAPF010001036.1:0-105000 GCA_945859915.1 Cuscuta epithymum | reverse complement strand
TTCAAAATCCTTAGTCTTCCCTTTCTTCTTTAGAAAACGGCAATTAGAAGGGTTACCTTTTCACGACCATGATGAATCTTTCTTCAATATGATGAACAAATTCAACATATTCATGTTTCCATCCTCAAACAACCCGATCAAGTTCATGAAATATATAGGTGTCAATTATCTGCTCACTTACTTGCATTCGTTTCCTTTTGAAACAAGGGTTACCTTCTCGTGGCCATGATGAATCTTATGCATCTTCTAATCAAGGTAATTTTCTTGAATTATTTCTAAAGGTTCTTGCGGCTTGTAATGAAGATATAAATGTGTTTTTGTAAAATGCCCCCAATAACCATCGCTTAAATGCCCCTAAGATTTAAAAAAACATTGTTCATAGATGCTGCTACCGAGACCATCAAAGAAATTATAAATGACCTTGCCGATGAATATTTTTCTATTATTGTTGATGAGTCTCGGGATATATCCATCAATGAAGAAATGGCCATTGCTTTACGTTATGTTGACAAAAATGGAAGCATTCTCGAGTATTTTATATAGGGGATGTTCACATCACAGATACTAGTGCTTTGACTTTGAAGAAGGGAATTGATTAGTATTTAGTATGGATTAAGTGTATCAAGATAAGGGGACATGGTTCTCATGGGGCAAGTAATATGCAAGGTGAATTTGATGGACTTAAGAATTTAATTCTGAAAGAAAATCTTTCTGCTTTCTGTATTCATTGCTCTGCTCATCAGTTGCAACTCACACTTGTATATGTAGCAAAAACACATGATCATGCTGCTTTGTTTTTTTTTTGTTTAATTTCTACACTTATCAATATTTTGGGGGGATCATGCAAGCGATACGACTTGCTTCGTGAAATACATGTAGCTAGAGTTAAAGAAGAAATTGAAATAGGTGAAATTCATACTGGGCGAGGTATGAATCATGGAATTGGTTTGAAGCAAAGTGGTGAAACTCGTTGGGGTTCATGTTATGGAAGCCTAATTAGTTTTGTTCAATTGTATTCCTCGATGATTGATGTTCTTGAAGTTATCAAAGAAGATGGGGTGACTTCAGATCAAAAGGGTGAGGTTATGCGACATTTAGACTCTATACAAATATTTTGATTTTGCATTCTTTTTTCATTTGATGAAGACCGCCCTACAAGTTACAGATAAGCTATCTCAAGAATTTGCAAAGAAAAGGATTGAGATATTCTTAATGCGATGCAATTGATATCTATTGCAAAGGGACACTAGCAAGATATGAAAGATGATTGATGGGATCCATTATTGGAGGAAGTGTCTGCTTTTTGCAGAGTTCATGATCTTGACATTCCTAATATGGAAGACAAATTTATACTAAAAACCAGATCCAACAATATAAGGGTATAAAATATTGGGAGCATCATCAGTATGACTTGTTTTATACTAGTACAATTGTGGATATGCAACTTCAAGATTTTATTACCGTTTTAGTGAGTCCAACACTAGGTTGCTTCTTCGTTTGAGGTGCTTGATTCTAGACAAGTCCTATGAAGCATTTTAAAAGCTCAAGTTGATTGAGTTTGCTACATTTTATCCAAGTGATTTCTCAAGTATAGAGCTAGTACTTCTTGAAAATCATTTAGAAACTTATATCATTGATATGCCAAGCAATAATGAATTTCCGAAGTTGAAAGGAATTGCTTGCCTTGCAGAGATGATGGTGAAGATGGAGAAACATCGTGTTTATCAATTAGTTTATTTACTTCTGGAGTTAGCACTAACATTACTTGTTGCTACTGGCAAGGTTGAAAGAGATTTTTGTTCGATGAAAATTGTGAAGACCGAGTTGCCAAATCGGATGGAAGATGATTGGATGAATGACTGTTTAGTTCATTATATAAAGAGTGATGTGTTTGATAGCATTGATGATGAGTTAATTATTCAACACTTTCAAAATATGCAAGCACGCCGAGAACAACTATAAAAGGTACTTTTTCTTTTACTATATCTATATATTTTATTTAGCCTTTTTTATTCTCATGAAGTAAACTATTAGTGTCATATATGTTCATACTCTGAACCCCAATGCCTAGTTTTGCCACTGTATCCGGGGCTTATGTCACCAGACACCAGTGCCCCCCTCCTGACGTCACATGCCTTGACTTATTTCCGAAGTGTGTGCAACCCATCAAAAAGTATGTATTGAAGGACGACAAAGTGGGTGTGTGTAGGGGTGAGATCGGGTCTGATTGGGTCGATTTTTTTTAGGACCGAAAAACTTGGAAACCTTCGAGTTCTACATTTTTGGGCCCGATCGGAGGACCAATACTTTCGGGTTGGTCCGGGTTTTAAGAACATCGAGTTCAGGTTTGGTTGAACCTAGAAACAAAAATCGAAGTGTTTTGAAACAAAAATTGTTTTTATCTATAAGCATGGCGATCTTCTAACTTACAACATAATGTCGTAAAGGTGATCTAAAACAATTATCTTGGAAATTGAAATATCTAAAAAACAATTTAAATATAGTCTCGTACAATTATCTAAATCTGTCAATCAAAAATCATATATTGAAACCAAAGCAGTATATGTTGATTCTTTTTTTAGAGTATAACTTGATCCTAAAAATCACATGAAATATGTTGTAAAAGAACTAATGGTATAGAAAAAATTGAGAATAAAAAGTTTAAAATAAATTGAATTAGTTAACGAAATTATAATCATATATCAATTAATAACACATAATATACATAGCATTACAATGTCGTAAAAAATAAACTAGTCATTATACATATATGTCTGTAAAATAAAATAATTAAATGAATATGTCACACTTAATCGATTAAGAATCTTTATTTACAAAAAAAAAATTAAGAAAATTTGATGTGTTTGGAATAGAGAATTGTTGATAATAGTTCAAGAGTTTGTATGGATTTTGAAACTCTATTTAATAGACATATGAGTTTCTTCAATTGAAAGTGTCTCTCTAAGATACAAGAACATGAATAGTTTACGTGTGTTTTTCTTTTTTAAAAGAAACTAACCATCATATATTAAATCAAACAATCGTTGGCTCATAATACAATTAGTGGCATTATTAAAATATAAAACTCCCTCCGGCTTAGTATGAGCTTCTCGTGCTAAAGTACGGACAACTCTACCTGCGGATCTCCTGCAATGCTTGCTTTGTTAAGAAGATTGTGTCCAGGGACGGAGCTACGTTAGTGAGTAAGGGGGCCATTGCCCCTCCCAGTTTTTAATTTCTAATAGTAAAAATACTACTATTACAAATTTTTGCCCCCCCCCCCCAATATGGATCCGGAAATGGGGTGAGTCACTTTTAGGTCCAATAAATAAATTAAACGTAGGTGTAGTAATTAAGTTTTGACTTTTTAGTAGGAGATGGGAGACCTTAACATTTGTGGTATCTAATTATCTATATACGTATATTTCTGCCAAATATTTAGTATGTTCGGAATTCTAAAAAAAGTCCAATTCGAATAAAATGCTTTGAAGTATGTCTAGTTGTCTACAACACTTGCGGCTTCGAATCAAATATGGTCATCCAAAAATTTGAGGCAATCACAACGCAGTGCTATTTTTACAATTTTATTCGTTTTCTAGATTATACTACGTAATTTATTATCACACATTCACGATTTTCCTTTTATAATTTATTAGTTACCAATAAATTTATTAAGTAATCATTAACTTGGTGTAAAGACCGAGACCTCTAGACTCTAGTGAATTATTATTAATAAATACGGATTTATAAGTGTGTGTATATATATATAAATCATTATGGTTAGCGAAATATAGTATATTGTTCGTTAATATAATAGATTCTTAATTATTTATATGTATTTGTTAAATTATTGTTTTTCAGTTACCTTAAAATAAATATTTCAATGAAATATTACTATGTGCTATGTATTATTCTTGGTATTCTAGATTGTGTCTAATTATGTGCTTAGCTTTTGAGTTTTTACTATGAGATTATAATTTATTTATGTGACTCTTTTTGCATAGACGAAAAAGACACAAACTAAGTTTTAGTTGTCCTTCAAATTAATTTTGTAATTTTGAATATTATACACGAATATTGGTATAACATTTAATTTTGCTATGATATTTTTTTGTTTTCATTTTAATAGATGTATTGTACTCCGCCCCCCCTCATACTAGAGTCTGGCTCCGCCCCTGATTGTGTCTAATATCCTCAATCAAAGCGTCTAAATAAGAATTTCCTTCGTCATTTAAAAGCCTCAATACCACCACTAGCAAGTCTGTTTCCAAGATCACACGTGACCGTCCTCGAGTTTTAATCCAACTCAAAACCTCTTGGACCCCTATGGCTTCGGTCAAACTTGCCTCCCACCAGGCTGTAGTCGACTACCAACCTCCCTTAATGAATTGTCCCTCTGAGTCTCTTGCTACCAATCCCAGAACTAAATAGACCAGTCCAAACTAGACTTTGAGAGTTAAAAAATACACATACACTAGACATCTATCAGACTAGACTATGTCAAACAAGAACAGATAACACCAGACTAGACCAAAAAATTATAGACCAAATAAACACGTCCTTAATGAAAAACCGTGCTAAATGAATACAATGTTATTGAATTGCTACTGAATTGCTAAGAAAAGTTAGATTGAATGAGATAAAAAATGGATTTAAGCTGACAAAGGATTAATAATTTAATAATTTATTCACCCACCAGGTTGTGGTTAGCCCGAACACGAGATGAGTGTGTTCGGATCCGGACCCTATAATCCAATATTTTTGAACGTGGATACAAAAGTGAATACAAACAAAAATAAAATTCACAAATGCTATAGGTATCCCAATTTATACCCTACTTGTACAAACCATACTAGTTGCATGTGTACACGAGCAATTCGTTTGAAAAGGGATATGATTTTCTGTCAAAATGCCTTGTACACGGGGCACTATACAAATTTGGAGTACACCAAGGGCTTGTTTGCAATCAATTAAAAAAAGTGATTTTGGTTTTTTTTAAGAAAAAAGCACTTATTTTACCAAACACTATCAACTTTTACTTTCTCGATTTCCGTGTAAAATCTATTTTTTACTTTTTCTATTACACAAAAAGCACTTATTTTACCAAACACTACCAACTTTTAATACTAATCACTTTTTGCCAAAAAGTGCTTTTATTTAAGCACAAGTAGTTGCAAAGAGAGCCCAGCTCCAAAAAAAATTCTCTTCAACAAACTATCCTTTGGTCGGCCCAGTTTGACCAGTCAGTTGTTGGTCGGGCCGACTGATCCGGTTTTTCAGTCTCTGACGTAACACTTCGAATAACCCAGTGTTTTACTTTTACTAGGATTCCCACAGTGGGCTACTGGATAGGATTTGCAGCTTATATTTACGTACGCATTTTGGCTTCTCTATATAAACAACCCCTCAAACCTGGTTTTATCTCCCCATAGAACTCCTTCACGAGTAAAGTTAAGCCGATTGCATAGGTATTAACGATAAACTAATCCATATTTACGCCCCGTTTGGATTCATCTCCTCTCTTTCGTTCTTCTTGATGATTCTGGTTTTGCATGTTTAGAGAGCTCTGTCTTACACCAATGTATGACGAGTTCTGTGATTAAAATCAATGCCGACAAATATGTTGGTTTTATTTTTTGTGCGTGGATAAGGGTTTTTTTCTAGGGAAATTTTAGAACACAGAATTCATAATTATGCAAAGCTTATGTATGACTGACAAAAGCAATGATTTTAATGATTGTCGTCTTCTTCTTCCTATTTAGTGTGTGTTTGTTTGTCTCTCGACCGGAATGGAGGGTGGTCCGCATAAAGCAGACAAAGCGGAATTCTCAGAATGTTGGAGTTCTTTGTGGAGGACGCCGTACATTATGCGGCTTGCCCTGTCTGCTGGAATTGGTGGCTTTCTCTTCGGTTATGATACTGGTAATTCATTGCAACCATATTGAGAAAATTTAATAAATGTGATGAAATCATTAAACAATTCTACAGATGTGTTCATCATTGTTTAAGGCTCATTTAATGCTGGGAAAATAATTCTTCTTGTTTGTTTAGGGTTAAATTTCATTAGAATAATTTGATGTTTTACTTTTCTTCATTGTAGCAGTTCAAGTTTTTAAATCGTTTTGGTTATGACTGTTTGTTTTGCCAACACAAGGTGTTATTTCGGGTGCTTTGCTATACATTCGGGACGACTTTAGAGCCGTTCAGAAGCACACATGGCTACAGGCAAGTGAATATTTGATTTGATTTATGTATTTTCTGGATTTCTGAATGAACAAACCAAGACTGGTGTTGACCATTTTCTTTCTATAATAATGTACAGGAAATGATTGTGAGTATGGCAGTGGCAGGTGCTGTTGTGGGTGCTGGATTTGGTGGATGGATGAACGACAAGTTTGGACGAAAAGTGGCAATTATGGTAGCTGATGTGTTGTTCTTTATTGGAGCATTAATGATGGCTCTTTCCCCAACTCCATGGCTTATAATCGTGGCAAGAGTGTTGGTCGGTCTAGGAGTTGGAATGGCTTCCATGACCGCACCGCTTTATATCTCCGAGGCCTCTCCCGCTAAAATTAGAGGCGCGCTAGTCAGTGCTAATGGCCTGCTAATCACTGGTGGACAGTTTCTGTCCTATCTTATCAACTTAGCATTCACCAGGGTACTTGAAATGAAATTCATCTCTAATCTGATATTTGTTTATTCTCCAAATTTTAGCGAACATTTCAATTGTTAGCGGTGAAAAATGTATATTAATACTGTCTTCTTATGGCTTCTGATCCCCAGGTTCCAGGCACATGGCGTTGGATGCTCGGGGTAGCAGCAGTTCCTGCTTTTGTTCAGTTCATATTAATGATTTTTCTCCCTGAATCACCTAGATGGCTTTATGGGCAGGTAGTTTCAGTTCATCTGATTTAAATGTGTCCCACATTGCATGTTTATTGTGTGAGCCTGTGAGATAAGCATTTTTGGTCCTATTAGGCAAGTTAGACCTAATTTAATACTACGTATGATATTTCAGTTCATCTGATTTTAATGTGTCCCACATGGCATGTTTATTGTGTGAGCCTGTGAGATAAGCATTATTGGTCCTATTAGGCAAGTTAGACCAAATTTAATAGTAGTACTACGTATGATATTTGAACCCTATCAAGTTGTGACTTTGTATATATGGAAACATGTATGAGTAGATTTGGCCTATTTGTCCCTTAACTGTACAGGGGTGTTAAACTTCTCAACCTTTAGATATTTACTAGGTTCGTTTTAGTCTAATGTATGAAGTCTCACTTCCTTGGAATCATTTTGAAATGAGTTTGAGCCAGTTTAATATGTGGTAATGTTGATTAATAAATTAATCAGGACAAAGTAGAAGAAGCCCGGACGATTCTGGAGAAGATCTATCCTGCTAACGAAGTAGAACAAGAACTGATGGCTTTGCATGAATCTGTTGAGCACGAGAAGGCAGAAGCAAAAGCCATAGGAGATAACATAATTGCCAAATTAAGGAGTGCTTGGGGGAACACTGTCGTTCGCAGGGGACTATATGCGGGAATAACAGTTCAAGTGGCTCAGCAATTTGTTGGAATCAATACAGTCATGTATTACAGCCCGACAATTGTGCAACTAGCTGGTTTTGCCTCAAATCGGACTGCTCTAACGCTCTCCCTCATCACATCTGGTCTCAATGCCTTTGGATCTATTGTTAGTATGTGCTTTGTTGACAGGTATGGGAGGAGGAGGTTGATGATCATCTCAATGTTAGGTACCATAATATCTCTGGTTGTACTCTCGGTCTTGTTTAAACAAGCCAGCATCCATTCTCCAGCAGTCAGTGTCTACGAATCAAATCACTTTGGAGTAAATTCCACATGCCCGAGTTTCTTAAAAGCTCAAAACCCGGCTTCTTGGAGTTGTGAATCATGTTTACATGCACCTGAGTGTTCTTTCTGCAGTAATTCTGCCGGCAAAGTAAGTCTACTTAGGGAGTGTTTGCAACTGCTTAAAAAAAAGCACTTCTCAGCTTTTGGCTTTAAAAAGCACTTATTTACCAAACACTACCAATTTTTATTTTTTCTCGGCTTGCGTGTGAAAAGTGCTTTTCCCTTTTCTATTACACAAAAAGCACTTATTTTACCAAACACTACCAACTTTTACTTTTCAAAATCACTTTTTTCTCAAACACTATCAACTTTTACTACTAATCACTTTTTCCTTACATCTCCAAAAGTGCTTTTTTTTAAGCAGAAGCAGTTGCAAACACTCCCTTACTCAATCATTCTATTGATCAATGGAGTTATAAAATTATCTTCATATAGGGCTTAAACATTGATAATTTATCTAAAGAGGACCATATATGTCATGTCTTTTTAGGCAGTGTTTGCAATTGCTCTTGCCTCTTGGGAAGTTGCTCTTAAACATTCAAATGCTGAAAGACAGCATTTCTAAGACTGTTTTTCACTTTTGAAATTCATAGAATGATTTCACCCAAATAATACAAAAAAAAAAAAAAAAACTTTTTTAGCTATCACGCTTATTTTAAAAAATTATGAGCTTTTACCATTGAACAATGGCTCTACAATCTCAAAAACAAATCACAGGCAAACACAAACACAGACAACTTTCTAGACTTCTACTTAACTAGCCTTAATAAAATAAAGATAAATTCTACTACCCAGTATAACCCTTATATCCTCATTATTTTTTCATTATTGAACCCAAGACTTTATGCTGCTAACTCTGCCCATGTCCATTTACCACTCATCTCTGGCCAGTGCTGCTGGCTCTCTGATCATGGGCTTCTGGTCATTGACCACTTCTGCCTTTTCACTCACAAGTGATCAATAGTTGGCAGCAGTGGTGAATCAACAAGATGTCAGAGGTGGATGGAATGACCTATTTTTAAGTCGTATGTTTTTTTCTAGTCGCATTTTTAGAAGCAAAATGTAGGGGCCAATATAGGTATGCAATATTCCCTAGTGGCATGTAAATGTTTACAACTTTGTTTACCATTGTCCAAACAGTATAATCCGGGGGCATGCTTATCTGCGACAAATATAGTGGAAGGAATGTGCAAATCCGAAAGGCGGGCATGGTACACCCAAGGCTGCCCAAGCAAATTTGGGTTCTTTGCAGTTTTAGTACTAGGAGCATACATCTTATCCTATGCACCAGGCATAGGGACCGTACCATGGATTGTTAACTCCGAGATTTACCCCTTGAGGTACAGAGGCATAGGAGGAGGAATTGCTGCAGTTTCTAATTGGGTGTCAAATCTGATTGTCAGCCAGACATTCTTAACCTTAACCCAGGCTCTCGGCCCTTGGGCCACCTTCCTATTGTTTGCTGGTTTTGCGCTCATTGGCCTTACCGCCATCTTCTTGCTCGTACCCGAAACCAAAGGGTTGCCGTTTGAGGAGGTCGAGAAGTTGCTTGAGAAAGGGTTCAGACCCAAATTTTTCCGTTGCAAGTCAAAGGATAGTGATATCACACCATAAGTTCAAGTCCAGACATCATAAGTTCATAATATGTTTCAAAGGCAGTGCTTTTAGTTCGGGCGTTTACTTTTATATTAATTTATCATAGTTTAGTGCTTACTTGGAAAAACTGCAATCGTTTTTAGTGCAGTTAGTGAAAGTTGCTCAATCATGGCTTAACTTTCACTTCAAGTAGATGATGTTACTGGTTACCCTATTAGTAATGATGTAATGGATAATGTTCGATATTTGGATGCTTTATTTATAGTAAAAATGTCATTCTGATTTGTGTGTTCTAACGAGTGAAATCATTACTCAATCTCAACATTTGCCCATAAAAACACTCACCTATGTATGGAATACTAAAATTGGGCATTAATAATGAAGAATATAAGAGAAGTAAATTTCATTTTTAGTGTGAATCTTGTTAGATACTCTTGGATTGTTAGAATCTTGTGTGTTAGTACTACATATATTTTTATTTGGATCGTTTTCACTTCCAGACCACACTTGACTAGTTAGAAAATACACAGACATTTATGTTCAGACCAGACTAGAAAATTTCAGTCCAAGTAAAAACATCCTACCTCTGTCTCAAAAAACAGTCATTTCATAAAATTTGGATCATGATTTTGATTAGTATAATGGGGAAAGGGACATATATACCCTCATACTATTAGTGTGAGAACGTATATACCCTTACATTATTTTTTAGAACAAAAAACTGATATAATTGGAATTGGGGTACAAATATACCCTCACTAACGTTTTAAGACTTTAAGTCGTTAACCCAACGTTAAATCGTTAACCTAGTCGTCTTTAATCGGTTGTATGGGTTTATCCCTTATTATCTTTGCTCCTCTGTTATTCCAAAAAGAAAACTTTCACCTCCTATGTCTGCATGATCGAGGCAAACAAGTCCAGAGGAAGATGAAATAGTAGGAGCTTACCTGATTTTTGAGCAAAAAGGTAGAGAGTTATGTAGCACAAGTTTATCTGAATTTTACAGAGTATATGTTAGAACAAAAAATTTTCATTTTTGTGCCAAAAACAAATTTGATTGACAAAATAGGTCTGTGTATTGGCTTACGCCTTACGGCATGTGTTGTTCACTATATGTCTACATCATCTCTATTTTCTTCGAATATGTTTCTTTTTGTATTGTTTCAGACATTTTTTATTCAATTCTTTTTATTACAAAAATGCTAGATAATAATTAAATAAATTGAGGCTTGTTATCACTGATTATAGAGCACTAGATTCTCGAAGGAGAAAGATAGCAAAAGGAGAAAAGGCTTTGTGTATATACAGTGACTTTCCTTGTGTATGGAGGAGTTATATACTTATATTTCATGTTGATTTGAATCTTGGGAGCTGTTTGTCCCCAAAATCATTTTCTGCGTTTCAGACTTAGTGGACAGAATCGAGGAAAAGAAATAAGACATTACAAAGAAATTATAAGAGGGAGAAGAATTAGGGAAATGTGGTCATGTGCTGTAATATACGAAAGTGGATAGAGAAAGGTTGAGAAAGAATGAGTTTTACTTCTCACAGAGTGATGTTAGAAGGATTAGATATGACGGAGAAATTTAAAAATCAAGGGGAAGTGTTGATTTGTACCTCAATTTCAATTTTATAAGTTTTTTGTTTTAAAAAATACTCCGTAATTAGGGGTGGACTCGGGCCGGGCAGCCCGCCCCGGAACCGGCCCGAACCGGTCACTATTTGAACCGGCCCGAACCGTCGGCCCGGCCAGGGACCGGTCCGGGTAGGCCAGACCCGCTGGGGTTCCGGTCCGGGCTCGGGCCCCTCAAAAGGTGAACCGGCCCGGCCGGTTTGGGCCCGGTCCGGGCCAATTTATTTTTTTCCCTTTTTTTGTGAATTGTTTTTTTAAGTTTTTGGATTGGACTGGGTATTTTGGGCCATTTGAGGTGGTTTGGGGTGAGGGGGAGCGTTGGGGGTTAATTAGGAAAAGCCAAAAAAATGAACCGAGGCCTGGCCCGGCCCGAACCGGACCCGGGGGTTACCCGGGCCGGTTCTGGGCCTCCCCTTTCATGAACCGAGGCCCGGCCGGGCCCAGGCCCGAACCAGGCCCGAGTCCACCCCTATCCGTAATATAAGGGTATATATGTTCCTACCCTAATAGTATAAGGGTATATTAGTATATACGCTATGTCCCTTTACCCTTAGTATAATAAATGAAAGTTATAAATTCTATACTTTTATGAAAATATTGTTAACAAAAAACATTTTCATATATCATTTTATATTATAAATAATTTCCAATAAAAAGATATAGTTGGTCAAAGTTTTAAAAATGACAAAGTTTTTGGGACGGAGGTAGTATTATAACGGCGCAGTAATTTGGTCTTTCGTACAATAATTTGTGCTAGGCCTTGGGGAAGAGAAATAACATTTTCCCTTTGGAGAATATTATAATCCATCAGAACAAATCAGCTTGATTACTTCTAATTTTTATAATAATAGGGATGTCCTTAATTTACTTCACGCTAATATCAACAGTGGAGTACGTCTGTACGTTGGTAGAAGTATGATAAATTATTCAATAGAATCGTAAAAAACTGAAATTCTACACAACATTACAACAATAGCTAAAGGTTGGACACTTGAAGTCTTGAACCATATACCTTGTTTTTGTTAATAGAATTGTGATATGTGTTCTTGCATTTCAAACATGTTTAGATTTAAGTATGACTCATGCAACTTTAAGATAATGATTGAAATAATGTGACGATATTCATTCATCGTCCAAGAAGCTGCAATAAGGGTGATGTTATCGACCTAGCCCATACTAGGCCCATAGCAGTGCTAAGCCCATGTGTAGAACTCACTCCTAAAAGACCAGCCGATTAGGAGGAGGGAACACATTGCTTATAAGCCACCGGCCAAGCCCATACTTGACCGGTGTGGGATCGTAACAATACCCACGCTTCGAAGAGCCAACGTCCTCGTTGGTCACGGCTATATTGGTCACGGTTGGCACCCCCAGGGCCCAAACCACCACTCCATAGGCCACCACTCCGAGTGTCGGGACTAGGAAGATGGGGATGGCTCTGATACCAATTGTTATGGACCTAGATCATACTAGGCCCGTAGCAGTGCCATAAGTCCATGTGTAGAACTCACTCCTAAAAGACCAGCCGATTAGGAGGAGGGAACACATTGCTTATAAGCCACCGGTGTGGGGTCGTAACAGGTGACTTCAACAAAGATGGCTTCTACTTTTGAATATCAATACACAAACCAACTATTTGCATAAAAGAGGAATGGTTCGTTCACTGGAAATCACAATTCCCCAAAATAGAAATTACTTAGTAACAGTTATTTATTACGCCAGATTGTTGGTAGTACAACAAATTTGCTTTGCCGTCCTGGAATTGATGGTAAGCTTCAAGATCCTACTACAGATGATCCTTTTCTTCTACTAGCATTGAGTAAGGTTGCTAACTTTTATATTTCATGCTACAATTGCTGATCAGAAATCACTTTACAATGATCTTTTAGTTCCATCTCTTTGAGTTGGCCGCTTTGAAGGGGTCAGCTTCCTGAAGGAAGCGTGCAAAATCAAGACTGCAAGGTTCAAACAAAGAGGGTACAGAAAAAGAATGAATGGCTATAAGTAGCTGTCACAACCTTAATGGTTTGAAAATGAATAAATAAATATAGACAAAATAGTATCACCTGCATAACCAACACCAAGAGCACACAAGAGAGCAATTTGGACATTGGCGAACAGTAAAATAACCACACTTGCTGCAACAGCGTAACTCCATCAGTGTTGTGATTTGGGGTTGCTTTGATAAATACTACGTACATATATAGTACGTAGTACTCCCTCTGTCCCTAAAAGAAGTTTTATTTCGCTTATCGAGGGTCAACTTAAATCACTCTTAAACTCTTACTTTTTATATCAAAATTTTATAAAAGTTGAATTATTTTTTGGAGGCTTTGTAGCGGGTTTAATGTAGTTTCTGAATATGTAAATTTTATATACTAAAAATAATCCGAGTTTTCACAGGGATCATTTAACTTTATTGTCGGTCAACCTTCGTAATCCGCAATTGGAACTAAATTTAGGGACGGAGGGAGTAGTATTTTTCTTAGCATGACTAGTAAATGGCAATGCATAAATATATACATTCTCAAAGATGGAGAACATACTAGCTAAGTGAAAAAGGGAAGAGGAAAAATGGGGGGTATAGAAGAATTTTGGCAGGAGAGAAAACGTTGAGGGAAACAAAGCATTGCTTCTTACTCAGTATTTTTTCCCCATCATAAAAACACTGAGCAATGTAAACATATGTATAAAGCTAATAACAACATCAATCATACTTCATATTCCTTTGCATTGTCCGGGGTACATCCAAGCATAAGAAAATGGTTTTCCTTGCAGTTTTCTTTCATTTTCCTAACAATTTCCGGAATCCAAATCATAGCCTTATTGACAAAGATCTGGATTTTTGGGGCATTTTTTACAAAATAGCTGAGCTGAATATTAGCTACCATTCTCTTTACACACATAAAAAGGGGCAAAGAGTGATATTTCTTCTTGTAGTTCCTATACTGTTAGTATAGGGTTACATAAAATCTTCTATGTGAATATTCTGGCCTTCAAAAGATGAAAAAGAGGTAACCAATACCACACCATCCATTCTTTATACTACTGCTAAAAGAGATAAGAACCTTTAGGGTCCTAGCTGACTGAACCCACAGGCACATCCGAATTAACTTATGCCATGTGGTGATTTACATCAAGATATTTTCATTTTCATTGTTTCACTGGATTGATAGATAGCTCTAACCCAGGGATCCCTCGGCACCAGTGATAAATTCACATTCAAATGAAAAACTAAGGAATCCATTGGCACCCCAGTTGAGCCAGGCAAGAACTGTCTCTCTTGGCACAACACATTGGATTATCAAGCTCATTCAGTTATAATGCAAATAAGAATTTCTGTAGGATGAACTCACCACATTGGGCAATCCCAATCAAGATCGGCTTAATTATTGGGTGCTGTTCTAATCCATGCTTATCACCAAAGTACTTAAACAAATCCCAGAGGGCTATGCACGATAGCAAACCAACAAGGGCAAGCGGCATTTGGTACCTGACGAAAGAAAGAAGTCCAAAAACCCCAAAATGACGAAAATTAGAATACATAATGAGTTTGACCCACCAACGCTAGTACTTCAAATATGCAAGAAATATACTCCGTATAAGTTTTAGAGAAAAAATACGAATTCCATTTCCTCATCAAATTTGAACAGCACCTTATTCCTCAACTTTCTGATTAGCAGTTGTGAATTAAAACCCATGAGGATCCCATAAATAGTAGAATTAATAAGAAATGCAGATACGTTTTGCTAAGTAATTCGAGAGAGAGTAATAGTGCATACAAAGAGCAAGCGAAGAATACAACGAAGAGTGAAGCATAATTGCGGGAATAACGCTTGACATTCTCGTGGACCCTGAGGCGAGCCTGGGCCGGCGACGAGGGAAACGAATACGACTCACAAGACCCGAAGAAATTAAGCGTCCAGCAAGGGGTCTCGCCGGAAAAGTCGTCGGAGGTGAGCTTGGAGAAGGGATTGAGAGTGAGTAGAGAGAGCAGAGTTCTGACGAATGAAAAGAATGATAAGAAAATTCCGCTGCTGATTGGGCAAGGGGTAGTAGCCGAAGCGGTTTCAGACGAAGAGGGTGTCGTGGCGGTGGAAGCGGTGGAGGACAGGCGGTGGAGGTCGGAGGTGCGTTGGTCGAGAACTTCGAGATAGCCACTGTCTCGAAGCCAGTTCTCGAATTCGGGTTCGGGTACGCTAAGAGATAACGGGTTAGCCGGGAATACCATTTTCTTTCCTGCTTCCTGGAATCAAATGCTCCGTATTACATTACGAGTATTATTACTCAGATTTTGAGAGATATAAAAGACAATGAATGTGTTTTAATTTTTAAATGACGCGGAGTACAGTATACTTCATCCGTCCCGTTAAGATTGTCTGTGTTCTTATTCACTTAGTCAATACAAATCACTCTTAATTTAATACTTTATCAAATTTTATCAAATTTGATTCTGATTTTTACGAGTTTGTAAAGTTTTTAATGTATTTTCTGAATATATAATTCTTTTTCTAAAAATAATTTGAGTGATGACATGAATTTTTTGTTATATCATCGATCAAACATCGTAAACTCAATTGTCTCATTCTTAGTGGAACGGAGAGAGTACTTCTTAAGTTCGTATCTACGACTCATGAGGTCAAGAATATTATTCTCATAATCATTTTTTTAAGAGAGAATTCCCTAAATAGGAGTAAAAAAGTTTTGAAATTCCAAAATAAGAGTATCATGTTTTTATTCCCTAAATAGGAGTACATTTCTGCCAAGTTTGGAAATTACAAGGCTTTAAACATGGCATTTTTTCCCAAACTTGGCAGATTACTCCTATTCAGGGAATAAAAAACATGATACTCCTATTTTGGAATTTCAAAACGTTTTTACTCCTATTTAGGGTAATTTCTGTTTTTTTAATCCAGGTGTCGGGCTTACGCTCCTCCCACCACACGAATCCAAACTCACTGCCTTCATTATCATCTCCTCCCTTCTCAGCCGCTAAGCTACTCCGTAAAGGTAGAGAAAATCATGGGAGGTAGGACTTTCCTCATCTCCCCTAGGTGGGAATTGAACCCAAGAGACTTTGGGGTGGATGATCATCTATTGGACTACACCCACCTTCTCATAGTCATTCCCTCCCTTGTGTACTAATTAGAGAATAAATGTAAATTTTAAAATGTATGTTAAATAGCCCAATTTATTTAAGAGGTCAAGAATTTCATCTCAGAGTTTAATGCACCAAATGTTATTTTGATATATGTCAAACTGTATGTGTTATAATTGTTCATGCACAAAACCCCTATATGAACCTATCTAATTACTAAATAAATGAAAAAGATTCATATTTTTGACTTTGGATATTTACCTATTTAATAGTCTCCTTATGTTGCAAGATGTTGAACCCCCAATTCCAAGAGTCCCCCATGCCCCGACTCAACAAGGCATTTTTGGGGTTGTAAATCTTGATTACTCAATCAACTTAATAATGGTAGACTTTGTACTCATACGCACTACAGATCTCGATCAGCACACATGAATTGTAACTTTCACACGGTCACCGCAGGTTTCGATCCTTCAGAATGTTCTAACTTTTCCATTACTACGTATCAATACCACTTTCTATGCCAATACCACTTTCTATTCTACTACGTATCAATCAATGTGGGGAGGTAATACGGAGTAGTTTTTATTTTAAAGAAGCCAAATGAGACGCTGGGAAATTTGGATGTCAACCAAAACTTTTTGTTGTAGAGTGGGCATTTAAGCATTTGTATGTATTTTACCAAAATTGAAACATGTCTACCATTATGTACTCCTTTCGGAGTCATTTCTTCAAGCACCTTTCATCCACCACTACTCTTTGTGCCAGCTTCTTCTCCGGCCGCCGTATGTGCCGACCCCAAACACATTCCTGGTTTACATCTTTCACTTATACCCCAACCCCCCATATAACTAGAAAACACCAGGGCAGGTTCATTACAACTGGCGCAGAACTGTCAACGCCATCATCCTCTTCTGCACCACTGCTTCCTTCGAAAGCTTCGGGTGGAGACTCACTCACTTCATCTTACCTCTCTGTCAGCATTCGCTGCGTAAAGGATGTTTCTGTAAGCAAAGTGAACTTTATGTGTCCATACTCGAACGTCTGATATTGGAATAGATATATTGAAGGAAATGGAGGGTCTGTTTCAATGTTTAGGATTCGTGTTGAGGATAATAATTGTGTATATTCTTGATGCTAATGAGTTTTATTTGCTTGCCAGGATATGCTTTCAGAGGCTCTTCTGTGCTATGGAGCCAGTTCAACAACAGTGGATGAAAGTGAGGATGGAAATGAGGTAATAATTCTATCAATTACCCGATCTTATCTCACTACTTTGTGCTGAAGTGCAGCCTGTTTTTTAGTTTTTGGGGGTTTATCAGGTAATTATAATGTTTGCACACTATTTTTTACCATCAGTGTAGTGTTTCAACTGCAACATAATGTTGCAGGTTTGCGTGGAGTCTATATTTTCTGTTAGTCATGATGTGAAGCAGTGCATTTCTCTTGCTTCCAATTCCATTGGTTTGGAAAATATTCCCAGCTATCAAGTGGTGGTGCACAACCAATCTGATTGGATTAGAGCAGTTCAGGTAAAGTAGTTTTTAATTTCTTTTGTTTTGCATGTCAATTTCCATTTATCATGATTCATGTTTGGCACCTTTTTAAAATTTCATAACTCATACTGTGTACTTTGTCTACTCATCATGGTGGATGGTAACTTGTAATGGTTAATTAGTAATCAACCTCTTATTTGTGACCTGATTTTGCAAACAATCTCAAACACTGCAGGACTCTTTTCAACCAGTGAAAGTTATGGAGGGACTTTGGATTGTACCTGAGTGGGTATCTGTTCCGGTATGAATTTGTCTTTTCTGTTTAAGAGTCCCCATCTGCCTCATTCATAGGGATTCCTTTTGTGAACAATTTGATCTCATGCCTGATCTTTATATATTTATTTGGGTCAACCCCTAATCTTCTATTATGAAACCGTAATTTTTTCCATATTTATGCTACAATGAATCCAACTGTAATTGTTATTTTAAATCTTATAATTCTGTAGCATGTCATGTCTCATTCTCACATATGCAAATGTAGATGTACTGATATAGGTACATGCTGTGTTCTTGACCATGTAGGATCCTCGAGCAACGAATATTATTCTAAATCCTGGTTTGGCATTTGGGACTGGAGAACACAGTACTACTAAATTGTGTCTCTTCTTGCTGCATGATATAATAAAAGGAGGAGAGACCTTCTTGGATTTTGGAACAGGCTCAGGTATCCTTGCTATTGCTGCAATCAAGGTACAATGCTAAAAAAAAAATTATGTGAAAACTAAAAAACGGTTCAGTTTTCTGATGGAAAATTAGAAAGCTTTCAAAGTTAGCATGGGTAATTCAAGCATGAGTAGTTGTAGTCTATCACATAATGTAGATCATGTAACTTTTAAAATCATAAAACAAAAAACTGAAAACTGACAGCCGTCCCAAACAGGGCTTAAGCTGTACTGAACTAATGACTGAGAAGGTGATCTAGTTTTGAATTTTCATTATCTAGAACTCTTACCACTAATGCTATAAAGTACAGTTTGGCGCTGCACTTTCAGTGGGTTTTGACACAGATGCCGAAGCAATTACTGCAGCTCAACATAATGCTTCTCTGAACGGTATTAGACCTACGAAATTCCTGCTCAAACTTGTTCCTGAATCTAACAGCCTGCAAATTGGTACTAGATTGAGCGCAGAAATTAGCACGCGGGATAAGAAAAATATAGATGTGTTCTATGAGAAAGAGAAATATGATGTGGTTATTGCAAATATACTGTCAAATCCTCTTATCGAGTTAGCAAACCAAATTGTCTCCTATGCTAAGCGTGGAGCAGTTGTAGGATTATCTGGGATCCTTTCAGAGCAGGTATGATCACGTTGCCTTTAGAAGAGAGGATAAATATATACAGCAATTTGAATACCATTACACTGGGAATGGTTCAGCCTTTGTTGTTAGCCATGAGGGACCAAATAACAGGAACAAAAACATAAAGAAACAAAAAGAGAATGATTCTTGATCTGAGATCCTACATTGGGGAACCTTCTTAGAAGCCAACATTCTTTTGATTTGTATGCAGATCCCATGCATCCTGGAATGTTATTCAGAATTACTTGAAGACATGAAGGTCTCCAGTATGGATGACTGGGCATGCATACATGGATTCAAGAAATAAAACAGCTGAAGTCTTTGGTCTGCGACTAATTTATTAGGCACGATGTATTTGGAGTGAAAGACCCTTATAGTCTCACACGGACTAAGAAAATATGTTTGGTAGATAATACTTGCATGCTACCTTCAGCCCTAAATTTAGGTGAAACCGCTGAGTTGGTTAAATTTACTGAATTATGAGAAAAATATAATAGTATTTTATTAATAAAATAAAGCAAAAAAATTAGATGAAAAATAGCTGAAATGACTCTACAATAACTCTAATTTTACTTATTTTGATTATTACACAATTAAGCATTCAAAATCAAAGGTAAATGTGCTTGGTAAAAATCTGGCTAATAAGCTAAAAATATGTGTTATCAAACACGCAGCTAAGTAAATGTTTAATGTTACTACATTTCACACACATTCACTAAGATTGGGATACAACTCATACAAGAGAGCCACACTGATTTCATATGTGGGTGGTATAAGTTTGTATAGTACAAAACAAGAGTGATTACAATTACCAAATGGTATCAATATTAAATGGGACATATTTATTAGAAGTACTAGAGTATAATTTAATACTCCGTATATAATTAGAGGGCAGTTCATATACATAGCTCTTGAAGAGAAGCCCCGTGCGGGCAAGACCATCAGAGGGTCTTCCCGGTGGAATTTTTCGATGAAATTTTTTGAACATGTTCACCATCAACTCTAGTTTATCCATACCAAATTTCAGCTCAAAATTCGATCGGGAAGAAAGTTAAAAAAAACTGGAAACATACTGCGCATTCTCCTCACATATAATGTGCAATATGTTTACATAATTTATTTGATTGTCTTCCTGATTGAATTTTGAGCTGAAATTTGGTATGGATAAACTAGACTTGATGAGAAATATGCTAAAAAAATCATCAAAAAAATTCCACCAAAAAGACCCTTTGATGGGCTTGTCCGCACACGGGACTTCTCTTCAGGATCTCCTGATAGGATTATAGGAACGGGACTCATAAAATTATACTTATATTATACTTATATTATATTTATAAAAGAAGTAATCAACTCATATTTTTAAAATTATAATTTCATATTATTTTGAATGGATAACGATCAAGTAATTGAGTTGTACTAAAAAAAAAAGAAAAAGGAAATAATTGTAGCACGAAGCTGGTGTTTATTAGAGCTTTTAACAAACCAAACTATTTTTGAACCGTTCTAGCTCGGGCTTAATTTTGGACTTAACGACGTGAACTTAATGAGCTCCAAATTCGGACACGGGCTGGTCTGAAGTTCAAAATATAGCGTTCGGTTCAGTTTGATCTTGAACCTATCGGACAGTCAGAAATTATAGACATAATTATACTAGTATATATGTTAAAATTTAAACATCTTTAACGTGATTTAATAAATCTATAATCCGTCTTGCCAACATTGACTGGAACGTAGAATAATTAAATAAAAAATGATATGATTAAAAAAACGGTCGAAGTTATAAAAGACAAAGGGAGTATATAATTATTAAGAATTATCTATTTGTCAAATAATTGAGCATGAGCTTAAATGCTTAATCACAAACAAGAGCTAAACTTCTATAGTGTGTGCCTACATCCAAGCATATTTATCAAGTTTATCGAACACTCATTTAGAACATCAAACATCTATCGAGCCAAATTTGAGCCTCATTTGTAAAGCTCGTCGAGCTTCATACTCGAACCCCACTATTACCAAATTGAGCCGAACTCAAACCAAACTGAGCGTCTGAGCCGAACTTGAACTTTGATATTCATGCTCACTCAACTCAGCTCATTAACGGCCCTTTATACACACACACACACACTGCATCCAAAAAGTTCTACTTTTGGTTAACAATGTTTGACCTAATGCTAATTAACTCACTTGTTATAATAATATAAATACTACGTATATAAATAAGTATTAAAAAATTAAAATATTCATGAGTAAAAGTAGGTTGATGTGTGTAACTGTGTATGGTTCCTCATAGCATAAGCCAGACTTGAACGTGAAGTTTTATTACTACAGCATTTCAAGTACAGACAGCAAAGCAGTTGATTAGATGACCGATTTTTTTGTTTAATATCTACAAAGGGAAGCGCACCGTATACAACCTAGAAAGTTTTTCACTTATACAAACACAGGAACTTAATTATTAATCTTCACTCTTCAGCATCACTTGTTGACGGGCGAGTATCAATGTAGAATTCAGAGTCCATTCTGTCAATAATCCTCCCTCTTGTTCAATTATCAAAACATGAAGTAGAGTCAAACTTCAGCGTACAAAGGAGAAATCAGTAATTGGTGTTTAAAAAAGGAGAGTATACCTTTCAAGAACGAATTTTCCTTCTTTGTACTTTTGGCTACTATCATGTGCAGACTCCTGCTTCCGGAAGATGCATAAACCAACCTAATATTAGCTAAATATAATCTAATAAAAAATCTGAAATAAATTCCACTTTTGATACTAGGAATATCACACCGTGGAAATTCCACAATTGGTCCACGTCTTTGACTTTGATCACTTTTGGTACATGACCAGGGGTGAAGCCAGGGCACTGGGCCGGACTGGTACAAATAATTTTTTTGAAAAAAAAAAATTACCCAGAATTTTTTACACTAAAAATATAGACATTTTTAAAATTTGGGTTGGGCCAGGGTAAGAGTTGGTCCTCCCCTAGCTACGCCCCTGTACATGACTATTGTGTTTTTGCCCATACATGGTCCTTCCGGCAATAATTCCAGTGGTTAAAATCATCGGAGAAGGACAACAAGTGGTCAAGAAACATTAATCAAGTACCAAAAGTGGACAAAGTGAAAGATGTGGACTACATGTGAAAATGACATAAAACTCGTAGGACCAAAAGTGGAATTAATTCTAAAATCTGCAACCAAATGCATAGTGAGGGAGAGAAATAGGGGATGTACATATTTCCAACCAACTATTTGCCCGCAACAACAGCAAAATATGTCTGCAACTGTATGCATTCCTGATAGCATCGGTCTGTCCTCAGGAGGTCCCACGGTGATATTTACACTGTTAATACACCAGAAAGCAGACGATACAATGAAGGTAATTTGGGGAGGTTGGAGTTTGTACCCAGACTTTTCATCCAATTTGAGTTTGCACCATTTTTTAAAACATAAATATTTACATCCGAAACTTGTATGAGTTGGTTAATAATGGGGTGCAAACTGCAAAGTCCAATTCGGAAGGAAAAACATGGTGCAAATTCTCAAACTTTGGGTGCAAATGATGATGACTTTAAAAATGTGGTGCAAACTCTAATTTGGGTAATAAATTGGGGTGCAAACTGCAATTCCAAAAATAATGTTGGCCCTCTCTTGTTCTAATAATCTAATGAACTTAACATTCAATCTTTTAACAAAGATTTGTAGAGGAAGCGGTACAGCTCAGTTGTTCGCCGACTCACTCTCCCTTACGGGAGGTCTCAGGTTCGCAACTCAATGGAGTGAGTTTCAGCCTGATTACTCCAGGGCTGTCTAGGCCGCCAGGCCCCCTCCCACAGACGCCCCCTTGAGTAAAAAAAACAAGGATTTGTATCTGTATGAACTAACACATTGTTTAATCTTGATAGATTCAGAGCTTACTAAAAAAAAATTAAAAACCAAGTTCATCCCACCAAAAAGGAGACAATTTCCAAATGTATTAACAGGTAGCCCATTTGCAAATTGCGAAGGTACATAAAACATGTATCATAAAAACAAAGGTAATTATCTGAATGAGTTACTCACACATTATTGAATAGGTATGCCTTCCCTCTGCGACAATGGAATGCCTGCAGAAATGAAAAGAAACTATCAGGATATGATATAGTATGAGTTCTGTTAAAAGTACAAATGGAAAAACAGATAGGTCTAAATTAGAAAATCATGATATTCAAGCAACCATTGTCTTTAGCATTACTTGACTAGTTGACTACAAACAAAAAAAGAACTTGAATACTTATGAGTTATGATATGTGAATGTGAACATGCACCCAGACTGGAAAAAGCCTCATATAAATTTTATCAGTTTTTCTATCATGTAGAGTTCTGCACATGATATAGGCCACATTAATAACCCACTTACTAGTTACTACTACTAACACATCAATCCAAAGTGTATTATTTGTTTTAAAAGAAATCACAAATAAGTTATATGTCTACTGCTCCAAATGTGATGCAAATACATAATTAAACATCATTTATACTTTAAGTGAGCAATGAATGTGTCTTATTATGTGCAACATTTTTATGTCAAACAGAACTTATATTATCTTACCAAACATACCACTATTTATGATACAATATGTTTCTCGATGTTTTAGTATTAATTCTTAGAAGGGAAATACGTGAAAAAAGTAATCAATGATCCAACGTATTTACTTAACTGAGAGATAAAAAGAACCCCAAAAAAGCATCAGAAAACAATTCAATGGTATGGGAAGGAGTATACTCTTGTGCAAATCCGTAATCAAGTAAATTAAAATGGTACTCCCTCAGTCCCAATTTGTAAAATACATTTACTATTCACTTGGTCAACATAAACCACTCTTAATCTTTTACTTTATATATCAAAAGTTTATGAAATTTGAATTATTTTTTGCAGGCTTTGTAGCGGTTTTAATGTAGTTTCTAAATACGTAAATTTTATTTTCTAAAACTAATTTGAGTGTTATCAGGGATCAATTTGCTTTGTAGTCGGTCAAACATCGTAAAACGTAAAGTATCATACAATTTGGGACGGAGGGAGTATATTATGATTATTACGGAGTATCATAAATGAAAGAACAGGGAGAAGAATGACAGGCTACATAACGAGCTGAATCAAAAGATTCATCCACAAGGTGACCTCCGTGGCTCCGTGAATAGTTGTATTGGCATTCCACATTATGTTTTTCATCAAATAACAATTTGTTAAACCATATTCCAACTATAAACCTCAAAAAATTGCAATGTGAGCTCATAGGATGCTTTTCAAGTAGCAAAATTCACATCCATACTGAGAAGAACACCAATTATAGAAATACTTCATAGCACAGCGTTTTATGCACTTGACATAGTTGACATAACAATTAACAAGACCGGAATGTCAAAGAGGTATCTAGGGAAGCCCTAAAGCTAAAAATCACTAATGCATGTTTATTAGACAAAGACAAACAGGTAACAGCACATTTCACTTCATGCACAAACAGGTCATTTCTCATTAAAAACACTGATATATTTTAGCCTAAGAAAGCATACTTAGTTATAAATACATACAACAAAAAGTTATAAATAAATACTACTACGTGCGTAATAAATAATGAAGATACGAGTACTGGAAATGTTCTGAAATGAGAGATAAAGTATACCCTGGAAACAAGATCGTCTGCAAGGGCTAATTGCGCTTTACAGAATTTGCAGTTGTATGTTCTGCCTTCTAGATCCACCAGAAATAATCTCCCCATCTCTCTTTCCCAATCCTCACCTCTTCACGCCAAACCCTTTTCCGGGTTGAAATGATGCTAGTGTGAACAGATAATTTTGGTCGGTGTAATTTGAAGTATTAGGAAATTTTAGATATGTTAACATTGAGGTCGTCTTATCTTATCATACGTCATCACTTCAGGAAATTTTAGTATGAGAGAATTCTCCATAAAAACGTTTTGAAATTCAAAAATAAGATTATTATGTTTTTTATTTCTTGAATAGAAGTAAATTTTTGCTCAAGTTTGGCAATATTAGGCTTTAAACATGATATTTTTTCCAAACTTGACAAATTACTCTTATTCAGGGAATAAAAAATATGATAGTTCTATTTTGAAAATTTCAAAACGTTTTTACTATTACTTAGGGCAATTTTTGTTTTAGGATCTTTTACTAATTGAGACATTTTCCTGTTTTTTTCTTGTTTTCCGTTTTCCAATTTTCTGTTTTAATTATTCAGTTTTTATATCTCCAATTTTCTATTTTCAAACTTGAAAACATGTTCATCAAAATCTTCACCCGATTCTGGCTTGGAACAGGCTAGAAGATACGATTCAAAATTGAACCTAGTACAATCCAAGTAGGGTACCTTGTCCCGGATATAGAATAGGTGGGATCGAAACCGCCCGGTCCCAGTCATTCCCAATAGTAGTTTGACTAATTTGTTTCCCTTTTCCCTGTTAGTTGGCAACACAACGACTTTTTTGAAACACTTCGCTTTGAAGAAATGATTTTAAAAAATCGGGGACCGAACCACCGGGTCATTTATCAGACCGGACAGGGACTGTAATGTCCTTGACCGGACCGGATCAAAACTGACATTAGAGCGGCACCGAGTCCACCACCAGGTGTAAGTATGAAAATTTATTGTAGCAGCACTGCAACTGATAGATAATATTAATGAGTAGATAATATTTCCTCTTAATGGATTTCATTAATATTATCAGTTAGTAGTTTGAACTGCCCTATTATAGTGGATTGGTCCCTTACGTAGTGGATCACAGTACCAACTTTAGCTTGTATAAATACTAGCTTGTACACTCTGTAAATGATCACAGTTATATATACAAAGCTTTAATCTTGAGTTTGCCTATTCATATTGCTCACGTATGAACCATTCTTTATGGTATCAGAGCCGGTAGTAAAGTTACTGTCTTGATCCCTGCGGCCTGCTTAACCAAAGTCAGAAAATCCCACCCTCCATTCCAGCCAAATGTCTTCCTCAATCTCTCTTGATTCAGCATCTACCCAACAACTCATATCCCTCAATGCTTCCTCTCAAATCCCTCTGAAACTCTCACAAGACGGCTCTAACTACTCTTCATGGAAGGCCCAAATCACTAATTTATTCTTTGGATATGATCTCCTAGGATTTGTGGATGGCAGGAATCAGAAACCAGACAAATCCTCACCTACATATCATTTCTGGACTAAGCAAGATCGGTTTGTCCTACTTGCAATTCAATCCACCGTATCAAATACGGTCAGTCCAATTATCAACAACTGCACCTCTTCTGCTGATGCGTGGCAGAAGTTAGAATCTAGCTTTGTAAACAAGTCCACAACCTGTATGCTCTCTCTACTCAATAGCCTTGCTACAACTAAAAAGGCTGGAAAACCCGTGATGGAATATTTCACCATCATGCGTGGCTTCATAGATGATTTGATTACCATCGGTCATCCTCCTTCTGATGGACATATCATGTCATATATCCTATCTGGTTTTGGTTCAGAATACAAAGAAATTGTTGGAGCCCTACGTGTGCAGCGTGTTCCTCTATCTTTTGAGGATCTCCGTGATCATTTTCTTCATGCCGAAATGCTGGCCGGAGACACTACTGAAACACCTATCACAGCCAATTATACTCAGCGGCGGAACTATAACAATAACCATCACGGTCGCGGTGACAATAGTAACCGAGGTCGTGGTGGTCGAGGCCGCCCACGTCAGTCTGGCAGCTTTTCCTCTTCTCAACAATCTTATCGGAATGGTGATTCTCACACGGCCTTCTCCGTATCTCCTTCTCAGCACCTACTTTGTCAATTGTGTGACAAAAGTGGTCACACCGCCAGACAATACCACTCCAGAGGTGTGTTTTCTCCTACTACAAATGTGGCAGATAGCCTACCTGATTCTGGTAACAATCAAAATTGGCTATTGGACACGGGTGCCACGCATCATATAACCTCCGACTTAAACAATTTGGCTATCCATTCCGACTATAATGGCAATGACTCAATTCTCATGGGAAATGGT
Organism: Cuscuta epithymum; assembly: GCA_945859915.1. NCBI lineage: Eukaryota > Viridiplantae > Streptophyta > Magnoliopsida > Solanales > Convolvulaceae > Cuscuta > Cuscuta epithymum. The sequence continues at coordinate 77,914 of CAMAPF010001036.1, read as the reverse complement.
AATGGTATTCCAATTTCTGTTAATCAATTCTGTAAACAAAATAACACCTCCATTGAATTCTTACCTGATTCTTTTATTGTGAAGGATCTAAAGACCGGGGTATTCTTGGCCCGAGGCCAGAGTAACAACAATCTCTACACATGGCCCTTCCCCTCTCCACCATTAGCTTCCACAGCCACCACCCACTTATGGCATCAAAGGCTTGGTCATCCCAATTCTACTGTTCAGCGTCATATTCTCTCCACAAATAAATTACAATGCTCTCCCGAAAAATCAGTTTGCTCTCCTTGTCTTCAAGCAAAAAGTCATAAACTACCATTTCATGTTTCTTCAATAAATTATACTAGGCCATTTGAATTTATTTATTCTGATGTATGGGGCCACCTCCTAGTTCTGCCATTAATAATACCAAATATTATGTAATCTTTGTTGACTATTACACAAAATATTCTTGGCTCTATTCCCTCAAGCATAAATCTGATGTGTATTCCGTCTTTAATAATTTTCACATTCTTATTAAAAATTATTTTAAGACTAAAATATGCACGTTATATACTGATGGTGGCGGGGAATTTAAGTCTCTTACTCCTCTACTTGCTACACATGGTATTCAACATCTCATGTCTCCCCCATATACTCCAGAACATGTTGGCGCCGCTGAACGCAAACACCGCCATGTAGTAGAGACGACACTCACTTTATTATTTCAGGCCGATGTTCCTCTTTACTACTGGCCTTATGCCTTTCAACATGCCACTTATCTTATAAACCGCATGCCTACCCCCGCTCTCCAAAATATTAGTCCATATGAAAAATTGTTTAACCAACCACCTGATTATACTTTTCTAAAAGTATTTGGGTGTTTATGTTACCCATGGTTACGCCCCTACACCACCCACAAACTTCAACCTCGTTCACAACCATGTGTTTATTTAGGCTTTTCCAACTTATACCATGCTCACCATTGCCTAGACCCTAAAACCCGTAAAGTGTATATCACCTGTCATGTTTTATTCTTTGAGGATTCATTTCCCTACAAAAATAATTCTCCCCCAAATAAAAATCACTATGACCAAACTCTTCGTACTTTTCTCCCCAGGCAGCCTATTCAACCGCACACCTCACCAAACCCATCCTCCACTCATTTATCTCCTCAATTAATTCTTGTTAGCCAACCATCCTTATCCTCTTCTGCCAACTCAATGACTCCTAATTCTCCTCCCTCAATCCAGTTTCCAACTAATACCTCTTCCACCAATATATCCTCTCCCACTCATGATGAGTCACCCCTTTTATCTCAATCAAATAATTCTCATACCAACACGTACACTTCTCCTGACTCTTCCAATTCCTCCGAGCCATCTAGCACACCCATTAATTCCAACCCCCAACCAATTCCTTCAAGACCAGTTACTCGTTCCCAAAATAATGTATACAAACCAAATCCCAAATATCTCTTCCATGTCTCTATTCCCCCTGTCCCAACCACACACAAACAGGCCTCCCTTAGCCCTGAATGGCGAAAAGCCACGGACGACGAATATAAAGCACTCCTTCATAACCGTACTTGGTCCCTCGTTCCAGCTTCCCCCACACAAAATATTATTGGATGTAAATGGGTCTATCGGGTGAAACAAAACCCAGATGGTTCCTTGGCCCGTTACAAAGCACGCCTAGTTGGTAAAGGGTTCCATCAACGCCTGAGAGTTGATTTTACCGACACTTTCAGTTCGGTTGTTAAGCCGGCAACAGTCCGTCTTGTTCTAACCATTGCCGTCATGCACCGTTGGCCCATTCGCCAACTTGACATCAATAATGCTTTTTTGCAGGGGTCCCTATCTGAGCAGGTATTTATGCAATAACCTCCCGGGTACGTTGATGCCACTGCTCCTACTCATGTATGTCTACTGCAGAAAGCAATTTATGGTCTTCATCAGGCCCCTAGAGCATGGTATTGTGAGCTAAAAAATTATCTTCTCGCAGTTGGGTTTCACAATAGTAAGTGTGATACGTCACTATTCATCTATACCTCCAAAGGAGTCACTCTTTATCTCTTGGTTTATGTGGACGACATTATTCTCACCGGCAATAGTACTGAAGTTCTATCCTCCTGTATTATATCTCTTGCTCATCGGTTCTCTCTTAAGGACCTTGGACCTCTATCCTATTTTTGGGGTCTTGAAGCTACACGTACCCGTCATGGTCTCTTTCTCACTCAGCATAAGTATACTCGTGATCTCCTTCACCGTCTTCAAATGGACTCTGCCGCTCCCACATCAACTCCTATCTCTACCAGTGAATCTTTATCTCTTCATGATGGTTCCTCACTGTGTGATATCACCACCTACAGGAGTGCTCTTGGTGCTCTGCAATACCTAGCATTCACAAGACCAGATATTAGTTTTGCTGTCAACAAACTTGCTCAATTCATGCATCATCCAACACTTAAACACTGGCAAGCTGTTAAGCGGATTCTTCGTTATCTCCAGGGCACTGCTCATTTTGGTATATTTCTATCCGCCTCTACACCTCTATCTCTTCATGCTTTCGTTGATGCCTATTGGGCAAGTGATCCGGACACCCGACACTCCACCTTCACTTATGTTGTTTTCCTCGGTTGTAATCCCATCAGTTGGAGTTCCAAAAAAAACAGAATACAGTGGCTCGCTCATCCACGGAAGCTGAGTACCGCTCAGTCGCTTCTACTTCAGCTGAACTCACTAGGCTACGTCAACTTCTAGCTGAACTGAAGATCACTTTCAGTAACCCACCGACAGTCTTCTGTGATAACATCAGCGGTACATATGTCTACTCACATCCCGTCTTTCATTCTCGCATGAAACACGTAGCTATCGACTTCCACTTTGTTCGTGAGCTAATTGCTAAGGGTCTACTTCGTGTCACTCATGTTCACACCAAAGACTAATTGGCTGATTCTCTCACAAAGCCCTTAGCCCGACAACTGTTTCTTCTTCATTGATTCAAGCTCGGCGTTCTTCCAAGTCCGCCTCACTTGCGGGGGGATGATAGATAATATTAATGAGTAGATAATATTTCCTCTTAATGTATTTCATTAATATTATCACTTGGTAGTTTGAACTGCTCTATTATAGTGGATCGGTCCCTTACGTAGTGGATCACAGTACCAACTTTAGCTTGTATAAATACTAGCTTGTACACTCTGTAAATGATCACAGTTATATATACAAAGCTTTAATCCTGAGTTTGCCTATTCATATTGCTCACGTATGAACCATTCTTTAGCAACATCCTGCGGCTCAAAAGTATCTAAGGAAGAAGGAACAGTAACATGATAACCCGAATTGGACTGCGCTGAAGAAGAAGTATTGTCCGCAAAAGCAGCTCCATTATTCTGGGGGGGGGGGGTGATGGTCGGTGGTGCTTCGTACATATCAACAATATAATTAACCTCATTAGAGGCAGGATTATCCGGTATGGCCGTGGATGAATGAGGTGAAGACTCATCAAACGGAAATATATTTCCAAAAAACTTGACATCCCGAGAGACAAAATACTCACTGGTTTTCAAATCATGCCTATTCCACCCCTTTTCCAAAGACGCAACCAACAAAAGTACACTTACGACTCCTACTCGCAAATTTATCACCTCAGGACTTGAGATTGTAAGCATAACAAAAGTCCGCAAAGATTTGTAACATGGAGGTGTTCCGAAGAGAATTTCATAGGGAGTATGAAAATTAATCACTATGAAGGAAGTGTGACTAATATGACAAGCAACAGTCAACACGCATTCTCCTGAAAAAGAAATCGGGAGGTGAGCTAGCTTGAAATCTTAAAGCACGGGCCACATTCAGAATGAATTGATGCTTGTGTTCGACACATCCATTTTGTTTAGGTGTTGCAACACAAGAAGTCTGGAAAATAATACCACTTTCCTGGAAAAAATCTTTTAAACAATTGATGAGTGCCCTTGATACCAACTGAGTCCCAAGTGAGGTAAAAGTCTAGAGGGGGTGAATAGACTCTTAAATCTTTTCGTTTTCAGCCCCTTTTCCTCTTAACAGAATGTGTTCCAATATCTTTTGGGAGATATTGAAACATGCAACGGAAGTCTTGACCTCAAAGGGTGACACTTTATAGAAACAAAGGTTATGATCCTTTTAGTTGTGAGAGAGATGGATAAAACATGACACAAATGTGTTTTCCAGAAGCAGATGAATCAAGGAGCAGGCTGTCGAAACTAGGAGGAGTTAGCAGCCAGACAGTTTGGAGCTGACTGCCAAAACCCTTAGGAGTAATCTGCCGAAATGGTGTTTCTGCTTCAATTAGTTAAGGTATAGCAATGAACTATACTCTAACATATTGATAGGCTTTAGAACAAGTCTAACACATGAGTATGAAGGATTTAGACCTATAGAAATAGACCACTTTGAAGAACAGATAACAAGGAGATGACTCACGGTGAACTGCAAATGTTCACTGGACAGTTTTAGTGAGCAAGCTGTTTTGCTGTGAAGTTGTGAATTGAAGGTGAGTGAGTACTCAATTTATGTTAGGAGCAGAATGTAAAGGGTGACACAAGATATATCCTGGTTCAGAGGTGGTGTAATCCTCCTACATCCCGTTCCAACCTATTTCAGATGGATTTCCACTAAATGAATATCTCATTACATTTAGTGCCCCAATCTACCCTTGGCCCAGGCGTAGATTGTGAGTTTTTTCACAAGGAACTTAAACACCGTTCCAAGCTACTCAGTCCTCCCAAGGTTTTTCACTAATGGCATTGACTTGCTAAGAGCTGCTCATGTCCTTGACCTTTCTCACATTCTGGATTTGATCACAAAGCCCCTTCAGAATGTCTAACACTAGTCTAGCTAGAATACATGGGTGTATGTCTAAACTACCAACTAATCTAAGCTCTATAGATTTGTATGAATTGTAGCTAGTCTAAGAGCATTACACAAGTGGGGTGGTAGACAAAGTGTAGAAGGGAAATCAGCTGGTTGGATCTCTTTGTGTAAAGTATGATTTCCTTCTATCCACTTGGCTGCTCTCGTTTTACCACACTTGGTATTCCCGCACTCCTTCTGTATTAATAGACTTGATCATTGCATCTCCACCGTTGGCTTAGGAAATGAATCTTGACTGTAGCTTGATCTACTTGCTTTGTTCCACTTGACTGAGGCAGCATGGTTGGTCTTTCTCACGTAGTGACACGGATCAAAAATCAGCTCAACTTGTTTACACATTTCAATGCACGATAAAAGAGCTATTGTCTTTATTTTCTTATGCGTAGAAACTAGTATAAAGCTGAGTGATATTTCAATGCTTCCTTACAAAATAACGAACACTTGCTTTTTATCAAAATAGATTTATAAGAAATTTATAATGTGTTAAAAATTTCTTATAAATTTACTTTTTATCAATTTGTTATTTTGACTGAAAGTTGGTCTTTTGTCTAAGTGTTTTTGTGCTAAGAGAAGAAAGAATTGGATTTTGGATGCCTTGACTGTATTTACAGATTTCAGCTGGCTGCCAAGAAAATCAGCTGGCTGCCGAAATCTAGGTTTTTCAGTAGGCTTCATTTTCAATGAATATCAGTTAACTCTTTTTCGTACCTTTTCCTTTTTGTGATTGTTTTCTTTTGTTTTATGGTATGTTTCTTCTCTTTTTAGTACTCTTTGCTTTTTATGAGTACTTTACCACTAAATATGGAGCACATTACAAATAAACAAAGTAGAACATAACTAGTAGACTAGTCTAATACAGGGATAATAAAAAGGGATGACATCATCAAAACTATTACATTATAATCATCAAAATCTAGGGGACCTAACAACAACTAAAATCATTTCCATTGTCACTTCGGACCACAAAAATCTTAGAAAGTTGTCTTTCCACCTTAGTTACTAGACTAGTTACTACTCTAGTAACTAGTCATATTTTTGTAAACCATCTTTATTTTGGGGGTTTTTTACAAGAATATTACTAAAATAAAACTTATTTACATAAATATGACTATTCATTACTACAACGTAGTGCTGTGGTAACTAAAGTTCAAAACTTGAACATAAATTACTATGATTTCATTACTACTCTAGTAATGAATCATATTTTTGTAAACCATCATTATTTTGGTCATATTTATGTAATTATTTCTTATTTTGGCCATACTTATGTAATTATTTCATAAATAAAAAAATTCATTGTACACAATGATACATCAATATATTGATAAAATAACATCAAATTTAGGTAAAAGTGCAAAATCAACGAAACCATTAAACTACCACCAATAGTCAATTCACCCCCTAAAGTAAAAAAACCTCCCACCAAAATCTCCAAGTGAGTGATGAACTACAAATCACTTACTAAATTAAAAAAATGCAACCGAATTCTCCAACTCGAGGATATAGTGCAAATGTCTTTCTTAAGCGGTAATTTACTGGTTAAAGCTATGTGTGCCATTTATTAAAAAATTATGTCACATAAGATTCATTTTTTGTTTATCATCGAAAACTAGACTTTATTCATATCATAAGATTCATGATCATTACATCAATCAAAGGAAAAACAAATCTGACTGCACCAACTAGACTCCAACAACTACGACTGTAAACTCTATGATAAGACTTAGAAACGGTCACCTCAGCAACACGAATTGCTAACCATGTAACGAGCTTTACACAGCCATCCATGTTCCCATAGATCCAAACATACTCAATGGCATAAAACCAGGCTAAATTCCCAAACAAACTAACAAACCTAACAACATAGATGACAACAAGAAACCAAATGACAAAATAATGAAAACTTATTGGAAAACTTTCACGAACTCTAGCCTCTCGCACAACCCATGGCGGTGGTTCAAGAGGAGGTCGTACTATTGGTACCTCTCGAATTGATCCTCCATTGTCGATCGAAATATGACCTATTCGAAACTCGTGCGACTCTCCTCGTCCCACACTCGAGCCCAATTACCGTTAGCGGTCATCATCTTCGCCGCCATGCCCTACAAATGTTGCACCGCAAACCTTCGTGGCCGCAACCCTTGTGGGAAAACAATAAACTGCACTAGAAGAGGAAAAGTAACACAAAACTTCGTGGTTGCAACCTCCTTGACCGATTCTTCAACCGGAGCGAAACTGCGTGCGAAGCTCTCCCTTGCAAGACCTGCGAACAACCAATCTGCTCCTCACCCTCGTCTGCACAATGCTAATTGGCTGAAAACCGAATGACGCAGGTCGTACGACCCCAGGTGACGGTCTGCGGAAAATCCGAACCCTAAGCTAAGGGACGACGACCACATTGTGATTTTTATACATAAGATTCATTTATCTACCTCAATATTTGTAACTTAAATCTTTTATATATTGACGGCTTAGAACGAGGTAGAGCACGCGATCTTTTATCACGCTCAAGTGTTTGCACGATTGGCCGAAGACACATCGACGAACTCAAAAAATAAACATAGCACCGCCCCACCACTTCATGAAAAACGAATACTGATCAAGGAAGGGGGAGTTTCGAAGACTATGAGGTTTTGTAACCCTTCTCTAATGCTTTTTATGTTTTTTTTTAATTGTACAAGTCAATTTAGAGCCCGTTTGATAACACTGGAAGTCTGTAACTGACTGAATCAGCTGATTCGTCTGAAATTTATGAAGTGTGCTGAAGTGACTGGATTGTCTGATTCTGCTGATTTATGAAAAGATTATATTCACATTATTTTTTATAAATAAAATAACTAAAAAAATTATATGAACAATAGATAAAATGATCCTCTACAATAACTTCAGCCAATACAGCCAGAAAAGTAACTTCAAACTTATTCTTTCTTATTATAACAGAATTCAAAACGTGAAATCAAAAGTTACGTGTTTGGTGAAAAAGTTGGGTGATAAGTCTGATAAGTCAAAAAACGGGGTCATTAAACTGGCTCTAAACGGTTATGTATGTCATTTGTTGTATGTATTGATATAATTTTGAGAGAAGATGCAAATAAGCCCTCCAACTATTTGCAATTTTGCAATCAGGCCCCTGAACTTGAAGAATTGCAGATACACCCCTCAACTCATTGAAAATGATGCAATCAGGTCTTTTTTACCTGTTGGTGCCGGTAATATTTCATCTTCTTACCCCCCACCAACAGGTAAAAAAGGATTTGATTGCATCATTTTCAATGAGTTGAGGGGTGTATCTGCAATTCTTCAAGTTCAGGGGCCTGATTGCAGAATTGCAAATAGTTGGAGGACTTATTTGCCTCTTTTCTCTATAATTTTTGTAAGCAATTTTAAAAAGGAGGTGGATAAATTAATCTTATGCGGCATAACTTTTTTAGTAAATGACATACATAAGCTTTTACTGGTAAATTACAACTTAGGAAAGCCATTTGCGCTAGATCATCGAGTTGGAGAATATGGTCGCAATTTTTTTAATTGAATGGGTGATCTGCACTTTGTCGTCGACTTGAAGGATTTGGTGGATGTTTTTTTAATTTAAGGGGTGATTTGCACTATTGATGTTAGTTTGAGGGCTGAAGGGGTAATTTAGAAATGTTTTTTTTCCTCGTGTAATTTATAGTTAGAAATGGTTTTTTCCTTTTGTCGAAACAAAAATGAAACTCAAAGGCATTTTTCCATTAATATTACTAAATTAAATTGAAAAGAAAAAACATGATTTATTTTAAAATTTTCGAAAAAAGTGACTTAATTAGTTTGTAGTGAATCGTCATCTACAATGACATGTCATTCTAAAATAACTGTAGTGACATGTTTATAGTGACTCGTAAACATTTACTAATCATATTTTTGTCCAAAAACACAATTAATTATTTTTGTTTGATAAAACTTTATTAGTAATATACATATCATTTTTTCAACTTCACAAAACAAAAAAATAAAAATGTACGTGCTCCTATAATGCAGTCCGTATATTATGGCCGTTTGTATTCACTCGAATCGAAGTAGTATCGAACCTATAATGCAACACAACGTGTCATATGCTTCATTTTGATGGAACTTATTTCCTGAATCGTGAGTCCTTCGATTTTGAATTCAAACTTATCATCAATTGGATGCATACTTTCCACGTGAAACTGCAAACAGGGAATCAAAGAGTCGCTCGCTAGAAGACGACCCAAATCCCAAGAATGGAAACTTGACTGCGGGAATATTTCAGTCTGAAAAGCACATACCAGACCACAAAAGCAGAGCTTTTCAGCGAGGTTTCTATTGGCCGTGATCATTTTCATCATTTACCAAGGTTGCGGAAATGGCGACGAGTTCACGCCCGGCGGTGACGAAGCGGGAGTTGAGGAAGCCGGTTTTCGTCAAGGTGGACAGCCTGAGGCCGGGGACCAGCGGTCACACGCTTCTCGTGAAGGTGATCGACTCCAACATGGTGTTGCCCAAGGGCAGCGCGGTGTCGACGCACCTCCGTAACACCAGCATTTCGGAGTGTCTCGTCGGAGACGAAACCGGCTGCATTCTATTTACTGCTCGCAACGATCAAGGTAAAAGTAATTCATATGCTTTTTTACTGTCGATGCTGACTCTAGGGTTTTGGTTGCGAAATGATGTCAGTCCGTCGCGTTTTAGGTTGTTGCCTTGTTGGGTTGATGAATATGCGTACTGAGAAACTGAGAAATACGAAACAGAAAATTGTTTACTTTAATTTATAAAAGAACAAGGTAATTAGCAATTGGTAAAAATAAAGTTTGCTTTTCACTTAGTTTGATGAAAGCTTTGCTAATTTAGCTTCAAAGGCATTATTTTTATCTTGTTGAGATCCTATTTCAATGCCCTTGTGGATATATTATATGAGTTACTCAGACTTTGATCTCTAATAGTTTAATTAAGCTGTTGCATTCTGCCGTTCTTTAATAGCAGTTGTCAAATCTCTTGGGACTTAATGGCATTTTATGACCTTGAGTTACTATTATCCTTCACCCCTTTTCCGGGATAGGACCCTCTAGTTTTAAAATAAATGTATAGTATTGTTCCTGATCAACCATTATCTAACCTTTCTCCTTGCCTCAACTTAGATATGGGTTTGATGCAAGAGTTGGAAGACGTGTTCAAAGTATATAAATAAATTACTACCTGTCATTGTTTTATCTTACCATTTTTCATCATGTTTGATCAGTTCAATTGAACTCTTGAAGTCAAATCAAACAAACAGGGTGTTATTTGTGCTTTTTTAGAGTTGAAACTTAAAAATCACATTTCCCCAAGCAAGATATTTGAATGTTTATACATACTTGAGGTGGTTGTGATGACATTTCTTAACCAATCAAAATACAAAGCTATGTTCTTTAAAGCTCTGTTGGGAACTCATAAAAGGCTGGGGAAAGAGATTAAGAGAATATCTTTAAAGAGAATGTCTTTAAAAGAAAGTGTTGATATGAGGCTCTTTAAACTTTAAAGATAGCGACCAGAATTCATTCATCTCTGGTTTAATTATCTTTACTGTTGTTAAGTATCTGCATAATGAAACCTCGCAATTGGAACCTCACAATTGTATAGTAGACAATGTTAGAGAATGGCACCTCTTCAGCTTAAAGCCCCCAATTGGAAATTTTCAACCATTGCTCTTGTTCTATAAAACAAAAACAAAAACTAATATTAATCTCTTATCTCGTCTGCAGCAACTAACATATGAAGCCTCGAGTTACTCCTATAAGATTAATCTTTCAGAATGTAACTCCAAGCTTTTATAGTTACCACATTGATGTAGGGCAGGCATTAGCCTATTGCACTAAAGATCTTAATAGTACCCGGAGTAATAATCAATGACATATATGCAACTTTAACGGAATGAACAACTATGTTGAATCTGGTGATAGTAACTATAGAATATATGTGGAGGTTTATATAAGACTAATGAGTTGATACATTAAAAGTGTGCCACACAAGGTTAGGAAATGAAATAACAATATGAAATGAAAAATATATTAATAAGTAATTCCTAATATAATAATAGCATCCTCTCCCACGGCTTCCCTTCACCCTCCATAAAAGTAAGAAAGTACTTCTATCATATTTTCATCCTCATATATACTACGGAGTATTACGTATTAAAACTCATTATATGCTTATGCAGTTGATTTGATGAATCCGGGTTCTACTGTGATCCTTCGGAATGCAAAGATTGACATGTTTAAGGGATGCATGAGAGTGGCAGTAGACAAATGGGGACGCATAGAGGTGACAGAAGCTGCTTCATTTGATGTGAAAGAAGATAACAATCTCTCCCTGATTGAGTATGAACTGGTGAATGCTGTGCAAGCCTAGTCCTTTATTAGAACATTTTCCTTCAGCTTAGTCGTGTACTTGCTAGCTAGCGTAGTCTTTAACTTCAGTAATTAGTTCCATTCCGGCTTCCCCATGGACTGAGTGTCTATTGGAAACATATATTGGGGATGCTCTCTTTTGTGTAAGCCTACAATGAATTATTGGCTAGACATATGTTAAACTTGATGAAAATGAATCGGAAGTAGTGCTGGACTCGGGCCGGGCGGCCCGGAACCGGCCCGGCCCGGTTACTGTTTGGCCCGGCCCGGCCCGGGGCCCGGTGGGTCCCTCGGTTCGGTTCGGCCCGGCCCGGCTGCTGGGCGGTTCGGGCCCGGGCCCAGGTTTTGGTGAACCGGCCCGGCCGGTTTGGGTCCGGTCCGGGCCGGATTTTAATTTTTTTTTTTTTTTTTGAAATTTTTTTAAGTTTTAGGTTGGATTAGGTATTTTGGGCCATTTGAGGTGGTTTGGGATGGTTTGGGGTTGAGGGGGAGGGGTAGGGGATTAAATAGGAGAACAAAAAAAAAATTATTGGGCCGGTTCGGCCCGGCCCGGTTTGGCCCGGAACCGGGACCGGAACCGGCCACCGGCGGTTCGGGCTCGGGCCTCCCTTTCCTGGCCCGAGGCCCGGCCGGGCCCAGGCCCGAGCCGGGCCCAGGCCCGAACCGGGCCCGAACCGGCCCGAGTCCAGGCATAATCGGAAGTTAACACCTCTCTATATCTAGTTTCTATGCGACTATGCATATCTTTTCAGATTAGAATTCATTTTACTGGGTACAACTTGGTTTGAATTACTACTAAATTATTGTGGATAAAAAATAGAGAAAAGGATCAAATAAGGCCTTCTACTATTATGAAATCGTCACACAAGGCCACGTCAATAAAGTGCCATATGAATACGTCTACTTATAAAAAACAATCGGATGAGTCCTAATGACCCGTTGACAACTTCTTAATCCTAATTTTAGCCTACGGGTCAATTTTTTTTTACTTGTAATTCAACCAATCTTAGGTAAATATTCGACTTGTGCCTATATATAATCTATTATAAAAAGATGTTTTCAAGAACACTAAAATCGGGATTAGGAGGTTGTAAATAGGTCGTTATGACTTATTTGATTGTTTTTTACTAGTAGACGCATTTATATGACACTTTATTGAGTATATGGCCTTATGTGACGATTTCATAATAATAAAAGACCTTATTTGACCCTTTTTCATAAAAATATGATACCTTATTTGATATCTTATTTTTTCATAAAAATAAGAGTATAAGAATATGACTCATAAATTGTGAAGAGCCAAAGATTGAAAAGGAATGAAGGAGATGAGGATGACTGCGGATCTTAAATAGTTGAAGATTATTGTTGATATTAGTGATCCTTTTACTTATGAGCTAATTTAATGCTTTCATAGCAAGTTTGGGAATTATGATTTCCCAGTTAGTTCCGGAATTATGATTCTCTTAATTTGATAAATAGTAGTTTTCATATACTCCTTGTTTTCATTATTAGGAAAGTTTAGCTTTGATATAAAACAAAGGAATTTTTTTTGTACATTTTAATACATTTCAATCATGCTTCGTGTACGCGTTTTTTGTACATGTCATTTTACATGTCGGTCGAATTATCTGTGCATAAACATTTCCCTTTTTGTTTTGTGAAACGAATTGTTTTTTGCACCGGTAACTTTTTTGTCTGAGACAACAATTCAATCGGCGTGTAAAATGATGTCTACAAAAAATTTGTACAAAGATCATTTTCCAATATATTTTGTCAATTAGTACTTAATTTCCACTATTCATAGAATTAATGGATCACTCATTCACTCTTATATGTTGTGTATCTATCGAGAGAGAGGGCAAATATACAAAGTGACAAATAAAGCGTTGTATGCCCTAACTAGAGTTGCAGACTTGCAGGTATGATAAATTCAAAAATTCTAAAGGTACACACTTTTGGGTAGGGGTGGGCTCGGGTCGGGCCGCCCGGCCCAGAACCGGACCGGCCCGATACTGTTTGGGACCGGCCTGGTACCCGGTCTTGGGGCAAGTTCGGGGCAACTGGAACCGCTCTAATCCCGATGCGGGCTTGGGCCCCCTAAAATGCGAACCGGCCCGGCTGATTCGGGCCTATATTTTTTTTTCCAATTTTTTTTTTTGTTTCTACCGGGTTGGGCTGGGTGTTTTGGGGGGTGAGGGGGGTCGGGGGTTATTTAGAAAATCAAAAGAAAATAAAAAAAAATAACATTGAACCGGAACCGGCCCGGCCCGGAACCGCCGGCTACCCGGGCCGGTTCCGGTTCCACCATTCCCAAATAAAAGCCCGGCCGGGCCCAGGCCCGAACCGGAACCGGCCCGGATCCATCCATGTTTTGGGATACACATTCTTACACACTGTCTGTGTAGGCATTTTTTTTTGTCTATACAGACAAAACATATTTGACAGATAAAATGTATTTGACAAATATGTTTTGTCTGTACACAGTGTGTAAGAATGTGTATACCTAGTTGGACTCTGATAAACTTGTGATCATTAAAATTTGGTGCCCTCATGGGTGTAGGTGAAAATGAATTGTTGTTGTTTGTAATCAGCTAATTTCCTATACTACGTATGAATAAACATTATCCTACTCTGACTAATTTCCTATGTGGGTATGCCATGACTTGAAAATCCTTGAGTTACAAAATAGACTATATTGACCGTAAATAGATTAAATTAGACTAGAATTTTATTGCAAGTAACAAGAAAAACAAAGTTTTGTCGTTCAGGTTTGTGTAAAAAAGGGGAGAAATGATGAGAACTGCAACTTACTTGATTTAGTTGAACAACAACAACATCAAGTCTTAATCTCAAAAGATTTTGAGGTTAGCTAACATGAATCGATCTATAATATCGATGCCATCAAGAGTTGATTTAGTTGAAAAGTTACAAATAATTTGGGACAAACAAAATCCAAAAGACCGGAGGAGTATATTTCAACTAAAACTAGATTAGTTTTAACGAAAAACTAGATGAGTTAAAATTGAGCCAATCATATCAAACCAAATTATACACCCCATATGAAAACAATGTTAATTTTTTTTTTAAACTGTACTCACCAATTCACTATAACTTATACCAATCTAATTGACATCACAGAAAAACACACACGAACTAGTGGTAAATGGTAATATTTGTTCACCCCACATATATTTGCCCATCTTTTTGGATATTTAGATCTAAAATCGGACACAACGGCCTTAATTTTAGACCCACACTAATAACTAAAAATACATTTGGATTTCATACTGTCCCAACATCATTCCTAATTACATTCCACCGTTAATGAAGGTTTGGTTGATCTTCGATTCAACCTTAAAGATTATAGTAAGAAATGGGGTGTTTTTTTTTTACAAGAAGAGAAGTGATTACCACAACAAATATAACCATTTGTTTGAAAGAAAAAACAAACCTTTTGCATTTATGCATGTTACTATTATTTTTACTACACCCAAAAGTCTTTCCTGTTTGCCCAACTTGAGCTTGAATTTGACCCATCTTCCACTCCAACCAAGGAGCCATACAGTTCATCAAAGTGTAACAATCCCTCATCTTTGAAGCTGGAGCTCATTCCTTCATCACAACAACTGGAATTATAATTAGGAGAGATTGAAGATACCCCAGTCTGATGAAGGGCTAGAGATGACCCGCCAATCAACGACATTTCTTCTGCCCGCCTCTTCAGCTCTTCTCGGAGCTTCGCCATTTCCGTTTCAAGCGTTTTCATCTCAGCTAAAGCACTGTCCAGCTTAACTTGAAGAGCACTGTTGTGTAGTTCAAGGCTCTGGCTCTTCCATCGAGCTCGTCTGTTCTGATACCATATTGCGATTTGTCGGGGAGGGACTCCTAAGTCTCGTGCTAGCTCGAGCTTGCGCTCTGGCTCGAGCTTCTTGTTGGAGTCAAAATATGACTCCAAGAGTTTCACTTGGTCTTGGTTTAGCCTCTTCTTGTTGTGTTTCATAGATGATGATAGGCTTTTATGGTTGGTTTGAGAGTTCATGCAACTCATTTTAGGTCCCTGTGGGGATTTATGTTGGGAATTTGAAGTATAACCAATTGAAATGATATATATAAGCCACTGAATGTCTGAATGTAACTTAATGCTTGGTAGTGTATTGTATGATTTTAAAAAACTTTGATTTATATGACCTGTGCAAATGTGCAATTCAACTAATTAATGTAAGTAAGTAATTAATGTTCCTATAACTCTTGCCCGTGGAAAATTAGAATTGCTTCAAACGTTCCCTTTTTTTGTGGGGAAGAAATAAACTTAAATTGATAACACATCATTCTGATAGTAGGTAAATCGACAAAAGAATTCATGACAACCGCCGACCCTCAAACCACTCGTTGATCTATTAATGGGCACAACTGAACCAAAGACGGTTACCGCAATCCTTCCACCACCAACATCCAAATTCACAGTCTTGCGGTTGACTAAAATAAAGAGGTGAAGAAACACAAAACAAAACAGATTATCACGATAAATAAAAACGAAAATATAAAGTTCCCGTCCCAGCTTCCCGATCATCACGACCAGCACTGGCCTCAAAATGTTCAACTTAGGCGGGCCTACACCTCGAAGCCCTCCCCCACCCTATTTTTTTTGCCTTTTTTAATATACATATTCTTTATCTTTTAATTGTTGTTTAAAAAATGTACCAAATTCACGCTGAAAATAACTCACTTATCAAGCGGTGACTTCCACACGTGTATAGTGTAATTCTTTTCTTGCAATATGATTGTTTTTTAAAGAGATTATAAAAGAAAAATGTTTTTATTTGAATTTATTTCAGTTACAGATCAAATCACATCAAATTTGATCATACTTGATCAGACCAAATCAGATCAACTAGGTCATATTTCGGCAATTATAAAATACACAGAAACTGAACCAGTTTAAACTAGATTAGATTTAAACAGTCCAGATCTGACAACAAATTTTCAATCCAAGTAAAAACATCTAAGGATATGATAATCTCAAATGCAATTCATACAGTAAATACTACTTCGTCCCTTAAAACTTTTTCAAGTTTGATTGATACGGAAAAGTTTTAAGAGATGAGAAGCTAGATCGAGTATTTGACTTCCGTGGAATTGAGAAAAAACGTCATTATTGACCGAACAAATGCAGTCTTATAATTAGATAACTCATTGTCAATTTTTACGGCGATATATAGATTAATAAAGGTAATTCTATAACAAAAATTAATGGGATTAGCATCGTTTACCCTTTATAGTTCATAGTAATCCTTTTGTCTTACTATTCTTGTCCGTTTTCTTTTGTATATCCAAGTAAATCTGTCTCAAACAAAGTTTCTCAAGTAGAACTGTCATTCTTTTCTTCTCAAATACGGAGTATGATTCTTTCATTGTGATTTTGAAATGTTCTATGACTTTACTGTTTTAGGACTACATAAATTCTATTCCGGGAAGAAGCAACATTTTAAAACTTGGGAAAAGGTGCAAATAGGCCCATGTACTAACCAAAAAAGGTCAAATAAGCCCTTATTTAGGAGGCTCTGTCCGGCCGTCGCCATTTGGGGTGGTTCCCGGTGGAAGTTTTTGATGAATTTTTTTGAACATCTTATTCATTAAGTCTAGTTTACTCATACCAAATTTCAACTAAAACTCCAATCGGGAAGGCATTCAAATGAATTCTTAAAAATAACTGCGCAATTAGAAGCGCAGTTTATCTTCAATAATTCATTTGAATGCCTTCCCGATTGAAGTTTTAGCTGAAATTTGGTATGAGTAAACTAGACTTGATGAATACGATGCTCAAAAAATTTCATCAAAAAATTCCACCGGGAACCACCCCAAATGACGACGGCTGGACAGAGCCTCCTAAATAAGGGCTTATTTGACCTTTTTTGATTAGTACATGGGCCTATTTGCACCTTTTCCCTTAAAACTTTACTCATGTTCTACTCCAACAGTCCAACACTAAGCAATTTCTTTATTTTATTTCTACTTCAATTCGTCAATTTAATCAACCAAATCAATCCAGGTTTCTCATTTAATAATCACACCACTTCTTCCCAACTCAATTTTAGTGAGAGGGATTAGTATATCAAGGTATAACGTGTAAATCTATCAAAATAACGGCAGTATATCATAACCGACGGCATTAATTACATAAGAGCTTAGGAGTCAAAACATAAAATAATTTCCCAAATGATATAATTCTTTGTTCTTTTTTAGTTGCAACAGTCAACATTTCACACTTGCCAACGCACATCTTTAACTGTAATTATATCCTAATCTCTATTAGTAAAAAAAATTTAAAAAATAGATTTTGAAAATTTGTAATGAGATGAATTGAACAATTTTTTTTAGAAAAATAATTTTCATAAAATAATATCATAAAATGTAGTCAAAATAGAACATATGAATAGTGTAAAATTCAACATGTTGAAAGAGACGGAAGACACTATTAACTACTTTCCATAAAAACGTCATATTTTTAAGATGGTAGCTAGTCGGCACTCTAAGATCGAGTATTTTGGACAAAACTAAGAACACCCAAATATAAATTACTTGTCCTGATCGAAAGCCGTCGATGTAGTTAGGACGACTTAAGACTTGAAGATGACTGATAGCTCTTTTAATTAAACTAATTAAATTAATTAATCAGCTCGTTGAAGATGACTGACTTAATTAGCTTCCTGTGCATGAGCAGGTGTATTAATATTCCACGTGAAGTTGGGGCCTATTACGCAACTAGATAGTTGATTAAGATGTATTTAGGGGAAGATATACACTAAATAAATTTATCCTTAGATTATAATAATGATGCAATTGCGACATAATAATTATGTACTTGGTACGATAAATTGTATTTTATTTCCTATTTCGAAACAAATATTATAATAAACAAGTTCCAACTTCCGATGTTTAATAGGATCATGTACTTGGCCAATTCTTCGATTTGCTTCTTTATTTAAAGTGCGACAAAGAATTGTTATGAGCTGTCTAAATAGCTGCAAATTTATGACAAAGAATACGAAACAAATATTATCTGAAGAGAAAAACAAAAAGGAAGATATGCAACATTATATTACCACCTAATTAGCAAGCATACACATATATATTACACACAACAAAAAACAAATATAACACATACATATATGATACATACACACATACTATACACACACATACATGCATAAGGAGTATATAATTTGGACCAAATGAGTGTGATTAGGAATGACAATTGTGACCGATCCGATGGATACCCACACCGAACCGCTCCGGTCAAAATGATGAAAACTGTATTGACCGGGTAGTGAGTATGGGGCAGGGAATACCCGTTTTATTTTTACCGGTAACGGGGCGGTTACGGTTTTATACATGCCCGCCACATCATCCGTCTCGTACCCGCCCTGTATTTTTTGATTATTTTTTGTTACATTCTTTACATTATTTGCCCCACAAATAATATGGATGTACTAATAATTATAATGCATGAATGAAAGTTCCTAATAAATTTTAATAGTCTCATTTGGTTATTATCTTATTTTTTCTTGGTTAATTATTTTTCAATTTAAGTATTTTTAGGTTCACGTTAATTTAGGTTGCCTTTTTTCTTGTCTTGTAGATGCACAAAACTTTTAAGTAGCATCTCACGTCTATAGTCATCTAGGCCATGCCATTTGTTTTCCTTTCAAAATTATAATTTTTATATTAAAATATCAATGACTCATTTAATAAATGGTTACCCACGGTGATAACCGTTATCCATTGAGGCGGTTATGATTTGGATAAAAATTATCCGTTGGGCGGAAAAGTTACCCAAGAGGGCAGATACAATTATTTGCATAAATGTACCGATTTGTCTCGTTGCCATCTCTAAGTGTGCTCTACTGGAAAGAAAAAAATTGGTGTGCACGTTAGAATTTTGAATTCTATTACGTTTTTCTGAAATAGAGATGTATATTGCCATGAATCATAAATTAAAGTTGCATTACATACTCCATATTTCAAACTTCAAAGGGAAAAGGTGCAAATAAACCCTCAGACTAATAAAAAAAAGTGCAAATCGCCCCTTATAGGAGGTTCTGTCCGGCCTTCTCCATTTGGGGCGGTTCCCGGTGGAATTTTTTTATGAATTCTTTTGAACATATTCTTCATTAAGTGTAGTTTACTCATACCAAATTTTAGCTAAAAATAAAACCCGGAAGAAAGTAAAATGATTTTCTGAAATATATTGTGCTATATATTTAACTGCGCAGTAATCTTCAAAAATTTATTTGACTGCCTTCCCGATTGAAATTTTATCTGAAATTTAGTATGAGTAAACTAGACTTAATGAAGAAGATTCTCAAAAAAAGTCATCAAAACATTCCACCGGGAACCGCCATAAATGGCGAAGGCCGGACATAGGTTCCTATATAAGGGGTGATTTGAACTTATTTGATTAATTGGAGGACTTATTTGCCCCTTTTCCCTACTACAAATGGTACAAGATGAATCACTTTTTGAACAAACAAAAAGAGTCGCTTTTTATGAATTGAAAAGAGCACTAGTAACATATTAAGTTTTTAGTAATTGAAATAAAAGCAACATTTAAAAAAATGTCTTAGCTTATATGTGTATATATATATATATATATATATATATATATATATATATATATATATATGGAGGAATTTAGATACATATATGTTGTCACACACCAATAATATCAAGTAAAAACTAAAAGGCTTCTTAAGAAGTGTTGAAGTCATAAATTTGTTGACTCAAAATTCAGTTTAATTCATGACACTAAGCAATTATTTTGAAACAACATCTGGCTTGAATCAGTTATGCGTGAGTTATAAAAACGTTGGCTATTTAACTTAGATATATATTATATATACACACATTACTATTGTTGGGATATATTATCCCGGCCTATTACTGTTCATGAGTCCAAGGCTTTACGTAGTACGGAGCCCGAGCAGCTAGGCCCATTTCGGCCCATCCGGCCCACTTTAGCCATTTGGGCCCACTCTGGCCCGTTTGACCCATTAGGGTGGAGAGCCCCTTCTCCCCTTCCCCTATTTATAGGAGGTTTTCCCTCCATGTAAAGGACTTCCTTCTTCCTTCTCCCTCTAGAATAGCTCAAATACTCCATGAATGGAGCTCAAAATGTACTATGTAATGGTGAGGAGAGCCTAATGAGAATTGAGAGGGCTTGGACATTAGCCTAAAAAGTCCCGTGGTTTTCTCCCTTTCGGGTTTCCACGTAAAAATAGTTTGTTCATACACATTTATACATATATTTACTATATCGTGTTGGATTAAACTCAACACTGGCGCCGTCTGTGGGAATCTGTCCAAAAAGATTCATGTGTTCTATTGTTCTTGGGTTTCTAAAAAAAATCATACGGATGAACTGGATTCCAGAAAAGAAAAAAGGAAAGAAATGGCTCTGAGGGAAGAAGAAACGAAGAAGGTACAGAAATTGGGAAGCCAAATCTGGATTTTTGTTTCCAAGTCTGTTTTTGAAGTCGCCGGAGCCACCGCCGTACCCGCCGGCAGGGAGCCTCCGTGGTGTTAGCCGGCACCAGAAAAAGCTCGCTTAAGCACCCCAAATCTCATAGCACCTACAACACAGCTGCTCGTCACGCGCAGCTGCTTCTGCCGCCTAAAGTCGCCGCACCGCCGCTCGCCGCCGGCGGTCAACCACCGACTACCCCTCCGCCTGGTCAGTCACGGGGCGAGCCTCCACCAGCCATCCTGTTCGACCGCTGTGACCTGAGGACCTGCCGACTGGGAGTTTGATTTCCGCCATTAATGGTGTTTTTTAAGCTCAAAGGAAGTAAAATCTGAAGCTCAAAAGATCTCCCAACGAAACTACACCCTCTGGCCGGCCTTGCTCTGCCGTGACCACCATCTCCACCGACGGAAGGTGGCCGGCACGTGCAGCCTGCTGATGGGTTGGTAGAAGGCTGTTCCATCTGTCTGTCCTAAGAGGTACACTCCGCGTAAATGCCTTGGTCTGAAGCTGACCACGTCCGCAAGTTTTGGGACCAAGAATAGAAGGTTGGCTGCTTTGGAAGAGTTGACCAGCAGCTGGGTCTGCACAATATGATAAAAGGGAAGCAAATCTGGCTCTACATAGCCTCGTTACTGGCCGAGTCTTTAACTTGGAAGCTAAGTGCCACTTACTCCCTTTATTTAAGTATTCGAATAATGAAGCATGATTAAATATTGCAATTAATTTGTATCACCATTATTTATTAGGGATTGAAACTCCCGAAATTAAATAATGAGAGCGATGCTCTAAGTGATAATTAGTTTTACCGTCATTTAAATTTAATGACTGGTTGTTGTGTGCCTGTTGGCCCGCTCCTGATCGGCTTTAATTAGCGAACGGAGTATACTTGAATGGCCTTCGATAGGGAAGTATCATTGCTATTACCGGTTATGTCACTATTATTTATTAGGGGTAAAATGTCCCGAATTAAATAATGTCGAGCGAGGCTCAAGTGATGGTTAGTTCAGCTAACATTTTATTAAGTATTTAATTTCTTGTGGGCCCGTGGGTCCACTCTCGATCAGCTTGATTAAGCGATCTGAGCGTCTCCAAAAGGGCGATGCCCCGACGACGCATTTTAATTGAGGGGTTACGCATTGGTCCGCATGGCACCAAGTGCCCGAGCGACGATCGTACCCTAGTACCATCTACGCCACTAGGCGAAGTGACTGTGCCAAACGCGGCCTGTGGGGCCCGAGGGCACCGAAGTGCTCAACCTCATTTTTTCGAGGGTAGTGCGACCAACTTGGGTCTGAGTTTGAAAACTCACGGACCGGTGAATATTTCTATGTGACGTTCGGCAGGCTGCTAATTGGCCCCGCCGCAAGCTGCTACGTCCATTAACCCCGCACGATGAGCCGGGTCGAGGGTCACGATGACCCATAGGCCGGTAATCGTGGGTGTTAGAGGGAAGCCACGATGACCCATGCAGATGGTTATGTGTGCATATTTATTATCGGGCCGTGCGGCCCGTTACCATGCTTATTGCGCAGCCGAAGCCGCTCGACGCGCTTGAGCGAAATGATTAGAAGACGCTCGGCCCGAGTCTTGAAGACGTGCAGGGCTGGCTAAAGAGGAGACCATCACGGCTGAGGACCGTGAGACGAGCATCTCCACCTAGAGGCCGAGGGCCTAGAGGAGACCACCACGGTTGAGAACCGTGGGACGGGCATCTCCACCCCAGAGACCGATGGCCTAGGGAGAACACCTAGAGGCCAAGGATCTAGAGGCGAATGCCATGACAGAGAACCGTGAGACGATCATCCATCATTCGGAGGCCGAGGGCCTAGAGGAGACCATCACGACCGAGGGCCGTGAGACCATCCTGATTTTTAGGTCGGCCTCCCATCGCCGACACCATTATATCATGACCGGCCTCTCGGCCCGACGTGATTATCATATTTGAAGACCGGCCTTGTCCCCGCCCTCGCGGACGAGGGCCGTTGCTTGATTCTTTCAGATCGGCCTCTCATTGCCGACACTGTCATATCATGTTCGGCCCCCCGGCCCGGCGTGATTATCATCTTTGAAGACCGGCCTCGTCCCCGCCCTCGCGGACGAGGACCGTTGCTTGATTTTCTCAGATTGCCCCCCAGGCCGACACTGTTACATGGCCACCGACCCCCTGGTACGGCGCCATTATCATCTTTGAAGACCGGCCTCGTCCCCGCCCTCGCGGACGAGGACCGTTGCTTGATTTTCTCAGATCGCCCCCCAGGCCGACACTGTTACATGGCCACCGACCCCCTGGTACGGCGTCATTATCATATTTGAAGACCGGCCTCGTCCCCGCGCTGCGCGGACGAAGACCATTGCTGGATTTCTTTCAGGTCGGCCTCTCATCGCTGACATCATTATATCACGACCGGCCTCTCGGACCGGCGTGATTATCATATTTGAAGACCGGCCTCGTCCCCGCCCTCGCGGACGAAGACCATTGCTTGATTCTTTCAGGTCGGCCTCTTACTGCCGACACTATCATGTTATGTTCGGCCTCTCGGCACGACATATTTATCTTTTGAAGACCGGTTTCATCCCCGCGCTGCGTTGGATGAGAGCCGTTGCTCGGATATATCGGCCTGACTAGACACTATTGCCATCTCCATTATCAGGACCGACTGCTCAGCGACATTATGATCATTGTATATCGGCTCCCAATGCCGACCTTCTTGAGTTAGCGATCGGGCTCACCCCTCCCTTCAGGAGGGTGACCATCGCCTTCGCATGACGACCAGCATTTCCATCGCCTCGTCATTCTATTCATTTTGATATCCCACCACCATTATGTGTGACATCACTTGTGGTTACTCTTGGAACCGACGAACGTATTTTCCTCCCTCAAAAAAAAAAAAAAAAAAAAAAAGAAGAAAAAAAAAAAAGATGGGGAGAAGGGGAGACGAGATCCTATGAGAGAGGGAGTCTTGACGAGGTATGTCTGATCTTCCTTCGCCGCGTATGACGAACGTCTCCCGACGCGGAGGCTAGTAGGAACGTGGGGGGGGCTAGACGTACCAAAGGGAACCTCGGCAAGATAAACCAGTTCCTCCCATGACCCGTGGTTCGATGAACACCTTCTGCCAAAGCAGAAGGCTAGTAGGGCCACGAGCATGGGACGACGAAGCAGGGAATCCCGACGTGGATAAACCAGTGACCTCCTTGCGATCGTTGGATGACCGAACGTCTTCTTCGAAGTAAGAAGATTAGTAGGACCACGACGGGGACGAACGAAGAATAGGGAATCCCGACGTGGATAAACCTGTTCCTCCTTGCGATCGTTGGATGACCAAACGTCTTCTTCGAAGTAAGAAGATTAGTAGGACCACGACAGGGACGAACGAAGAATAGGGAATCCCGACGTGGATAAACCTGTTTCTTCTCATAGTTGGGATGACGAACGTCTCCTGCGAAACCAGGAGACCAGTACTCACGAGACTTGGGAAGAACGAAGAACCGAGTTCTTTACCGGAGTCTGTTGCGTGCCGAGTGTACACCGCTTAGCGGTCCATACATAGGACCACGGATACGGTAGACGAACGAAGACCAGCTCCATGGATCAGACATGATGGACCAGTTCTTTACCGGAGTCTGTGCGTGCCGAGTGTACATCGCTTAGCGGTCCGTACATAGGACCACGGATACGGTAGACGAACGAAGACCAGCTCCATGGATCAGACACGATGGACCAGTTCTTTACCGGAGTCTGTGCGTGCCGAGTGTACACCGCTTAGCGGTCCGTACATAGGACCACGGATACGGTAGACGAACGAAGACTAGCTCCTCAGATCAGATGGGAGGGACATCACCCAGATTTATTTCAGGCTCACCATTCCTTCCCGAAAGGAGTCCTGACAGACGATTGGCTTCCCACAGCCAATCGGGAGAGAGACTTGACACATCACCAGCACGGCCGAGGGCCGCGAGACGATTATCACTCACCGACAGGCCGAGGGCCATGAGATGATCATCACTATTTTTCTGTATCACGATCGGCCCTTCAGCGCCATCGTACCCAGCTCACGGTTCGGCTCGTCCATCCCTTCCAGGGTGGCGACGAACGTCTTGTGCATCACGATCGGCCCCTCAGCGCCATCGTGTCCAGTTCACGGTTCGGCTCGCCCATTCCCTCCAGGATGGCGACGACCATCTTGTGCAGTATGATCGGCCCCTCAGCGCCATCGTACCCAGCTCACGGTTCGGCTCGTCCATCCCTTCCAGGGTGGCGACGAACGTCTTGTGCATCACGATCGGCCCCTCAGCGCCATCGTGTCCAGTTCACGGTTCGGCTCGCCCATTCCCTCCAGGATGGCGACGACCGTCTTGTGCAGTATGATCGGCCCCTCAGCGCCATCATACCCAGTTCACGGTTCGGCTCGCCCTTTCCCTCCAGGATGGCGACGACCGTCTTATGCAGTACGACCGGCCACTCAGCGCCATCGTACCCAGCTCACGGTTCGGCTCGTCCATCCCTTCCAGGGTGGCGACGAACGTCTTGTGCATCACGATCGGCCCCTCAGCGCCATCGTGTCCAGTTCACGGTTCGGCTCGCCCATTCCCTCCAGGATGGCGACGACCGTCTTGTGCAGTATGATCGGCCCCTCAGCGCCATCGTACCCAGCTCACGGTTCGGCTCGTCCATCCCTTCCAGGGTGGCGACGAACGTCCTGTGCATCACGATCGGCCCCCTCAGCGCCATCGTGTCCAGTTCACGGTTCGGCTCGCCCATTCCCTCCAGGATGGCGACGACCGTCTTGTGCAGTATGATCGGCCCCTCAGCGCCATCGTACCCAGCTCACGTTCAGCTCATCCATCCCTTCCAGGGTGGCGACGAACGTCTTATGCATCACGATCGGCCCCTCAGCGCCATCGTGTCCAGATTCACGGTTCGGCTCGCCCATTCCCTTCCAGGATGGCGACGAACGTCTTTATGCAGCACGATCGGCCTCTCAGCGCCATCGTGTCTGGCTCATGTTCGGGCCGCCCATCCCCTCCAGGACGGCGACGACCGTTTTATGCAGCACGATCGGCCCCTCAGCGCCATCGTGTCTCTTTCACGTTCGGATCGCGCATCCCCTCCAGGATGGCGACGACCGTCTTATGCAGCACGATCGGCCCCTCAGCGCCATCGTGTCTCTTTCACGTTCGGATCGCGCATCTCTTCCGGGATGGCGACGAACGTCTTATGCAGTGCGATCGGCCCCTCAGCGCCATCGTACCTGGCTTCACGGTTCGGCTTGCACATTCCCTCCAGGATGGCGACGACCGTCTTATGCAGCACGATCGGCCCCTCAGCGCCATCGTGTCTCTTTCACGTCCGGATCGCGCATCCCTTCCAGGATGGCGACGAACGTCTTATGCAGTGCGATCGGCCCCTCAGCGCCATTGTACCTGGCTTCACGGTTCGGCTCGCACATTCCCTTCAGGATGGCGACGACCGTCTTATGCAGCACGACCGGCCCCTCAGCGCCATCGTGTCTCTTTCACGTCCGGATCGCGCATCCCTTCCAGGATGGCGACGAACGTCTTATGCAGTGCGATCGGCCCCTCAGCGCCATCGTACCTGGCTTCACGGTTCGGCTCGCACATTCCCTTCAGGATGGCGACGACCGTCTTATGCAGCACGATCGGCCCCTCAGCGCCATCGTGTCTCTTTCACGTTCGGATCACGCATCCCCTCCAGGATGGCGATCGACCGTCTTATGCAGCATGATTGGCCCCTCGGCGGCATCATGTCTAGTCCACCTTCGGCTCCGCCCATGCCATCTCGGATGGGGGACCCGTCTTATGCAGCACGTCTGCTTGTCGGCGCTGACATGCCCGGGTTATCGATGAGAGCTACTGCTTCTATCACATCTTGCATTCCCTCTCTCATACATTACATACATACATTACATGCATACATACATTCATGCATCATACCTCATACATTCATACATACACACGTGCATCATGTTTTGATAGTACCGCGACGTCGAGTTATAGATGATGGACCTCTAAGCTTCTCCGATTGGAAAGCTCGAGTCAGAGTCCTTTACTCCCGCCTGATGCATTCAGGGGGAGTGTGCCCGTGGAGGAGCACCCTTCGCCCGACCCTATCGGGAAGGGGGGTGCCTCACTGGTAGATTACGTTCAGGAGTGCAGACACTCACTCATATATGATGATTATGTGAAGACACAGTTTCCAGCAAGACAGAGGAAGAGCGCAGGCAGAGTATATTTTCTCGAGCAGATTCGCGAGCTCACTACTCAAGAAACTGGGGGACTTGTGTTGGGATATATTATCCCGGCCTATTACTGTTCATGAGTCCAAGGCTTTACGTAGTACGGAGCCCGAGCAGCTAGGCCCATTTCGGCCCATCCGGCCCACTTTAGCCATTTGGGCCCACTCTGGCCCGTTTGACCCATTAGGGTGGAGAGCCCCTTCTCCCCTTCCCCTATTTATAGGAGGTTTTCCCTCCATGTAAAGGACTTCCTTCTTCCTTCTCCCTCTAGAATAGCTCAAATACTCCATGAATGGAGCTCAAAATGTACTATGTAATGGTGAGGAGAGCCTAATGAGAATTGAGAGGGCTTGGACATTAGCCTAAAAAGTCCCGTGGTTTTCTCCCTTTCGGGTTTCCACGTAAAAATAGTTTGTTCATACACATTTATACATATATTTACTATATCGTGTTGGATTAAACTCAACAACTATTTTAGTGGGACAGGTCATAAAGGAAAAATAAGACATTCTTAATAGTTATGGTGAAATCTATTGTTTTATATAGTAAAGCTGAGTTATAAATTAATGATGTGTCACTTTCTTATTGGTTAACATAATTCTAATAATTAGAATTAAGAAGACATTTAATTAATTTACACTTAGGCGGAGCAGATTTTTGGGATTCTGGCCTTTCTGGGTCTTAAGATGTCAACATTTTTATATATTACATGATTTTTTATATTTGAATCAACACAATGCATATATACATGAATTTTGCTAATGATCGAATAAAGCCAAGGGTAAATATTGTCTATGTCAATTTAAATCGATACAATATACTATCGTACAATTATTAGTTAGCCACTTAACCTCAATTATTACACTTTTAACGCAATGATAATATCAAAAAAGGTACTTCTTCCACCCCGCAAAATTTTTATCTTCGAGATAGTCACACAAAACTTTCCAAAAAGAAAAGTATAATTTTTTTTATACGTTCCAAAAAGGTAAATGAGAACAATTTTAAGGACGGAAGGAGTAACCCTAAGAACATTAATAAGTAAGTCACACAATTATCTATTTTTTATGTAGTAGAATTGAGTTATAAATCAATGATTTGTCACTCTCTCATTAGTTAGCACAAATTCTATTAGCACTGCTATTAAGACATTTAATTAATTTATACTATACGCTTAATATGAGAAATAATTTTGAGAAACAGCACACTCCGAAAAACTAAAGTTATATTAAGAGGCCGTTTGACAACATTGTTTTTCGGCTTATCAGCCTTATCAGCCAACTTTTTCGCCAAACACTAATTTTTGTTTTTGCGCGCTGAATTGTGTAATAAGCAGAAAAAGTAAGGTTGAAGTTACTTTTCTGGCTGTATTGGCTAAAGTTACTGTACATGACTATTTTAGCTATTTTTACATATAATTTTTTCAATATTTTATTAATAAAATATATTTTAAAGATATTTTTTTCTTAAATCAGCAGAATCAGTCAATGCTGTCACTTCAGCCAGAATTTCATAAATTTCAGTAGAATCAGCCAAATCAACCGATTTTCGTGCTACCAAACGGACTCTAAGATTTAGAAGACCACATAATTACGCAAGAGTCTCCTTATAAATCTCAGGAATTGTACAACACAAAATTATTTAAATAATATAATGGGACTAATAAAAGTGAATGAGATTAATCGTAAAGTACAACATCAATGTTACACATAATGGGACTCTAATACATGGGAATTCTTGGTCAATAATTGTACAACACATACATACGTAGTATTACATTGAATGGGATTCATGGGATGTTTGTAATTGATTATGTTTCGACTTCCTTTTTAAAAGCAGAATCAGAATCAGAAGTTGGTCTCCGCCAACTTCTAAAAACTGCTTCCGGGAGCAATTTGGAACATCGAAAAGTACTTATGCACTTTCACCCAAATGGTACAATATCTGCTTATACTCCCTCAAGGAGCAGATAAATAATGAACTTATTGTTCTACAATTTTAACATTCACAAAGTAATATAAGTCTACAAAAATTAATAGGTGAAATAATAGATGAAACGGTAAAATGAAAAATTAAAATGTTAGTTAAATTTAATTGAGGAGTGAGGACATCATTCATATTTTTTGGCAACCATAAAGCAAAACATATCTTACTAGATACAAGGGAGGAAAATTAATTTTGTGGTGAAAAATTAAAATGTTGACTAAATTGTCACAATAAGAAACACTTGTGATATTACAAAGAATGATTAAAATAAGTGTCAACTTTCCATAAACACATACCCCTTCCCTCTTATTGTAAGATATGATTGGATTTCATACATGTTTAAAAGCAAGTATGGAGTATACTGCACCCGTTTTACAATTTTAACATGTAAGAAGGTAAAAAAGTTCAATATAGATCCACAAAAAGTATAAGGCGAAATGACAGATAAAGAATAAAGTGAGAAATAAGAAGTCATTGGTAATTTAAAAGAGCATTCATATTCTATTGGCAACCAAAATGTAAAGTGTCTCTTACGGAAGTAATAAAATCTGAAAAATAATACTCCGTATTGACTTATGTTTAAATATATACGGAGTACTAATGTAGTATATGATGACCGACAATAATCATTTAACAAATATGAATTTATAAATATATGTGATTAGTTCATAATATAGATTTATTATATTCAAAAGTTTAATACAAGTTTTAACTCATATGAAATTAAAGGAGTGTTTGCGGTTGCTTAAAAATAGCGCTTTTCAGCTTTTGGCTTAAAAAAGCTGAAAAAAGTGTTTTTAAATGACAGCTTCTGCTTAAATTAATCACTTAAAAGCTAAAAGCTGGAAGAAGGTAAAATGGTGCTTTAAACTGCTTTCCACTTTTTCTATTACATAAAAAATACTTATTTCACCAAACACTACCAACTTTTACTTTTTCAGAATCACTTTTTTTCAAACACTACTATTTTTTATTATTAATCACTTTTCCAAAATTAATTTAAAAAATCACTTTTTAAAGTTGAAACAATTGCAAACAATCCCTAAAACTACCGGGGCATGCCCCGGGATCTACACTAGTGAATATATAATACGGAGTAATAGGAAGAAGAGATTACTAGATATCAACAAATGATGATGTTTAATGTAGAAACATAAGTCGACCTGATGAAAGTTGATTAAAAGATTTCAACTCTTGCATATTTGTATTAATTTGGTTTGGTGATTGATAAGAAGTAATTGATGTGTAATGCTTGGATGTGGCATCGCTAAATTGATGGACCCGTTTAGCTTGGTTAACTGTGTTGGGCTGATGGGCGTGATGGCATTGGATCATGCATGATGCTTTACCGCCATTATAATCCCAACAAAGCATATAAGGGCATCCCGTAGGATTAAGGATCATTTTGAAGATGTAGATTAAGGATTAAGGGCATCCCGTAGGATTAAGGATCATTTTGAAGATGTAGATGATATTTTTTGAGATTAAGGATCATTTTGAAGATGTGGATGATATTTTTTGAGATTATAATTGAGAAGTTGGATTTATTTGAAAAGATTATTTGACGAAAAAAATCTGGTATCAAATTCTAAATCTAAATTATGTGAATTTTTTTTTCAACTTCTAAGTTCCTCTCATAATTTTGTAGGCATATTCACAAATTTCTAAATCTTGCATGTGCTATACTCCTTTAAACTGATCGTTGAACAAGCATTGTAAGACCATAAACGTACCAACTTACTACGTATATTACTTTGAAGAATTATGATCGTTGAACAAGCATTGTAAGACCATAAACGTACCAACTTACTACGTATATTACTTTGAAGAATTATTATGCATGTAACTTATTTTCTTGAAATTGAGTGTCTCATAGAAAGTCTTGGTAAATTAAGATTATGATTGAGGGGAAATTCATTGGTTTGGAAATTATTTGATATTTTCATATGTGAAAGTGACATGACAATAACAAGACATAAAAACTGTAAATTGAGGAACATCAATGTGGATGCTCTAATGAACTAATTTTAAAAGGGTAGATACGTTATTTATTCATTGACCTTGCATTTTTTGTTTTCTTTGGATCACTATGGACATCTAAAAGTAATGGGTCATTTGATCATAAATTAATTGGGGTTGTAAGATAATCATGGCGGGTTGTTATTTTATGAATCTCATTTAAATGCTATCAGACTTGTTTGACTTTATTGGGCCTCCTTTGAATGCTATTGGACCAACGTTGAATTCTACTGAGTTGCTCATCATGGTTGTTGGGCCTTATCAAAAGGCAGATAGTGATATGGGAACCTTGAATTGAATTTTAATGATTGAATTAATTTGGACCATTTAAAGATATCCAATTAATTTAATTTTTTAAAGCAGTGAGCCGGTCCTATTGAATTCTCTATTTTGAGCCCAATTTGAAGTAGTAGCCCAATATATAAGAAACATGATCCACTTTATGAAAAGGACAACGAATCTAGTTAAGAAATCTGTCCGCATGCATGAAAAAATAGCTATGAACTTTATTAGAAAAGATGTCCAGATACATTGCATAAATGCTAATTTTTCTAGCTATTAAAATGCAAGCAAGAAGAGCCCAAATCCAATTTTAATTGAGGCTCATGGGGTATGGACAAATTTTGCAACCCTGATGCATATTTCATCCCTCCACACTTTTAAATAGGGGTCTCAATTGAGAGGAATGAGAAAAGAGATATTCGAGTCGAAGAAACGCTGCGGAAAAGCTCTCTGAAGAACTCCCGAGAGGCTCTAAACGATTTCGAAGAAGAGGGAGAGATCAATCCACAAATATTATTAAGAATATACGAATAATCCTTTTTGATTTCGTCCATTCTTGATAACATAAGTCCAAAAGTTGAAGAATGTTAGAAGATATGAAGAACAAAGCTTGAAGATTCGAAGACATGAGGAACTAGACTTTGAAGATTAGAAGATATGAAGAACGAATCTTTGAAGATTTGAAGATATTAATACGAAGATTGAATCAAGATTCAATTGAAGATCGGGCTATATATCCTGTGAAGCCCTTAAACAGAAGATTAAGTCATAAAAAGGTCCTTTTGTTGAAGATGAAACTACTTGAAAACCGGAGGTCCTTCAAGCTGAATTTGATTTGCATTCAAAAAAATTGAAGACCCAAAGAACAAAGATTCTAAAATTCGAAGATCTAAAGAACGAAGATTCGAAGATCTGAAAAACATTCGAATATTTGAGGGATTGAATATTTAATTTTGAATTAAATTCTGTAGTTATAATTATTTCAAATTGCAAGTGAAGAACTAGAGGATTCATATTTAGAGATTGTACCCAATATTCTCATATACTATATTTGCGATCAATTTTAAGTAAATATTTAAAATTTGTTTCACAATCACCTTAAGTAGAATTACTACTATTTAATAATCTAGAAGTAGAGTGACACAGGAATAATTCGAAGAGTTCGTATATTAACTAGTAAAAAAGTACGTAGTATATTAACAAGTAACAACCCATGCAATCGTGAGGTATAAACCATGCATGCTCATTTAACAATTAAAAATTAAACAATGATACTTAACAAATCAAATGTCTTTGCAAAAAAAAAACAAATCAAATGTCTTATTATAGTACAAACATCTTTTTAATCACAAAAGTAATGGCATTTATTATAGTACTGACCTTAATTAGAAGAGTTTAAAATGAGCTAAACCAAAGCTTCTCTCTGAAAAATTAAAGCCCATTGCATACCCAAGACATTGCTTTATGGTTGCATAGCTGATTAGCTTCTCCATAAGGCCGGGTATACAAGTACTTCGTATTACTTGGACTTTAATTTTGGTCGAGCAGCTAATAATACTACACACTACACGAAGTTCTCTAATTATATCCAGGAGTAGAGGCGTAGTCGCGTAGAGCTGGTTTCTTACGCACATAGCTTTTGTCTCTTTAATTATTGCATGGCTAAATGTCTTAGATCAGAGTATCCCTTCTATTGGCCACATGCACTAGGTGGCAATCAAATTACATTAGTTTCTTTTAGTCTTTCTTACGTACGTGGCCTTCATAGAAGAATTAGGATGCCACATGTTTTACTTTTATGTTTCTATATATTCTTGTAAATTAGCCAAGTGTTTCTCTCCATGCAAACATTATTTATTTATTTTGTCCATGCAATGAGTTGGACGATTGTATCTATTTATTCTTTAGTTTGTCACTTTGTTCAGGAATCATAATTTGTTTATATGTTTATATTTTTCAATTAACGGAGAGTCTACCACACGTAATAAAAGAAAATTACCTGGCCACATTATAGATTTTTATTTCGCATGTTCAGATTACCATTATTCTTCTAAACAAAGAACAATTTCAACTTACTAATATTTTTTTTTGTTTAGCCGTAACATTGACCAAAAGGACAAACCTTAATGGGCCGTAACATAACCCCTTTTTTTAATATATTATTTCCACTGCTATCATTTTAATAAAATTTCGTACAGTGGAGGGGGGAGGAGGGGGGGGGGGGGGAGGTCGGAGGGGGAGGAGGTTATACGTCTTTAAAACATTTGAAATTAAAACTAATGTGACAAGCAAAGGCCCTGAACAAGTCGCTAAAGAGATACCTCATTTAAAAGCCCATTTAATTAGCAATTTAGATATAAATGGAATTATAATGCAGGGATAGCCTAGAGTGGAGCGTAAAAACAAAAACTAAAAGTTAAGTTGAAGTATATAAAGATTACAGATGGATAAAACCTAAGTCCTAATCCGGTAAATTTTGTATCATTTAGTCTTAACAACAACAATTTTCTCATTATTAAAAGACTTTATAAATGAGTTAAATTTGTTTTTTTAAAAGAGTTCTATGATAAAAAAAAAAAGAATTAGAATTAGGATCAGCTTTTTAAAAACCGATCTCCCTAATTAAAGCATTTAGAAGTATTCATTTACTTTCACTCAAACACTTCAATATTTCGGAAAAAATACAAACAACTGTTTTAAGAAGCCTATTCAAACACTCTGGGACGGAGCTATGTATATGGGTAGGGAGGCTCCCCCCAACTTTTTTTTTGTAGTACTAGTATTACATACTCCCCCGTCCCCGAAACAAGTTCTCATTCGGTTTACGATGTTTGACTAACGATAAAGCAACTCGATCCCTGTTCACACTCAGATTATTTTTAGTAAATAAAATTTACATATTCAGAAACTACATTAAAACCGCTACAAAGTCTTACCAAGAAAATTTAAATTTGATAAAAATTTGATATATAAAGTAAAAGATTAGAAGTGACTTAAGTTGACCAATGAATAATGAATGGGAACTTGTTTCGGGGATAGAGGGAGTATGAAATACTAGTAATAAGAAAAGATTGGGTTAGAATTACCCCGTAGAAGCCTCCATTTGAGATGCTTCCGAGTAGAATTTTCTGATGAAATTTTGTGATTATGTATTTCATGAAGTATAGATTATGTTCACCACATATCAACTTAAATTTCAAACAGGAAGTCAATAAAATAAATTTTGGAAACATTGCGTTTTTTCGTATAGTTTTTGACACAATGTTTTTCGATAATTTATTTAACTAACTTGACGATTGACTTTTAAACTGAAATTTGGTGTAAATAATCTACATGTTAGAGGTATTGGCCCTATGGGCTTTGGCCTTTTATTCCAATTACCCGAGACTTGGGCCTGATGCCATTTGGATACCACCCAGCCCACCTGTTCCTTTCTTGGCCCGTTTCCTTTTGAGCCTCGGCCCTTACCCTACTTACCTTCCTGGGTTTGTCTGACCCGGCTACTTATTCCCTTGTTCTGCCTTTGCCTCTTGAGCGAGCCGCATATGTGTAACCCTAGTTCTAGAGCCTTCGGTTTAGAGAGAGAGGGTCTGGCTTCTCTCTAGCCTTTCTCCTTCTTCCGCACCTCTCTTCATCACCTTTGTGTGTGTGTGTGCTCTGTGGGTTCTAGGGAGGGGTTTGAGAGGGTAGCTGGGTTTGGGTCTGGGTTTCTGGTGCCTTTGGTGGTCTGTTCCCGGTCCGGTAGGTCCTGTGTGGTGGTTGTGAGTTGTATAAGAACCCTTGGGTTCGTGTGGCTGGAGACCTGAGCTGGAAGATCGAAAAGCCTTACAGTGGTATCAGAGCTTGGTCCTCGCTGTGTCTCGCCGGAAAACTCACCAACAACCCAGCGGCTACTCACCTCCGACGACATAGGCTCCTCCTCATCGTGAATGGTAAGTCGGATAATCCCCCTGGATATCCGCTCAGGTAAATTGGCTTGAAAACACCCTAGGTGCTCCGGGTGCCTCCGGATTCCTTTCTGTCTGTGGATTGTTGTTGGTTCTGTGGAAGTGTAATCTTGGGTAGTTTGTTCTTTCTGAGTGTTGTGTGGTCTGTCTGTGGGTAACTTGAGTGGTCAATCCTGATTGGTAAAGGCACGTGGTGTTAGGGCTAGGGGATACCCTGCCAGCCACTTGAGTGGCCTCGGAACTGCGTGGTCCTCTAGTCCGCTGCCTGACCCTTTCTAGGGTTTTCACTTGGCTTATCTGTGTGACTCGTGTCTCTTTTGGTTTCTAAGTTGTTTGCCATGGCTGCTAATCAATATGGAATGTTGCCCTTTAATGGGAAAACTGATTTTGATATCTGGAAACAAAAAATTAAATGTGTTTTAATTCAACAAAAGGTTTTCAGAGCTGTCACTGGCAAGTTTTTAGAAACTGAAAATGAGGCTAAACAACTTGAAATGAATGAAACTGCCTGTTCCACTATTTACCTAAATCTTTCTGACTCTGTGTTAAGGAAAGTGGGTATAATTGAATCTGCCAAAGCTTTATGGGAAAAGCTTGACAGTACTTACACTGATACCTCCTTACCTGGCAAACTATTTTTACTTGAAAAGTTTTTCCGGTTCAGGCTTGATCTCACTAAGGATATAGATGAAAATTTGGATATTTTTAACAAACTTATTCAAAATATCAAACAGGCTGGTGACAAGCATATTGATGAATATACCCCAATCATTTTGCTTAATGCCATCCCTGATTCCTATAGTGATGTTAAATCTGCCATTAAATATGGCAGAGATGATATCACTTTGGATGTTGTGGTAAATGGTTTAAGAAGTAAAGAACTTGATTTGAAACAGAATAAGGGGCATGGCAATCAGTCTAGGGATTCTGGTGAGGCCTTGTATGTGAGGGGTAGATCTAAGAGTAGGTCTAAGAACCCCAAGAAGGAAAATCATGATAGAAATAGTCAGAAGCCTGGTAAGAAGAGGGGTAAGTCTAAGAAGAGGTTTTGTTACAATTGTGGTAATCCTGACCATTTCATCAAGGACTGTCCCACCCCTAAGAAATCTGACCAAGCCAACTCTGTGGTCTCTCATGATGTGCATGATGATGTGTTTATGGTCTATGATTTTGCAAACACCGTGTTGAGTAGTTTAACTGAAAATGAATGGCTTATTGACTCTGGTTGTACCTATCATATGACCCCTTTTAAATCCCTGTTTTCTTCATATGATCTGTGTGATGATGGCTATGTGTCTTTAGCTGATAGTAAGAAATGCAAGGTGCATGGGGTGGGGAATATATGCTTGAGGTTTGATAATGGGACTGTGTACACTGTGAAAAATGTGAGGCATGTTCCAGATCTTTGTCATAACTTGTTTTCAGTTGCTGCTTTTGAGGATAGTGGGTTAGAGGGAAAATGGGGTAGTGGCTGCATGAAGGTTTTGAAAAACTCCTTGGTTATGTTTAAAGCTTTGAAAGTGAATAATCTGTATGTATGCCATGCTTTACCCTTCTCTGAATCTGCCAATGCTGTTTGTCCTGATAACTCTGTGTTGTGGCATAATAGGTTAGGTCACATGAGTAATAAGGGTCTAGAAATCATGCATAAATCTGGTTACTTTGGTAAAGATTGTGTTTCTTCTGTGCCCTTCTGTGAAACATGTGTGCTTGGTAAGCAGCATAGGGTCAGTTTCCCTACTTCTACCTATCCAAATCTGTCTAAGTGTACATCTGCATTAGAATATGTTCATGCTGATGTTTGGGGTCCTGCTAGTGTCTCTACCCATGGTGGTAAGAGATATTTTCTATCTATCATAGATGATTTCTCTAGGAAAGTTTGGGTGTGTCTCTTAGAACATAAATCTGATGTTTTTGAGAAATTTAAGGAGTGGAAAGCCTTAGTTGAAACCCAGTCTGGTCTTAAGGTTAAAGCCCTTAGAACTGACAATGGCCTAGAGTTTTGTAATAGAGAGATGGACAAATTGTGTGCTGACTGGGGAATAAAAAGGCACAAAACTGTGCCCTATACTCCCCAGCAAAATGGTATTGCTGAGCGTATGAACAGAACTTTGCTTGATAAAGTAAGAAGTCTTCCTGCTACCTCCGGACTGTCTAAGAAATTCTGGGGTGAAGCAGTTAACACTGCTGCCTATTTAATCAATAGGTCCCCTTCTGTTCCTTTAGGAGGAAAGTGCCCTGAAACTGTGTACTCTGGTAAACCCCTAGACTTATCCAACCTTAGAGTGTTTGGTTGTGCTGCCTATGTCCACCAACAGCTTGATAAGCTGGATCCTAGATCTAAGAAATGTGTTTTCTTAGGGTATCCTGAGGGGGTTAAAGGTTATAGGCTGTGGGATAGAAACCAAGTGGGTTTTAAGGTGATAATCAGTAGGGATGTCATTTTTAATGAATCTGAGTTTCCCTGTCTGAGTGTTCCTACCTCTAGTCCTGTTTCTGAGGGAGTTCAGTCTGAGGTGGAGTCTGTTCCTGCTGCTACCATTCCTTTGTTTGATAGTATTAATGATTCTGATACTAGTGTGCATGATACCACCTCTTCTAGTGGGGTGGAGTTCTCTCATGATTCTGAAATGCATGATACTGAACAACATGAAACTTCTATGGAGCATGATATACCTGATTTGCATGATTATCAGCTTGCCAGAGATAGAAGTAGGAGAACTGTTAAGAAAGTCTCTGATTCTATGTCTGATTATGCCTTTCATGTGCATGATACCTCCCTGTTTGCTTACTCTGTGTTTGAGACCTTGGAGTTGAATGAACCTAAGACCTATAAGGAAGCCCTTAGTTCTAAGGAGTCTCATAAGTGGGTGGAAGCCATGAATAGTGAGATGGAGTCTCTTAGAGTTAACAAAACCTGGACTTTAGTTCCTAGACCCCCTAACTGCTCTGTAGTTGAATGCAAGTGGTTGTTTAAGGTCAAGGAAGAACCTAAGGGTGTTAGGTTTAAGGCTAGGTTGGTGGCTAAAGGGTTTACTCAAAAAGAGGGGGTAGATTATGCTGAGATATTTGCTCCTGTGGTTAAATTCACTACTGTTAGAATCATGCTTGCTCTTGTTGCTCACTTTAATTGGGAAATGAAACAGATGGATGTGACCACTGCTTTCTTGCATGGTGATCTTGACAAAAAGATCTATATGACCCAACCAGAAGGGTTTGTGGATCCCAATAAGAGTGATTTTGTTTGTTTGCTAAGGAAGGCCTTATATGGTCTGAAGCAGTCTCCTAGGCAATGGAATATTAGGTTTGATCAATGCATGAAATCTTTGAAATTTGTTAAGTCTACGTGTGATCATTGCTTGTATTATAAGGATACCTCCTCTGTGCCAGTATTCTTATTGCTTTATGTGGATGACATGTTGATTATCAGCCCTAATCTGGATTCCATTATTCATGTGCAAAATTGTCTTTGTGAAAATTTTTCCATGAAAGACCTAGGGGATGCCAAAAGGATCCTAGGCATTAACATCATTAGAGATAGGAGCAAATTTACTCTTTTGTTAAACCAAATTTCTTATGTTGAAAAGGTTTTGAGTAAATTTAATATGCAATCTGCATCTCCTGTGAATGTGCCCTTAGCTTCTCATTTTGTGTTAAGTAAGGATCAGTCCCCAAAGACTGATTCTGAAATTGGTAAGATGAAATCTGTTCCATACTCCAGTGCAATAGGGTCTGTTATGTACCTAATGGTAAGCACCAGACCTGACATTGCATATGCTGTGAGTTGCTTGAGCAGGTTTATGTCTAATCCTGGTATGCCTCATTGGAATGCTTTGAAATGGTTGTTGAGATACCTGAAATCTACTGTGAATCATGGATTGTTATTTTCTAAGTGTTCTGATGGTACTGTGTTGCGTGGATATGTGGATTCTAACTATGCTAATGATAGGGATAATAGGAAGTCTACCACTTCCTATGTTTTTACTCTATGTGGGTCCTGTATCAGTTGGAAATCCCAATTGCAACCCATAGTTGCTTTGTCCACTACTGAGTCTGAATATGTTGCTGCCACTGAGGCCTTCAAGGAAGCCATCTGGCTTAAAAGGCTTGTCAGTGATCTAGGTTTTCTTAAGCAGGGAATTACTGTTTATTCAGATAGTCAGTCGGCCATTCAGCTTTGCAAGAATCCTGTGTTCCATGACAGGACTAAACACATTGATGTCAGGTTCCATTTCATTCGAGAGATTGTGGAGGCTGGAGATATCATGTTGGAGAAAATCCCATCAGAGTTCAACCCTGCGGATATGGGGACCAAGTGCCTGTCTGTTGAGAAATTACTTTCTTGTAAACGAACTCTTAATCTGGACTGTGGATAGATGTTGTTTGTTTTTTGCAGGTACTGGCCCTTGAGG
Organism: Cuscuta epithymum; assembly: GCA_945859915.1. NCBI lineage: Eukaryota > Viridiplantae > Streptophyta > Magnoliopsida > Solanales > Convolvulaceae > Cuscuta > Cuscuta epithymum. The sequence continues at coordinate 38,213 of CAMAPF010001036.1, read as the reverse complement.
TGTGGACCACACTTCTGGGCTTTGCTCTGAGGACATTGTGTTCTCTGAGCATTCGGTCTGTCCCTTTGATCCTTCTGGGTCAGGAAAGTGTGCATTACACTTTCCAATTTTTTTTTGTTTCTGGATCCTGGGGGATCCAGGGAGTGTCTTTGAGATATCTCCAATTGTTGGCCTTTGATATCTTTGGATATCTTAGGCAACCAGCGATGATGAGTCTTTCCCACGCCACATTTTTGCTCTACACCACATAGGACCAATAAGGTGGAGAATGTTAGAGGTATTGGCCCTATGGGCTTTGGCCTTTTATTCCAATTACCCGAGACTTGGGCCTGATGCCATTTGGATACCACCCAGCCCACCTGTTCCTTTCTTGGCCCGTTTCCTTTTGAGCCTCGGCCCTTACCCTACTTACCTTCCTGGGTTTGTCTGACCCGGCTACTTATTCCCTTGTTCTGCCTTTGCCTCTTGAGCGAGCCGCATATGTGTAACCCTAGTTCTAGAGCCTTCGGTTTAGAGAGAGAGGGTCTGGCTTCTCTCTAGCCTTTCTCCTTCTTCCGCACCTCTCTTCATCACCTTTGTGTGTGTGTGTGCTCTGTGGGTTCTAGGGAGGGGTTTGAGAGGGTAGCTGGGTTTGGGTCTGGGTTTCTGGTGCCTTTGGTGGTCTGTTCCCGGTCCGGTAGGTCCTGTGTGGTGGTTGTGAGTTGTATAAGAACCCTTGGGTTCGTGTGGCTGGAGACCTGAGCTGGAAGATCGAAAAGCCTTACACTACACATCATAAAGAACATTGTCATAAAACCGTATCTAGAAAGTCCATCCAGAAGCACCTCAAACATAGGAAGTCGGACAGTGGATTCTATAAGGTAGCTATGACTTGATCATTCTTGACGACATTACTGTTACACTCTCAAGAAGGAGGTCACATGTTCGAATCGCATCCCAATTCAAGGATGTTGGCCTTAACATAGAACAAATACTATAATAGGTTAGAAAGAATTGCCAAAAAAAGTTCTATTTTGAAAATAAAACAATAATAATCTATTTATGAACTCTATTTTTATTTTAATACTTTTCTTTATATTGTTTGTACTCTTCTTGTAGCCCCTGTGAGAGAATCTTGGCTCAGCCCCTGCTTCACGCCAAATTAACGGTCTGTTTGCATTGAGTGTTAGAGAGTGTTAGTAATGGAAGTGTTAGTAAGTGTTGATACTAACACTTGTTTGAGAGAGAAATTAAGATGTGTTAAGAAGTGTTAGTAAGGGTTAAGAAGTGTTAATAATAACCTTTCCATCACCTCAATTGTCCACTTTTCTCAGACCAGATCAGACCAGATCAAACCAGACTAGACTTGACTTCCATAGTTATAAAATACACACAGACGAGACATTTACCGGACCATACCAGATTAGTTCAGACAAGACCAGACCAGACCAGACCAGACCAGACCAGACCAGGCCAACAAATTCAAGTCCAAAAGAAAACATCCTAACACTTCCATTACTATGGGAGTGTTTGGATCTGATTTTCAAAACTGCTTTTGCTCCTTCCGGGAACAGAAGCATGAGTTGAAGTGTTTGGGTGAAAGTGCATAAGTGATTCTGGTGCTCTAATTTACTCATAGAATCAGTTTTTTAGAAGTTGGGGGAGACCAGCTTCTGAAAAATGATTCTGATTCTACTTTTGCTTTAAAAAAGAAACAGTTCCAAACACCCCTAACACCTCATCCAAACTAAAAATGAAATTGCTTATTAACGGTTTGCAAACACAACTGGGAAGTCCTTTTAACTTTTTTAAATGATTTGGTAAAAAAGTGATTAATAGGAAAAATTGGCAGTGTTTGAGAAAAAGTGATTTTGAAAAGTAAAAGTTGATGCTATTTGGTAAAATAAGTGTTTTTTGTGTAATAAAAAAAAGTAAAAAGCCGATTCTAGCTTTTAACTTTTAAGCAATTCATTTAAATAGAAGTTGTCATTTGAAAACATCTTTTCACTTTTTTTTTTTTTTTTTTTTTTTTTGTGTGTGTTTGCAAACGGGGGGCGTATATCTATTTCAATAGATTGACCTTCTGAACCGGACTCTTCCAGGTTCCAATTAAGCAGAAATGGCTCTCTCAGCGGCCTCTGTGTTCCGCAGGTATCACGTTCTGTCGCCATCGCTTCCATTTACATCTTCATATTTATCTTTAGGCCTCCAATGCAGCCGCAAATTCAGCGTTTTTGCCTCTCAGTCAATAATGACGGAAGAATCAAGCTCGCCTCTGATTTCTTCGACAGCCCAACCGCAGAACGTTCGGTGGAAGCCGACGTGCTTGTACTTCACTCAAGGTAAATGCACTAAGGTAATCACTTCCCTCAGCAACCTCCCATAAGAAAATTTCACTTTTAGAACTACATTTTTCATTTATGGCGTCAATTTAGATGGATGATGTGACACATACTGAGAAGTTCAATCACAGTTGCTCCGTGGCTGGGAAGCTAGCGGCAAATATTTTGCAATCGAGGAACTTGCTGCAGCAGGGTTTCGATTTTCTTCTCGTGCTCGATTTGGAAGGGAAAGTTGAAATACTTGAATTCCCTGTACTATTGTTTGATACGAAAACCATGGATGTTGTAGATTTCTTTCATAGGTGAGATTCTTTTTGCTTAACATACACTACGTAGTATTGAGACTTGAGAGGTTTACATGTTTGGATTTTAGATTGATATGCAAATTGAACCCTAGCCTGATAGTATTTTAGTGTGACAAAGCACTTAACCTTAGAATTTAATTGTTAGCTTTTATGGATGTGATATCTATTTTATCATGTTAGAATAATAAACTACGGATTAGTAGTATTATTTAATTGATATGGCACTTACAATATACAACTTCCTAATTTTAGATGCTCCTTTTGAGAAGAAACGGCTACAATTCTACTCCCTCAGTCCCGTTGGAATGTTCCCGCTTTCCTTTTTTGGATGTCCCAAAAAGAAGTTCCCATTTTCCTAAATGGAAACTTATCCTACATCAAAACAGTGTCAAACAGTGCAAAACAGTGTCAAACAGTGTCCAAACAGTAAAATTTACCCCCTCGTAAGTTTATTTCCTTAATAGGTCAAAACGGGAACATTCCAACGGGACGGAGGGAGTATATGAATAGAAACTTAACAAGGCCGTCAAGGCACGAAAGGAAGCTCTAAGTGGACTGAGACAAATTTAAAACACAAACCAACAATTATAGTCTTTTACATGTGAGGTGACTCTTTATAAACAAGTGGCCATATTACATTGTGTTTCCAGGCTACTTGAGTTTGTTTCATGTCAAAACAATAATTGGGTGCAGAGAGAATACATTTCAATCATATGCTCTTTTGTTTTTTTCACAAATATTTGTACAGGTTTGTCCGGCCTTCAAAAATGAGCGAGCAAAGAATAAATGAATATATAGAAGGAAAGTATGGGAAAATTGGGGTTGACAGGTATGATTTTGGCTTTCCTTTCTATAATGTTGTTCACTTCTTTTTGTAGCTTTCAATGTAGGGAAAATTCTCAAAATAGGAGTAAAAACGTTTGAAAATTTCAAAATAGGACTTCTCTGTTTTTATTCCCTAAATTGGTGTAGTTACTACCAAACTTGGAAAATACTGCCAAGTTTAAAGTTTGGTATTGCCAAAACATGGCAGTAATTACTCTTATTTAGGAAATAAAAACATAATAGTCCTATTTTGGGATACACAAACGTTAGAGTCCTATTTAGGGCAATTTCCCTTCAGTGTATTTTCTATGCACAATCATACACACTAAGATTACATAACTTGTCTTTAATGGTTAATAAATTTGGATTAGGTGGTGTAAAGCGATTTTGTTACTAGTAGGCTGTTGCCTGTTTAGGGTAAGTGATACTATTAATTTTTTTCTTCTTCTTTAGAAACACTATGTTTTCAAAACGTAATTTGATTTGATGATTTTAAAACTTTCTTTGTTATTTAAAAACACTGTATCTTCAAAACGTGCTTTGATTTGAAAACAGGGTTGCTTTAAAAGTCTAAATTAATTTTGTGGGTAACTGTTTCGTAAAACATCAATGTAAACTACCCTAGGAGGGTTTCTCAAGAAAATAGTGCAAAGTAGTATATAAAAATGGTTGAAACAAGAAAATAACAAGAAAATTACTTCAAGTAGTAAACTACCACGTAAACATCAACGTAGTATATAAAAAATTAACCTTTTAGATCGTGCAAAATGGTTGAAACAAGAAAATAACAAACACGAGGTGCTAAAATTGAAAAAGCTACAGTTCATTGCATTACTTCAAATTATGCGCTTGTAAATCACTCACAAAATGCTCCTCCCAACACGTAATGCGGGATGAGTTTAACTTGAGATAGCATTTCGAGAGCCAAAATCCTTAGCCAAACACATCATAATGAAATAAAGTCTCAAAACAAAAAGGACAAAAATTTAGAATCCAGTGATGAAGAGTTACTCTTTTTATCTTTTGGACTCAATCCTCTATATTTTGGTTCTAGTCCAGGCATAATCCATTTTTAAGTTCAAGGATGGTGTCTAATGTGCTGATTTCGGTGTGCTTACACTCTTCCAGGGTTTGGCATGATACGGCTATCCCTTTCGGAGAAGTTATCAAGCAATTTGAAACTTGGCTAGCTAAGAATGAATTGTGGCAAAAGGAGGGGGGTGGCTGCCTAAATAAGGCTGCATTTGTGACCTGGTAAGTCACCTAAAATGAGAAGACAAAACTAGAAAAGCACTCTCAAGATTTTCTGATCCTTAATTTAAATATAAAGGATAACTCTTTAAATGTAAAAGATAAAAAATGTTAATAGACACATGGTGATAAGCGATAGTGTTTTTTTCAAATAATCTTTTCAGACAATAGATGGACTCTCTTAGTCTAGTCACTGGCTATGGAGCCATGACTAAATATCTTTGGTTCTAGAGCATTCTTGGAATCTTTTTGCCTTCTGGTTTGTCTACTTATGCTCCATATGCAAGTGTATCAGATGTGGATTTGATATGTTGCACTGTTGTTTCGAGATGCTTTCCATATTGATTTTCTCATGAAACACAAAATCATGGAAAGGAATTACTGATCAAACTTATGAATGGCCTGTAACAGTGGGAATTGGGATTTGAAAACAAAAGTTCCGCAGCAGTGCAAAGTATCAAAGATGAAGCTTCCGCCATATTTTATGGAATGGATCAATCTGAAGGACATATATCTGAACTTCTATAAGCGAAGGGTCAGCATATATATTGGAGCTCTTTTTAAGTTCCACCCTCTAATTGATGCATTTTTCATTAATGGTTAACCTCAGCTTGGTTTTGTTTTGTGGGACTGCAGGCCCCAGGGATGCTTTCCATGATGAGGGAACTGAATATTCCCCTTTTAGGCAGTCACCATCTTGGAATAGACGATTCCAAAAACATTGCAAGGGTGTTGCAGCATATGCTAAACGACGGGGCTTGCTTGCAAGTAACTGCAAAAAGAAGTCATATTTCTCCTGAAGAAGTGAAGTTCCTTTTTGAAAATCGCATTAGATAGCTGGGAAAATATCTCACGAAGTATGTAATTTAGGTTATTTTGGCCTTGTTTCACGGACTTGCTTTATTTGTCTGTTTGACTGTGTCTAACTTTAAAGTTGCAGTGTAGTTGTTTGTGTCCTATACTTCGTCTACTTTTGCAAAATTGCAACGTATACTTGCACAACATAGATGTATTCATGGTGTTTGGAGTCTTCTTTTCCGATGTAGTTAAAAACGGTGCTTGTAGTATGGTACATTAATTTATAACACCAATCAACATAACTTGTCAATAATTTGACGTTAGAGTCACAATATCACAAGGACACGTGGGACAATGTTAGTGATATGTGAGACCATGATGCTGACAGAGTGTCATTATCACAATAATAGTATCGTGTTTGTTAGAATACGTTAGAATATATGTAAATATATTCTATTTATTATGTATTGATTTAGTTACCTAGTTTGTAGTTATTCAATTCATTGCATATATTTAGTTACCTTATTCATCTCTTGTAATCATGTATATAAACCCATTTGAGTAATGAAAGAACTCAGCGTGTGTTTTCTCATTACTCAAATGGGTTTATATACATGATTACAAGAGATGAATAAGGTAACTAAATATATGCAATGAATTGAATAACTACAAACTAGGTAACTAAATCAATACATAATAAATAGAATATATTTACATATATTCTAACGTATTCTAACAGTGTTCATAATAATAGTATGTGAGATCATTCACAATAATAGTATCGTGTTCATAATATAGGTCTTCTCTTATCACAACGTTCTAATTTAGAATACCTTTAACCTACTTACCTACATAAATGTTTGGTGTGCATCTTTTTGTGTACACCATTTGCATACCGCGTAGGTCTACACAGATAATATTATCTCTATACATACAATTCTTCTGGAAATACAGACAACTTCTGTATACAAACAATTTACATAGACAAAGTGTGCACACTCAAGAATTTTTCTTTAATCTAACAAAAGTTGTCTATATACCTATTTTATACAAACAATTTACATAGACAAAGTATATTTTCAAAATGTACAAACCATTTTGTCCAACCCTAGTTTTTTGTCAATAACAAGATTCATGGTGCTGCTAAGTTATACGTAGCATAATATAATTTTCTTCGTAAAATGTTTCTATTTGTAGTAGATTATATTTGTTTTGCTTTGTTAGTCATGAGGATATTTTTGTAGTTTTTAGCGAAAAGACTTTCATTACTAACTTTTCATTTTTTTAAATCTACCAAACATGGAAAATTTATGTTTAACACTTACCTTCCCTTTCAGACCCCACCAACACTTAGGACGTTTTTACTTGGTCTGAAATTTGTTGGTCTGATCTGTTTAAATTTCGTGTGGTCTAGTCTAGTCTAAACTTGTTTGGTTTGGTCTTGTAAGGATGTTTTTACTTGGACTGGTTTCAGTTCCAAACCAGACCATACCAGACTTGAACAGACCAGACTTAAATAAACCATAACAGACCTGACTTCCGTAGTTATAAAATACACAAAATCAGACATTTATCAGACTAGTTCAGACCAGACCAGACTAGACCAAACATAAATAGACCAGACCAGACAAACAAATTACAATCCAAGTAAAAATATCCTAAATGTCTGATTTCTGTGTATTTATAACTATGAAAATCTGGTTTGTTTAAATCTGATATAATTTGATTTGGTCTTTTAAGTCTACGCTGGTCTTGCACTAAAACTAATCCAAGTAAAAACATATTTACTAACACTTCGAGTATTAACACTTCAATATGTGTGGAAAAGTATGGAAAAGTATGGGCTATTTGCTGGGTTTGATTTCGTTTTTGGCTTTCGGGGTTATTTATGTCTTTGGTTTTGTACTTTGGCCGTTGCTCTAGTTAAACCAAGGGTAAGGTTTGGATTATGTATATTTTTTCAAGCACCGAAAGCAGCTCATTCAATATGAATTCGTAGTATCATTGAAGGGATGAGGAATAAAACTAGGGGTGGACTGGTTCCGGTTCGGGCCCGGTTCGGGTCCGGTTCGGGCCCGGTTCGGGTCCGGTTCGGGCCTCGGTTCAGAAAAATGAGGCCCGAGCCCGAACCGGTAGTGGGCGTTTCCGGGTCCGGTTCCGGGCCACCCGGATTTTTAATTTTTTTTTTCTTCTTCTCTTATTTAACTCCCTACCCCTCCCCCTCCACCCCAAATCACCCCAAACCACCTCAAATGGCCCAAAATACCTAATCCAACCAAAATACCTAATCCAACCCAAAACTTAAAAAAATTTCAAAAAATATTCTTGTCATTCTTTCTTAGGTATTGCAGTCATTTTAGCCTTTTAGGCAGGATTTTAAAAATTCCATCCAATCAACTGATTTCATCTATTTAGTCAATTCAAGTGTTACAAACAAGTGTGTAAAATTGCCAAGCTAGTTTAGTTTGAAATGTAAGTATGACCTCACCCAGTCACCCCTAATCTATCTCACCCACACATTTCTCTAATAAGAGTTCACAAATTTCTTTCTCAAAGATTCATGAACTCCTGTGCAGAGATGTGTTTATGTTTTTATTATTTTAACAGGATTAAATAAATCCTTGGGAGTGGAGATGTGGTCCCTTTCATCCAACTTGTCTATATAGATTATTATAGGATAATAAGAAAGAGGCTACTACTAGAAAGAGTGTTATTTACTGCAGTCATAGTAGTCAATGGCGAGAAATGGTGTGCGCCATATTCATCATTGCCATGAAAAAGTAGTCATCGCCATAGCGCCATATGTGCCATCGCCATGCGCCATGACAACTATGGCTGTAGTTATAATTAACTATTTGTTGCGGTTCAAGTGATGCACTAGAACTTTCTTGAATTGATTAAATAGTGGACCCTTGCTTCCCTATCAAGTGAGCCGCTTGCGAAGCAGCCACCAACAATTTAATAGAGCAGAAAGCAGCTATGGAAGCAGCTGAATCCAATCTTGGAATGCATTTAAAGATTGTGTTCCATTTATTGGAGGGGATGTGGGCATATCTGAGTCTTCTCTTCCAGTAACAAGGACCTAAACTCCTAAAGTATCTAAACAAACATGTTAAGTTTTTTTTTTTTTTGCATAGACTAGCTAAGATCAATGGTCAACAGATAGTCATAGAAAATTTAGAAGATTAGTTAACATGAGTGTAAAAGAGTGAAATAAATGGGACAAATAGAAAAAATAAACTGAGAATAAATAATACCACATGATCTTCCAACAACCTATTGAATCCAATAACTTATGAAGGCCGTGTGTGTATAGTTTTCCAAACAATGGTCTCTTAACATCATCTTGTTCCGAACTTTTAGCAGTTTTTCTGAAATCTCGAATGAAAAATTAAAATAACAAACTTTGAAACACCTTAACAAAGTTTGGATAACTACTTGAAATGATAATGACTGAAGTAAATCTTAAACTTGGTAATTCATACAAGTACATGCTATTTTTTTAGCAAGTCAAAACCCAACGAACCTTGAATACCACTGTTCCAAAACGGGTGGTACCCTGTAGTATATCTGCAGCAGCACTATCTATGGAGATCAATTACATTTGAAGGGTTTCATTTGCAAATAAATACTACGTAATTTAAAATACAAAAATACATTACACAAGTTCAATGTGATAAACAATTGGAAAATGACAATTTATATGCATAAAACACCCATCCAAAAATGAAAATTATTGCACTTTATATTGCCGTTAATGCACAAAATTAATGCACGACTTTACTGCACATCCGATAATATTCACTGCACTTCCGCAAAATTAATTCTCTTCACAATCACTTGAGGAATTTGTTTTTTGTTATTTTTTGTTTTTTTAGATTTAATAATTTTATTATTTTACGTCTCATTAAGTATATTGTGTTTCACGGTGAAATTACTGTTATGTTTTACTGCACTATCGGTCATAATCACTGCACAATAAACTTCATTAATGCATTCATTTACTGACATTTACAACATATATATTGCCATATTCACGATCATGTTCACTGCCAATGTCCAATGCTTATATTTAATGCCCACAAACCCTAAATTCACCCACAATACTCAACAATATCTATTTTGATTTTACTGCCCATATTCATTGCGCATATTTAATGCCCATAAACCCTAATTTTAGACTCCTAATTTCAAAAATGGAAAAGCAAAAATGTGAATGGAGGGCCACCTAGTAGCAAATCTAAAGCAGTGGCCTTATGTGTCTAACAAAAATCTAAAAACCCATCTTCAAGCTTCACAGAACAGGCCATAATAATAACAAGCCCATCTTCAATAATAACATGACCGACGCCGCACTCCCCCTCCCTGTTAGGTTTTTGGCAAAACTCTAATGGTTAAGGTAGCGCATCGGACAAAGGCGATTGGCTTGGCGGCTGGCTGGGCAGCAGATCGCATGGATCAGGATGTGGTGGTGGCGTGGTGCGCATAGATCAGTAGGCGGCGGCGACCTTGTCTAGGGACGGCGGCGGCGCACTTGTCTAGGGACGACCGCGGGGGTTGGTGGCTTCGGTCAGGGCGGTGTTTGCGGCGAGGAGGCGTGGGGCTGGGGTGGCAGGACAATCAAGCGAGTGGCGGCAGCAACCGTTCTCTTAGACAACGGCGGACGGCGGCCCATGGGGCAGCGGCAGACGATGGAAGGGTGAGACCGTGAGAATGGAGGCTAGGATTGAAGAAAATAGTAGGATCTTAGGATTTTATAGATATAATCTAAAGGGTATATGTGTCCACCTAAATTATTTATTTATTTATTACGAATTTTAATTGAATATTATGATTTTTAATATTATTTTAGTAAAAAAACTAGTTAGGTCATATATTGAGAAAGTGGGAAAGTTTTAGTCATATCTAGGATAATTATCTCTAGTATTAAACTCACTAAAGAGATGAAATGGGAATGAAAATGGATGGGTTTTTTTATACTTAACGTAAAGCAACAGAATAGAAACGGAAGAACAGGGTGAGAAAGAGCAGTCAATTAAAAATGTACAATTTATTATGCATATTGAACAAATTGTTATTGCTTCTTTAGTACACCAACATTTTTCTATTCCTAATGTACCCTTACCATCATTGGTGCTTATAATTTTTTTATAAGATAACATTTCTTACTCTGGGTATTTTTCAATCGGCTCCTCGATGTTTAACTTCTATTGATAAGTTAATCCAAATACACTGTCTTTATTCACATCATTTTGTACCGGGCTGCAGACATGTGTCAAATTGGACGCATTTAATGTGGAGCGGCGCTACAGTCCATCAGAGATTCGAAAGTTGAAGTACCCGCTCGATTACTCTCCTAAAATCTAACTCCGCTGATTTTAGGGAGTACGGAGTTACAATTAAAGCCCGTAAACGGGATCCAGCCCTCAACGGGATTAGCCCATAATGGGATTAGCCCATAAACGGGATTAATATTAATTAGCCAGTGGGCCTAATTAAGGATGAGACCCACGAAAGAAACCCACAACCAAGCTAGGCTGGACAACAGACCTCGAGCCTAAGCGAAGTTCTAGTGAGGTCTGATTTTCCTTAGGGCTTACGTGGCAGTCTATCGTTCGTGCATAGCTATCTGGCAGCAGACAAGAATAAACAGAAGAAATGTGGACCTAAAGGGGATAATCATTACACAACGTTCGAGATGTTACATGAGTCTTATTTCATTATTAGCATTTAATTTTTCAGTATCCCCCTAGAACACTAGTTCCCAAGGTCTATAAATATTACCTGTATATTATCTATCAAGGGACCAAATTCTAAATTAAAAATATTGTCTACCTTACGCTGCCTAAATTTCATCTGCTCTCGTTGTTGGATTTAACTCCATCAATTAATTAAAAATATAATTAATGAAAACTATCAAACACAATCAAAAAATGGAGAAAGACCAGTATGACAACATCTTAGATTTCTTAGAGATGTTCATAAAGTAAAAGAATTCCTTAGAGATGAGTTTCTGTCTACTAAACTTACCATCAAGCGTTCTAACAAACACCATATATCATATGCATATAACTATTCAGTAAGTCATATATGTATATCATATGCATATAACTATTCAGCAAGTCATATATGCACATTTCACTTGTATCATATGCACATTAACAATTTCGAAGACATGGACTTTATGCATTGACAAGCGTGAAAATGTTACATTAAAAAGGAACAGAAGTACATAATCAATTGTGATGATGATGATAAACTTTATTTACCATTTCGCACACATTACCTATTTACTCCAACAAATACCTCCAGAATTGCAATCTCCCAACTTCTAACATAAATAAGCCATATCGCATAACAGCTTCATGCACACGTCAGGAGAAGTTAAGTTCCTTATTGACCTTCTTTAAAATATAAGCTGGATTTCTTTGTCCTCTGACCTAAAAAATAATATTAAACTTAGACAACATTTTTATGTGTAGGGTAATAATAAAGAAACATGCATTTCTGAAAAATCTCACTATGTCGCATGCACCGTACACGTATGTTTCCCTCTCAGCATATTTGAAGAGTCCATCTTTATCATCCTTATCGACACTAACACCAATCCCCTTATCTAAAGAATATATTAGTGATGAAACATAAAAGGTTTTTGTAAAACTATCAGCATTCATGCTTTCACCGCCACCTTCAAATCATAATTGAGGCAGAATCCAAAATCAGTCTCTAAGGTACTGTTTTGCTCTATTGGCACATACGTATAGTTATAAAGTTTTATATGAAAATTCAACTAGGTCCTTGTTGCCCCATAAAAATGAGGGATAAACAACAAAAGCTTTAGAACTCCAAACACTTAATTATGTCTCAGTAAATGATCCCAACATGATGAAATTAAAGTAGGACTTGAATTGCTCAATGAATTCATTGTCCCATGGATACAGCCAAACTTGAGATCCATAAGGCTCAATGTCGAGCCTTCTGAGATCAATTTCACTTTCAATTCCTCAAATTCATGCATATAAAGCTTTGAGATCATCACAAAACTTGCTTTTCGAAAAAGCTGAAATGTCTAATAAAGATAGAATTTTTCCTCGGAAAGCAATTTTTGTGATGATCTCAAGGCTTTATATGCATGAGTTCGAGGAATTGGAAATGGAACTGATCCCAGAAGGCTCTACATTGAGCCTTATTAATCTCAAGTTTGGTTGCATTCATGGGACAATGGATTCCCTGAGCAATTCAAATCCTACTTTAATTTCATCATGTTGGGAGCAATTACTGAGACAGAATTAAGTGATTAAGGTTCCAAAGCTTTTGTTGTTTACCCCTCATTTTTATGGGGCAACGAGGATGCCCAGTTGAACTTTCATAAAAAACTTTATGAATATTTGTATGTGCTGATAGAGCAAAGCAGTAGATCAACGACTAATTTTGGATCATGTCTCAATTATGATTGAAAGGTTGCGGTGAATAGCATAGATGCTGATAGTTTTACAAAAACCTTTTATGTTTCATCACTGAAATATTCTTTAAATAAGGGGATCGATGTTGGTATCGATAAGGATGATAAGGATGAACTGTTCAAATATGCTAAAAGGGAAACGTACGTGTACGGTGCATGCGACATAGTGAGAGTTTTTAGAAATGCTGAATAACATGCCGGTGTAATCTTTTGTTTCTTTATTATTACATTTTCTTACACATAAAATGTTGCTTAAGTTTAATATTAATTTTTATTTTTATTTTTTAGGTTGGAGGACAAACAAATCCGACTTATGTTCTAAAGAAGTTCGATGAGGAACTTGATTTCTCTTAGCGTGTTCATGAAGCTGTTATGCGATATGGCTTATTTATGTTAAAAGATGGAAATTGCAATTCTAGAGATATTTTTTGTAAGGAGGGTGACATACCTAAGAGTGCATTTCGCAGTAGGTATGGTCACTACGAGTTTCTTGTAATGTCATTTGGGTTAACCAATGCACCAGCGGCATTCATGGACTTGATGAACCGTGGGTTTAGTGAGTACTTAGATCAATTTGTATTGTATTTATTGATGATATCTTGATATACTCGAAGAATGAGGAAGAACATGAGCATCACTTAAGGGCTTGTGCTTGAAAGACTAAGGGAGAAGCAACTCTTTGTCAAGTTATCCAAATGTGAATTTTGATCTAAAGAGATTGGCTTTCTTGGACATGTCATATCCGGATCGGGCATTGTGGTGGACAATGCAAAGATAGAGCCTATCATTGGTTGGGAACGACCCAAGAATGTGAAGGAGACACATAATTTCCTTGGCTTAGCAGGATACTATCGTAAATTTGTTGAGAAATTTTCCGTGTTGGCATTGCCACTTACGAAGCTCACGAAAAAGGGGACTGTTTATATGGGACAACAAGTGAGAGAAGGGGTTTCTTGAGCTAAAGAAATGACTTACCAAGGCACCAGTTCTTGCCTTACCCATACAAGGGATAAGGTATGATATCTATAGTGATGCTAGCATCCAAGGGCTTGGATGTGTGTTGATGCAAACCGATAAGGTGATTGCCTATGCTTCTAGGCAATTGAGGAAACATGAGGTGATCCACCCTACCCATGATCTAGAACTGGGGGTGGTAGTGTTTGCACTGAAGATTTAAAGGCATTATCTCTACGGAGACATGCCACAACTATACCGATCACAAGAGTTTAAGGTATGTATTCAACCACAAAGAGTTGAATATGAGGCAAAGAAGATGGATGGAGTTGATCATGAAGAGTTGATTATGAAATGATCATCGACTATCATCCCGGGAAGACCAATGGATAGACTCATGATTGCCTGAGATCGGCAGAAGAGCTATGTCGATACACGGAGTAGACCGTTGGAGTTTGAAGTTAGTGATAAGGTGTTTCTAAAGATTTTTCCTTGGAAAGGTATCATCTGATTCATATCAAGGGGCAAGATTAACCTCCGATACATTGATCCGTTTGAAATCCTTGAAAGGATCGGGGTCGTGGCTTACCGTCTCAAGATGACACCGGAACTTCAAAAATACATGACGTGTTTCATGTATCAATGCTTAAGAAGTACGTACGAGATGTGTCTAATATTCTCGAGAAATCATCGGTAGAGATCCGTGAGCACTTGCAATATGCAGTGGAGCCGGTGAAGATAGTTGGTTAACAGGTAAAAAAATTGAGGAGCAGGGAGATTACTATGGTAAAGGTTCTATGGAGGAGTGATCTAGTCGAAGAAGAAACATGAGAGACCGAGGTCTCAATGAGGGAGCAATACATGTTTCTTTTTTACTAGACACGTTGATTTCGTGGACAAAATCCCAAATAAGGGGGTGAACTTGTAACACCGTCCCGAAGTGTATTTACTTTTAGGTGAATAATGTATTGAACGTTATGCAATGGTTAATAAATTCACAAGGTTGTAAATTCTGTTAATTCACGTAAGGCCCACCTGATATTTCTAGGACTACATATTATGGTGGTGGATATTCTAGTTGGGCTATAGAAAAGGCATAGGGTTGACCGGTTGGTCAAACGAGACCCAATTATCGATATTGGTAATTTATGAGATAACAACCCAAAATGAATTTCGGGGACTTCTAAATTAAAGTTGAGTAATGAATATTCATTCTAAAGGCCCAAAGTGATTGGGAACGTGTTATATATTTCATTTGGTTTGATAAAATGAAATATAATTGAAACAGTCCGAGAAATACAACTTTCGGGGTCGAGTGTACACTTCGGGACTTAAAGGGGTGACCTCCCACATGGGTGGGGGCACCCCACGAATTTGTATGGGTTGTGAGAGAGGGGAGGTCGACTGGATGGGATGGAGGGGTGTAGGAGGTGTTGACTTGAAGAGATTGGCATCAAAAGAACATAAGAGGGGTCCATGCCATGTTATCATTGTGGAATAAGCCAAAGGAAGGTCTTATCCCTCCCCTTAGCCATTAATGCGACCATACCACCTCCATTGTGAAGAAAGAACTCTGCAAGTGTTACTCCATAGCTAGAAGGTTGTGTACTATCAATATGAGGTCCAAGGAAGAAAGGGAATTAGAGGAAAGAGGAGAAAAACGTTGGAAATAAAGGTAAAGTTATCTTATTCAACTTTTCTTCTTTCATTCCTTTTCATATGACTTATACATCATATGAAAGACCGTTAGAATTGTTCTACATGTTTAGAACAATTCCACATGGGATGCACGGTTGGCATCTAACCGGCTGACATGGCGATGACCGGAAATTTACCTGCAAAAAATGAGATTTGAACTTTTTTAGCAAGTTCAGGGGGTGAATTGGAGCTTATTTGAGATCGGGGTGCGAATTGAGCATTCCGAACAGGTACAGGGGCCTATTTGACCCTTTAGCCTATATTATATTGTGCGACTGATTAACTGATATACCTTGCCATAACTACATGACCTTCATCTGTTTTATTTCCTTCACTTGGGAAAATTTTTATGTATAAATGCATTTCTTTCAAGATTAAAAAATCTATAGATTAGTCATTCAAAACACAACCTCACAAAGTTACAAGTACTCTAATGAGGCAAAGTCATTATATGACTTTGTTATATACAATTGGGTGGTGCACATACCTGAACATTGAAAATACTTTCTAATAAAATTTGAATAAACTAACTTGGTCATAAAAAATTAGTTCTAACTTGTTGGATATTTAGAAATCTGACCTTTCCATTAGTATGTAAACTCTATTCCCAATGGTAAAAAACAATTTAAAGAGCAAGTGCAATGTACCTTTATAGGTTTTGGATGGTCCTTATTGTGTACAACCTGCAATATACATGACATAGGAAATGGTATCACATGTAAAATGAATGACAGTTATAACTCAAACAATAAAATCAAACAAAAAAATAATTCAAGTAAACAAGTGCCGGTGCTTCTAGAAAAAGGTAATCTGTTTTTGGCAGACAACCAAATCTAATCTAAAGTGAGATGAGAACCTTGTACTGCCAGTTATCTAAGGTTTACAGAAGCTGCAAGTAACTACTATTATGTACCTTGCACCTAACCTATGGAATGAATAAGGTGCTTAAAGACACAACCAGTATTGAGATATGACTAAGTGAGAATTACTCTGCCTTTGTACCTTGACATGCTTGATCCCATCTCTTATGAATTCTTCTCCTGAATAGTACCTATTTGTATAAGATCAATCACCAAACTCAATTAAAACCTTCACCACTTAATGATCATTATTTGGGAAAACTCCATCATTGAGATATCTTAATAAAAGAAATAGAAGCTGTAGCTGTAGTTGGAACTACTCAATCAAAGTAGTTACTTCGCAACTGGTATAAGTGAAAACTAAAATAAAAATATAATTATAATACTTCGTAGTAATCAATAAACTTAGAGAAGTCACCTCTCAGTATTATATCTAAATGCATTCTATAAAAAAACCGGAGAAACCTATTCAAAGTTACCTCTCAATATTATTCAAACACTTTCTAGGGAAACCCCGCTGAAAATTTGGCCTATGCAATCCAAAAGGTAGAGAAAAGTGAATGCTATAAAAAATGGTTGTCATAAATCATAATACTTCACAAAAACTCTAAATACGCGAAGTAGGGAAAAGACATAATTAGGAGAGATCATTTTAGCTAAAAACCAGTAAAAGATTATATCAACTCTACCTTGGTTTTTGCCAAACTGAAAAAGTGGGGTAAACTGTAAACCTGCAAAATTTGCAAAAGTGAGGTAAGCCTAAAAACGGAGTATTAGGTCCTCTAACTTCACAATTATATTGAATTGAACAATATATTTCCCAAAACAAATCAGGATTAAGTCCTAAAAAAGATTCTACTGAGTTGTTAGTGACTGCATAAGCTATTTTTCAAGGCACTAAATTTGAGCGTAAACCAGCACATGGATGATTTTTTCATTGTTTAACTCCTAGCCTACAGGACCACAAAAGCTATTACTTACAAATATAGAAATAATAAAAACATAACAAAACTCTAATCTTTTCCCACAACTACTATAGAGAGACTACCTTCAGAATGCCTTTGGCGACTACCTCATAAGCTATTCCTTTCACCGAGGCTTTTTTACAAACAGTTGGTTGGCATTAGAAAAATGCACTGAGAAATAGACATTTCCATTTTCTATCAAACGAAAAGAAATTAAAAATCCCAACAAATACACAAAAAAAGAGAATAAGTATACATAAACTGAACATTACCTGTAAAAATAATTACATATACAGTATGCAAAAATCATTTTTATCTGAGAATTACGTCTGCAATTTCACATGACAAGGTCGGCTGATGTGATTTTGTTACAACAAATTTGCAATTGTTAAGGAGGTAATAATATAGATGTTAAGCTAGAGATCGAGTACCTACCGGCTAGTGTCTCCGTTTGTCGACCGGAAATCTCAAGGAGAAGTTAAGGACTCACCAACTCGATCCATCAGTCAGCTAGGGCAAGGGCGAGCTCTTGAGGAACCGAGGATTGCCATCGAAGGGGAACAAAATCCAATCGTCCAGGCGGCGAAGTTGTGCGTTCGGTGAGTGGCGATGAGGTCCATCCGTCTGGCGTTTCTGGGCTAGGTCACGACAGTGTAGGAAAAGGGCGTTGTGTGTTGATTGAATGAGAGATGCAAATGTTTACACGTATATATATATATGTATAAGTGTTTTTGATTTTTTTTTGGTATAAGTGTTTTTGAAATTTTAAAAAATATGAAAACTAATTAAAAAACTGTTTTGGAATGTCACTTTATAGGTTGATGTAATAGTGTCACAAATTAGTGATATAGAAGTGTCATAAAGGTCTTTATGTCATTGTAGTGTCACAAATTAGTGATATAGAAGTGTCATAAAAGTCTTTATGTCATTATAGTGTCACAGACAAAGTGTCACTGTAAGGCATTTTTCTAGTAGTGGGGTAACCACCGGGTCCAGTCCGGGTCCGGGCCTCCGGTTCGGTCATAATTTTTTTTTTTTGCTTTCCTAACCCCCACTCACCCCCCAAACCCCCAAACCCCTCCTAACCATCAAGTCCAACCCGGCTAACCCCAAAAAATGAAAAAAAATATAAAAAAAATCAATTCGGCCCGGGCCCGACCCGGCCGGGCCGGTTCACCAAATACAAGGCCCGAGCCCGGACCCGCCCCCCACCGGGCCTAGGCCCGACCCGGACCCGGACCCGAGAACCGGGCCGGTTCTGGGCCCGCACAGTGGAGGGCCGGGCCGGTCCCGGGCCGGGCGGCCCGAACCGGGTCCATGCCTACAAACAACTGTGTAAAATTGCCAAGCTAGTTTAGTTTGAAATGTAAATATGACCTCACCCAGTCACCCCTAATCTATCTCACCCACACATTTCTCTAATAAGAGTTCACAAATTTCTTTCTCAAAGATTCATGAACTCCTGTGCAGAGATGTGTTTATGTTTTTATTATTTTAGCAGGATTAAATAAATCCTTGGGAGTGGAGATGTGGTCCCTTTCATCCAACTTGTCTATATAGATTATTATAGGATAATAAGAAAGAGGCTACTACTAGAAAGAGTGTTATTTACTGCAGTCATAGTAGTCAATGGCGAGAAATGGTGTGCGCCATATTCATCATTGCCATGAAAAAGTAGTCATCGCCATAGCGCCATATGTGCCATCGCCATGCGCCATGACAACTATGGCTGTAGTTATAATTAACTATTTGTTGCGGTTCAAGTGATGCACTAGAACTTTCTTGAATTGATTAAATAGTGGACCCTTGCTTCCCTATCAAGTGAGCCGCTTGCGAAGCAGCCACCAACAATTTAATAGAGCAGAAAGCAGCTATGGAAGCAGCTGAATCCAATCTTGGAATGCATTTAAAGATTGTGTTCCATTTATTGGAGGGGATGTGGGCATATCTGAGTCTTCTCTTCCAGTAACAAGGACCTAAACTCCTAAAGTATCTAAACAAACATGTTAAGTTTTTTTTTTTTTGCATAGACTAGCTAAGATCAATGGTCAACAGATAGTCATAGAAAATTTAGAAGATTAGTTAACATGAGTGTAAAAGAGTGAAATAAATGGGACAAATAGAAAAAATAAACTGAGAATAAATAATACCACATGATCTTCCAACAACCTATTGAATCCAATAACTTATGAAGGCCGTGTGTGTATAGTTTTCCAAACAATGGTCTCTTAACATCATCTTGTTCCGAACTTTTAGCAGTTTTTCTGAAATCTCGAATGAAAAATTAAAATAACAAACTTTGAAACACCTTAACAAAGTTTGGATAACTACTTGAAATGATAATGACTGAAGTAAATCTTAAACTTGGTAATTCATACAAGTACATGCTATTTTTTTAGCAAGTCAAAACCCAACGAACCTTGAATACCACTGTTCCAAAACGGGTGGTACCCTGTAGTATATCTGCAGCAGCACTATCTATGGAGATCAATTACATTTGAAGGGTTCATTTGCAAACAAATACTACGTAATTTAAAATACAAAAATACATTACACAAGTTCAATGTGATAAACAATTGGAAAATGACAATTTATATGCATAAAACACCCATCCAAAAACTGAAGAAACGTGGTATAGGAAGAGTAAGAGAACAGATGGATAAATAGAGACTCGTATGTAGTATAGATCGAATAAGGGAAATTGTCCTAAATAGGACTAAATAGGTTTTAGAATTCCAAAATAAGACTTTTATGTTTTCCTTCCCGAAATAGGAGTCATTACCGCTATGATTGAAAAGTATTGTCATTCATTATAGTAATGACTAAAAGATGGCAATCATGTTACTCCTATTTCAGGAAGAAAAACATAGTAGTCCTATTTTGGAATTCCAAAACTTATTTACTCCTACTTTTGTGAGCAGTGTTTAGCTAGAGCAGCTGAATATAGTGTCTCAAAATCAACCAGCCGGCCTGCCAGTACATCCCAAACGTCACTAACTCTCCTCTATAGAAGCAAAAAGAATTTGATCTCTGTCACCCACCGATCTGATCCTTACCAGCAAAAGGAGGTGCGAGGCGGTGTTGCTCGCAATGGCGGACCCACTAAGGGTCCCATGGGGTCCCAGGACCCCGTGGTCTTCGAAAAATTTACCTATATATATTACATATATTTTACAAAATTACCTGTATAAATTACATAAATATGTCAAAGATATCGAGTTAGAAACCATATTGGTGCAACGGAGTAATGGTATCATGAGTGGGTGGAAATCTTTCCTTGTGCATGACATGCTGGGTTCGACTCCCCCTCGTGGCTTTTATTTCTATTTTTAAAACTTTTTATTTTAAAACTCCAAATGATGTCCTTTTGGTCCAATTTTTAAACCCCTTCCAATTGCAAATCTGATACCACAACAAATCTATTGTCATATGTGTATCTCCCTTGAGACCTCAACCAATTCTTATTAAATTTTTTTTTGAATTAATTATAAAATTTCTTTTGAATGTTAAGATTAAATTAATAAATTTATGTATTTCTGAATGTGTTTTTTTTCTTTGAAATTTTACGATTAAGGGTGAAAAGGTATTTCGGTAGTGTACCCAAATTTGGATTACTGAGCGTATTTAAGATATTCATTCAAATGATTCGCCTTTAGTAAATAAAGAATTGAATCTGGTATAAAAAAAGAATTAAATCTAGAACTTGCTGAAAGTGAAACTAATTTGGCCTATGATCTACATGATTAACTGATGTGGTACTTAAGTGAATTAATCGGCTAACTAGGTCACCTAGTTGCCCACTAGAGCGCTTAATCGACCGCCTAAGGCGTCTAGATTCGTCAAACATTTTATTTTGCTTTTTTATTTTAGTATTCTAGGGGATATATGTACCTTCAACTTTAACAACACATAAAAAGAAAGCTATTAGTTGTAAACTAAGATAGAAACTATACATATTTATATATAATGTTAAGTGTTATTATTATTCAATACTACCTCCGTCCCGTTAAAAGGTTCTCATGGCAAAATGACACGATTATTTAAACAATAATTCAATATGCTAATTCAAATATATTTTGAGAAATAATTTTGATGAGTATATAATATAATGAGTTATTGATGATAATGGTAATGTTATAAATGTATTATTTTTAATATTTGATGATTAAATTGTTATTTAAGAATGTTAATTGTTTCTTAAAATAGAAAGTGGGAACCATTAAGTGGGACTTACAAAAAAGGAAAGTGAGAACCTTTAAATGGGACGGAGAGAATATTATTTATTACATAATGAAGTTTTTTTTAAAGGAAAATCGACATATTATATTAAATCAACTCGCAGTAACATGGGAAAATTGCAAATCGTAAAGTAATCATCCAAAGCTAACCTCCTTCTAAACCAACCTAACCATAAGCCCATCTGCCCCTTCACTTCTTTATCAAATATAGAATAGTCCACCCCAAAAGGAGCGAGACTAATCGCTGAAAAAGTGAGAGCTTTGAGGCTATTAACAGCTGCATCAGCCTGATTGCCTCTCACCAGAAAACTAGCAATTAAGATAAAGCAAACTAAGAACCTGTCTCCCTTAATATTAGATCTACTAAAAACAAAATAAAGATAAGTAAGCAGAACATAGTAAAAGTAACTAAACTTCATCTGGTGAAACAACAGAGTCCATTCTCCAAGCATCATACTCCAGAACCTAGCCACACCCTTCCTCAATGGCGGCGGTTTGGGAGGGGGACGAACCTTTCACATACCATCTTCTTCCTCCACTGCCCTAGGCGGCCAAGAAAACCACCGTACCGATCCCCCAATAGCTGATTGGAACCCAAGTTCCCTCCCTTTAAGTGGGACCCATACAATCAGCGTCCCACCCGGATTAAACACAGCTGGTACAACTCCCATCTCAATCACCATCACAGCCAGAATAGCTAATCCAAGTATTGGAAATTCGGGTTTCACACCCCTAGCTGATCCAGATCCACTGTCCACGAAACCATTTAAAGCCATTGTTGCCAAATTGGAAAACAAAGATAGATCCGTAGGTATTTTCAGCCTCAATCCTAAGAATTAGCGCAGCCCCTCTGTAATCTCAGGCCACGCTCGCTGCAAATTGAAAGTATCCCCAAGCGTTTCTTTGTCGTCTCACACTCCCTGATCTAACAAACAGTTATTCCTCCTTTGTACGCTCGAAGGTTGTTGTACGTTCTGCGCAAGACCCCTGCAGACTTGATGAAGGCTCGTCGCCTTCTAGCTACGTAACAAAAAACGTCGAGCGATTGGGAAATCGCCGACCCCAACCTAAACGCAGACTAAAACCTAGCTGCGGCCGCCACTCCCCCTAGATTCCTCATACACATGACTTTTAAACGTACATAATGAAGTTAAGTACTAGGTATAATATATTATTAAATGAGACAACTCTATCATTCATGCATGTTAATGTGTATGTGTATGTTTTTTATACACAAACAAACACAACATTACTAATCATTTATGCATAAACATTGATAAAGTTATCATTTCGATGTCTCCGACTGATCCCGCCTAGGCGCCTAGGGACATTTAGAGCATTGACAGCAGTGCTGATGTTAAATAAACATAGGGTTTACCAATTTTGACATATGACCTTTTCAAGTAGTGGGGGTTAAATAATAAATTTGGTCTATTGAAGGGGAAGAATATGAAGAAATGTATAGGTAAATGAGAGAAGGTGATGTAAATGTTTCCATGCTCATACATGCCTACCAAAGCATAGGAAAGACTATAGACATATGTTTTATCATCAAGGGTGATTGTATGTTCACCGATCATGAGGTTCATGATATTGTCTCTCTTATTTCAAATCGGTTTTAAAAGAAGCTAGATGCACTCATGTAAATCGCTTTCTATACTTCTTTGGCGGTAAGTCTCCTAGAATATTCCCTCCGTCCCTTTTGATTTACTCATATTTGACTTTTCTAGTCAAGGATGTTAAACTTCGACCTTACATATATATTTCTATACAGTAGTATTGATAATATGAAAATGTTTTGTTAAAAATACTATCATAAAAGTATAAATTTATTAAGTTCCATATAAATATATTAGTTAAAATAATGAATCAAAGTTTACCATCTTTGACTGAAAAAGTTGAAGATGACTAAAATAAAACGGGACGGGGGTAGTATGTTAGTTGGATGAAGACAACAATTTAAAATTCAAAGAGTTGTCTTTTAACGGTGACTTCGGGGGCAGTATGTTAGTTGGATGAAGACAACAATTTAAAATTCAAAGAGTTGTCTTTTAACGGTGACTTCTCAGAATCCACCGTTGAGTGCCCTCAAATTCTGTATGCATACTCCCTGTTAGCTATCAGCATCTAGATGATGAATCGTGTGTACCTTAGTCGATACAGCAGATGCTAAGGAACCTCCTTCTCCAACAAAGAAGTATGAATTCCATGTTATCTTTTTGTGTTGCAATCATAGTTGTCATAGCTCAAAGACATTTTTCATGACACATGGGGATGCGCATATACAAATGGCACAAATAGCGTATACGGTGCTATGCTGACGACAACACTTTCATGGTGATGGCGCATATGACGCGCGCCATATCTAGCCATTGACTACTATGGTTGCAATTGATAATGGAGTTCTCGTGCCAATCATAGAGGGCGATTTGAATAAAAAACGTTACATTCATAAAAAGGATAATTTTGAATTAGAAAAATTAGATTTTGATTCTTAATGTGGTTTTTGTTATATTTGTGTTTTTACCATGAAATTTTATATAGATGTAAACGTTCAGAATCCGCATTAGGTAGACTTGTTACACCTTATGCACATTTTAAAAATCCACCGGAAAGACATACAAGATTCCAAAGCTCAAGCTTCAAAATTTCAATTCCAGAAGAGATTTTTAATTCCTACAAGTCATTTTAAGCTATGTCTTTTGTGGCACAATGATAGAAAGTGTAATGCCATCTTCTATGCTAAGATTTAATATCTTAAGCCACGTGCCCATTATCACTCAATTCATTATGGAATAAATCAAGGTCAATTAGGGATTAAAAAAGTGTTAAACTTTTTTTTAGGGAAAAAAAGTGTTTGACATAATGATGAACTAAACATTACCCTTTGATGTGTGTGGCTGCTATAACTTCAGCTATGGTAGGTGTATTTTTCGCTCCACCACTCTCTGTGGATACAAAAAAGAATCACTATGAATCCTTCTTCAGATGAAAATAGAATCCTTCTTCAGATGAAGAGCGCATTAGCAACATTTTAGGAGCTTAGTTCTGTGACTTTTTGGATCAATGCATTTAGTAAAATGTACACTATTAGGTTTGGACCATATCTCTCAATACTGAAATGTTTAAAACAACTTTGCTGAAATTAAACAATGAAAAAAATATGCAGAAAGTAGACTCTGTTACATTATTTAGAAGCCGATGCATTTGATAATTAATCTAGGAACTACAACTGCCTTGATTTGACTACGAACCTCCCCTGAAGCTAGCATCTTTAAGGGCTCCGCCACCTCACTCCCTCAACCTTTTTCACCATGATATCTAGCAACATATCCATTGTAATGTTCATGAGACCCTTGATGCCTCATAGTTTGGCGAGTGACAAGAGAATCTGAAAAATCCTACATAACCTAATATAACAATAAAACCAAACTCATTAACTTTAGATGCAAAAATGTTCACAAAAATTCATTCCTGGAAATATTAAATACTTATAAAATGTGGAGGTTGCATGTTTGTGGTTTTCATGATCCGCTATTAATAATTTATTACCACATGTGTTCATGAACCATTCGTCCATAATGTAAGTAATTATAGATATATAGAAATTAAAAAACGTACTTCCACCATAAGATTCTAATCATTTGTAGCTTGTGCTTCCTGATGTAAGCCCACAGCTGCTTCACAATCTGGTTTGGAAAAGAAAGGTGTGTTAGTACTTATTATTCTGATCAGTGTTTAACTTCAAATGAGGACCTAACCTCGGTTCTGGGGAGTGTCAGTTGGCCAACAACAACCTCAAATTCTGGTGTTACACTACAGAATTTGTTCAACCCACCCGTTCCCACTCTTCTTTTGTTTCTAAGATAAACAAATAGAATAGAATATCATGAGTTGAAAACATCAAAAGGTTAAGATATCCTGGGATGAATAATGCTTTTAAATGAGACAAATAAATTTCGATAACTATGAGATCTTTAATACTATTTCATGTGATGATGAAACACTTATCGCTCACCTTCTTATTGGATCTTTGATAGCCAGGTAAAAAGATGGAAAGGTGAGTTATAAGTGTTTCATCATCACAGGAAATAGTATCAAAGATCTTATAGTTATCGAGATTTCTTGTCTCATTCAGAAACACTATTACAAGAGGCTAAATGCGTTCTTGTACAAGGTGTGCTTTACTTTTTTGGGGCTAATTGTCATTCAAATCAAATGTATTATTTAGCCCCACATGATAATAAATTGCAGTTCAAAGACCTTCCATTCAGTTGTTGCCTCTCCGCAACATGTTCTATAATTTCTTCCGAGAGTTCTATTTACGTATTTCTCAATAACATTCACTTTGTATTGGGTCATCAATCTTGGGCCTATGTTTATTCAATCGATGGAGGGGCAGTTTGAGAACTTTTGCTTCCATCCGAAAACAAGCGTTCTAGGGTACATTTCTGTGCCGCTACGGAGGATGGTGTTTTGGTTTCGATAGTAGAAAATTCAGTTCCACTACTTTTTCTTCATAAGAGTGAGAATGACAGTCTTATGTGGGAGACGTTAGATTATTGTTTATTATTTAGTATTATTGGTTACCCTTCCACACTTCAAAATGGTATCTTGTATGGGTATAAGAGCTTGAAAGAGGCATTTGTCAAAACTGATAACATTCTATTTTTAGTCAACATCAGCACTAGCGAGGCTTCCGATATTCGTTTGCCTAGATTTCAGAATTATTTTTTACCCAAAAGAAGAGTCTTTTGATTGTCTAGTTCCAATTGAAGACTTTAAGTTTTGCCTTTTGTGGCATAGTGATCATTTGTGTAAGTTTAAGAAGGAAAATGCACTATTCTATGCAAAGTTATTAATCTCTCTTCAGCCTCCAAATGTTGTTCCTCTGAAAGAGACTGTATTAATGGACATCAATTATTCTATAGACAGAATGTACAAATGCTTACCATTGTAAATACCTTTCACCTTTTACTTCAATAATTTGTATTCCTGAAGAGTAAATTAAACTCTTGTTGCACCATGCGCATTAAACTATGTCACTAGAGAGATACATGAGGTCAATAACAGATAAGTCATTTTTTACTCAAATTAATCACTGATCTTCTGTCTATTATCAATTTGAGAAACGTCATCATTATGTACAACTTTTGTTGTCATTAAATGTTTCTCTTCAAAGAATCTTTGTTGACCTAAAAAGGAAAGTAGTGATATGTGTGTGATATGTCGTGACACTATCATAGTGCACATTGCATGTTATTTAGTGACTTCCCATTATTCTATTAAAATTTTCATGTGATATGTATGTTGATTATTATTACATGTGTTTTGATTACGTAAGTTAATTGATATGTATACATACCAATTAATTGGATATTCCACTAGATATGTATACGAGTCGAATATGACATGTGAACGTATACATACCAATTAACATGTCAAAAAATATGTATTAATAATCAATTTACTTATCTCATGAAATATTTACAGAACAATGAAAAGTCATAAAATAATAAGTAATGTACACTATGGTTATGCTGATTACACACACTGGTATAATTCATCAAGATGCAATCTCCTAGAGTTCAACAATAACGGTGTCACGATATATCACATGGCACTACTTTTCGTTTTTAGTCAACAAAGATCCTTTAAATACAAAAACCTTCAATGACAGTCAAGTTGAGCATTATGATGACGTCTCTTAAATTGGTATAATGGACAAAAGATCAATGATTAATTTGAATAAAAAACTACTTATCTATTAATAACTTTTGTATCCAATGATGCAACCCCTTCATTTCATCATCATGCACGCAAAGACTTTCTATCTGTATCTACGTACTTTAAATAATTTGTAATCATTTTTTTCATGGTAACTTGTAAGTATTTATTTTTATGTTTACTTTTCAAATAATTTACTTTGACCAGCATGACTAGCCTTTTTTTATAACGTCGATAACTTCTCATATTGTCTATTATAATCTTGATTGACCTAAAGTGAAGCATATTACAATTCCAAAATGGATCTAGAGTTTTAAAAATATATGCTTTAATTTGAAACACTTTGAAAAATTAATTTCAAAGAGCTTGACTCGCACCACGCCAGGGGACTTTGACCCGTCAGTAACGATGACGATGATAATAATAACAGTAACGGTTGCTCCCTCTGTCCCCCTACTTTGTCTCATTTTACCTTTTTCGTCTGTCCCATTAAGGTTGTCTTATACCATATTTGGTAATATTTGGGTGATTACAATTCATTCTTTTTTTATTCACTTTATCAATTCAGTACCAACCCCACAATTTCACTTTTTCTTAAAAGTTGTGTCATACTTCTTTGTCCCAAACACAGGGAGTGTTTGCTAAAGATTAAAATAAGTGTTTTTCAACTTTCGGCTTAAAAATAGCTGAAATTAGTGTTTTTAAATGATAGCTTCTACTTAAATTAATCACTTAAAAGCTAAAAACTGGAAGCAAATTGAGAGGTGCTTCAAACACGTTTTCTATTAACTTGTCAACTTTTACTTTTTTAGAATCACTTTACTTTCAAACACTACCAACTTTTACTATTAATCACTATCTCTAAAATCACTTTAAAAAATTCATTTTTTTAAAGTAGAAGGAATCCATACTCTCATGGTTGGAAAGAGCCACACAATTCCACTTTTTTTTAAAAGTTGTGTCATACTTCTTTGTCCCACCACACATAGTGGAATGGAGGTAGTATAATACTCGGTAATAATATTAATAATACTTTAACTGTTTAAATGTGTAAAGAGAGCCATTTGAAGTACTTAGCTTTTGGAGTGGGCTAAACATTGGATATGTTGCTGAATTTGAGGCCCACTATGATTGGCGAGAATCATTCTTGGGATTATTAGCCTTGGCCCACTGGGTTTTGACCGGAGCTAGGTCTTGGAGGAAAACCCATCGTGTCATTCATTTCACAACCTTCGGCACTCCGCTGCTGATGCGTCCTGGGGCGCTGTGGGCTTAGAGTTCGTCATTCTCGGAGGCTCAAGTCGACGGAGTCAACGCTGACCACGGCGGCATCGGCCGAAATGGTCAGGAGGACGACCTGCTGCCTCAAGTGGTAACCCGTCGGCCGTCGCTGGTCGCAACCCCTGGCCGATTCGCGCAGCTGGCTTCACTCTAACGGAGGTAGAGATCCGAAAGTGTAGCAGGTTGGCTTCAGTTTTTAGCAGCAACGGTGCATGCCCTCCTCAGGTTGGCTTCTAGCTCGAGAAACAGAGCCTCCCTGCGCCATTAATGGCGCAAGCGGTTTCATGAAGCTAGAGGTGAGGCTGGTGAGAGCGGTGCAACGGTGATCATCACGCTGTTGGCGCGGGCCGGACTTGGTTCGTCGACTGTGCGCTTCGCCAGTTGACCACCAAAATTGGATCTGGCCGGAAAATTCCAGATCTTGGAGATTAATCTTCCAAAAATTCCAAAAACTTTCATCTTAGAGATCCTTTTCTGAAATTTCCAAATTGTAAACGATTTTTTTTTCTTTTTGGAAAGATCTCTCAAATTGAACGGTTGTGTTCAAATCTTTTTTCTTAGAGATCCTTTCATCTCTAAATTGTGTTCAAATCTCTCAAATTGAACAAGAAATGGAGAAGGAGTAGAACATGAAATGGTTGCATTGAGTGATAATTTGATTAGGGTTTACAAGTTTCCCATAAGTATATATAGAAAAATTGTGGGTTGGACCATTAATATGGGTTTGATAGGCCAACTATATAAAAAGTTAATCCAGCACTCCTACCGTCCTGAACTATAAGATATTTTTCGGTTTACAATAATCGACGATAAAGCAAATAGATTTCTGTCTGCACTTAAATTATTTTTAGGAAAAAAATTTATATATTCAGAAACTATATTAAAACTACTACAAAACCTGCAAAAAATAATTCAAATTTCATAAAATTTTGATTTATAAAGTAAGATATTAAGAGCGATTTGCGTTGATTAATTGAATATTACGCTGTGTTTGGATGAAGTGTTAGGGGGGTGTTAGTAATGGAAGTGTTGAGAAGTGTTGATTTTAACACTTGTTTGGGAGAGAAATTAAGAAGTGTTAACGGGTGTTAGTAAGTGTTAACGGGTGTTAGTAAGTGTGAACAGGTGTTAGTAATTACCCCCTCAACACCTCATTGGTCCACTTTTTTAACACCCCAATTTGGAGTGTATTGAAGTGTTGACAATTACTACCCTTCATTTACCGATAAAAAAATAGCCCATTTGCCGCACTGCCCTCTCGATCGTTGTGTGCTTGTCTGCCTCTATCTCTTCTGCTCAGCCCTCTCGATCGTTGTCTGCTCGTCTGCCTCCATCTCTTCTGCGGCAATCTCTTCTGCTCGTCTCTCTCACTTGTCAGCCTTCATCTCATCTGTTCATTTGTTATTCCAGGTTAGTTCTCTCAAAAGCTCGTAACAAAAGCTACTCGTGTCTTGTTCAGAAGCCCGATATGTTGAGAGCTCTACTTGGATGTCCACCTGAAAATCGGAGAAGTCTTGTTTATGACATGATGTCATGAGCTAGTGCATTAATCTTATCTAATTATAACTTTTTAATTTTATGTTGCCCTTTTGCCGTATTGGAAGGATTTTATTCCTAATTTTGATGAACCGAAAACTTATTTTGCTTATCTCTATTCAAAAATGATGATACACTAGCTGGAAGGATTGTATTCCTAATTTTGATCAATTAAAACTTATTTTGTTGCACGTCATTTTTTTCAAGTGTTGTACGTGTTGTTGTACAATATATACAATTAGGTGACTGAAAACAACGTTTGTAATTTATTGACTACGGTATATTTTTGTTGCAAATTTTAGAATAACCGTCATATGTTAAGTTGCCATATGTTAAGTTAAAACAGCTAAATACTCCTTATTAGTTACGTATCTGTTTTGTGGAGTATTAATTAGTACATAGTATCACATATAATAGTATTTTTACTTCTTTAAAATATTATTTATACTTATATTTTTTGTCCTTATATGAATTATTATGAAGTGTATAACATGCATGTTTCACGGATGAACATATTATGTATATGGCGGGAACAGTTATTTCCCCATACGGTTTCATTTTAATATATATTAAGATTTAAAAAGCATAAGGTTATTTTTGTAACTTTATGTGAAAACACTTCCTTTACTAACACTCCATTTTTTTACTCTTCCAAACAGGGTTAATTTATACTTAACACTTACACTTACCTTCCCTTCCGGGCCACTGTCAACACTTACTAACACTTCCATTACTAACACTCCTTAACACTCCATCCAAACACAGCGTTAAAGACATCTTATAAAATGGGATAGAAGAAGTATATACAATGGATGTGTAAATTGTACAACAATATAAATATTTTTTGTTGGGTGTACGTGGGCCGCTGTCCCGACCCAATAGTCAGTGGATTGGGGGTCGAAATCCATATACTCTATCAGTGCATTAGATAATATTGAAATGTGTTGAATAAAAATTTAAACTCAAGTGTGCATTAGGTGAAACTGAAATGTGCGTGATAAAAGGTACAAAAATAACATCACATAGTATCTTTTATGCACAATACCTTTGTTGAAATGTGTACACTTCAGCTTCACATAATTTAGTCATACATTTTAGGGAAATTTACCGGGATATGACTAAAACTCAATGAGTTTCTCAATCTATGACTTAACTAGTTTTTATACCTTTGTATGACCAAAAATCCAATAACAAATAAAAAATTTGTTTATACTTCAATGTTGAATGACAAAAATACCCTTGTTTAAAATATGTGCATTTTGCATTAATTTCGTCCGATTAAAATTACTGCACTTTATATTGCCGTTAATGCACACAATTAATGCATGACTTTACTGCACATTCGATAATAATCACTGCACTTCCTCTAAAATTAATTCTCTTCTTATTCAATTGAGTTTTTTTTTTAAATTTAATAATTTTATTATTTTACATTTAATTAAGTATATTGCATTTGATGATGATATCACTGCTTTGTGTTACTGCAATACCAGTCATAATCACTGCACAACAAAATTTTTTAATGCATTCGTTCACTGCCATGTACAACATGTCTATTATCATATGTATTTATTATCAATATTCCACACTTATTGAAATGTTCAGTGATGATGTTCAATGCCTATATTTAATGCCCACAAACCCTAAATTCAATATAAAACCGAATTTCAAAAAAAGAAAAAAATAGGGGACGAATGGGCATAAGATACTCCGTATAATATTATGCATAACTACACTTTTTAAAAGAAGATCGTACTCATCAAATTAAAAAGCAGATCGTACTATATAAAAAAAAGTAGATCGTAGTACCTACGCAATGGTAGCTAGGGAAGAAACCTAAAATCTAAATCGCCCCTCCTCTCTTTTTTTAAAATCAACTTTTTTCCTAAAACTGCGGCGCACAAATCTCCAAGGCACGTTTGACAGGCAGGAGATGGAGAGAAAGCTCTGGGACGGCTCTTCTGTGAGCGGAAGTTGTACGGAAAGCGGTGGCTGGGCGGCAGGCCACAGATCGAGGTCGAACTACTTCTTTGCACTAGATCGGGCGGACACTTGCACCAGACCAGAGTTTTTAGTCGACGACTATGCTCACATGCCGGTATTCTGTGGAAGAAGGCGGCGGGCGATGGCTGGTGGCTAGACGGCGGACGGACAGCGGACGGCGGGACAGCTTCGTGGGTGGACATTGGGAGGTTGTGGCTAGGGTTGAAAAAAATGCGGGAGAAGTTAAGGTTTTATAAGTATAAGCTAAAGGGTATATTTGTCCATAAAAATTATTTATTATTTATTAATCACGAATTTTAATTAAATATTATGGATATTAATATTATTTGGGGAAAAAAACTAGTTAGGTCATAGATTCAGAAACTCATTGAGTTTTAGTCATACCTA
The DNA here is from genome assembly GCA_945859915.1 of Cuscuta epithymum. Lineage (NCBI taxonomy): Eukaryota > Viridiplantae > Streptophyta > Magnoliopsida > Solanales > Convolvulaceae > Cuscuta > Cuscuta epithymum. The sequence goes on along the minus strand of CAMAPF010001036.1, from coordinate 5,601 downwards.
GGGTAATTATCTCTACATTTTATGCACAATTTCACCTAATGCACAATTCAGCTTCACATAATGTTATCGTATTGTACTCTTTGTTCTGCACATTTCAATTTCACCTAATGTCACTGTTCTAAAAATCGGAATAAGCGGACCGATGAATCGGCCTAGGCGGCCCTAACTGAGAGGCCTAGTCAGTAAAAAAAGGCATAGTCGGCCAAAAAAAACGGCCTAGTCGGCCGCCTAGGCGCCCCTCAACCGCCTAACTAGCGCCTAGCGAGTTTTAGAACAATGTCTAATGCACATTACATTTTCATCTAATGCACATTTAATTTCACTTAAAGCAACAAATCCTACGGTCCAGATTCATTCTCATTTCTCTCTTAAAATCACGTTCTTATTTGATCCAAACCTACATATGTGTGTGTGAATTATATTCTACTAGTATTCCACCCGTGCGTTGCACGGGATGTAAAATACAAATATTATAAATGCTAACATATAAATACAACTATAAATCAGACGAAGTAGTCTTTTTTATCGCAGTAACCATTAGTAAATCAACCTGTTTGTGCTTCTTTGTTATGAAGCAGCAGTTAGTCTACCTCCAATTTTCGACGGTGTGCAGTTGAATTTGAGGCTTCTATCCCATAAGTTTCAACGTTTAAAATAATCTGCAATTACAGTTTCTCCCAAAAAGAAAAGTTAGAAGGTTTAGGTTCTTATTCTGCAACCCATATGAATTTATATGAAATTTATGGAATTTATTTATGTAGATAAATGGACATTAGTCCCTGGATCACTTATATGAATTTATGCTGCAAAAACAGTAATCTCTAGATAAATGGAATGTTGATGACATTTAATCATATGTAGCAACCAATAAAATGTTAAAAACATCATAAATAGAGGAAAGGACCAAGTGAGTCCAGATGACAGTCTTGTTGGAGTAAGATTTTGTTGCATAAACACTTTGTTATGGGGTGAGTAATAATATAATCCCAAATTGCAATTAGAACTAAACAGAATATAGTTTTCAGCCCAATAATCATCAAGAAATAAAAAGGAATTTGAACATTGACAATCAAAACTAAAAGGGTTTTTTACAAGAATATTACTAAAATAAAATTTATTTACATAAATATGACTACTCATTACTGTAATGTAGGATTGTGGTAACTTAAGTTCAAAACTTGAACATGAATTACTATGATTTCATTACTACTCTAGTAATTAATCATACTTTTGTAAATCATCTTTATTTTGGTGATATTTATGCAATTATTTCAAACTAAAATTCCCAAATGTTATAGAAATGGTACCTATGGCAATTCACTTAGCCTTAAATTGAGCCCAATAAACAAAATAAAGGTTAGTAATTCATAGGACAAAAATACATCATTACCATCCCGCAAATCTGCAATAAATGTGAGATAACACGCCAATTAATCTACATATAATTAAGTAGTAAGTTTTCATAATAACCAATCATGCATTTTAGAATAACCAACTGGGCTTTTAAGAATAATCCATTAATAAAGTGTGGTAAATATCAACTTGCCTTGTATCAACCTATTCATGTTGCCCTTGTATTTAGTGTATATATAGATCAATTAGATCTTTCTTTTCTGAATGAGAGACCCTATTGTTTGCTTCAAACTCTTCAATATGTGCCTTAGTGACCTACAAAGAAGATGAATGTATGTCATTGAAATAGTCTATAGGGCCATCATTATGATAACATACCCATGCAGTGAAGAACCTAATATTTCTTAACATGTATTTAAAAATGAGTTATCTCATATCATGAAATAACTTTGTTTACAAACATATTTTTATGGTTATACCACTACTTATTTTATGTTCTTAATTAAATAACACTACTTATGATTTCATTTATACCTAAAATAACTACTTATTTGATGGTTACACTACTCTTATTTAACCACAAATTCTTATTGATTTCATTTATTATGGTTATACCACTACTTATTTTGTGTTCTTAATTAAATAATAATGATAATAAAAATGTGCTTCAGATTCAAACTATATCTTTGTATGTTACTACTCCAATTCAGTTTTCCCTCAAAACTATATTATATTTAAGAGTCGACAAACTTACAATTAATGCAGATTTCTAAGCATGAGAGCCTCTTTTTCATCACATTTGACACAATCTTCATCATTATCTGATGTCTCAGTTGATGCTGTGGATGCAATTGGTTTGACCATACCTCTATCTGAGTTATCATCTTCTAAAGTTGTAACAATATGATGTTTTCATATTACTCTGTATTAGGTATTCCAATTTCTGATGAGGTAACATTGTTACATATTCCACATCTACCTCTGTAACTTTATTAATTTTCTATACTAATTCTAATTCATTTATACCTTTACATATTCATTTAACCATCATTTTTCCCTGGGCTTTCGCTTCAAAATATCATGAAACTTTTTGATGATTTCCAAAATGGATGAGTTGGTGTGATAAACAAGAATGTCATCACAATTGAATTCAAATGCTATATAATTATTTCAGATTGAAATCAAATGAATGTCTGCCCAAGTAATTTTGCTCTTCAACTAAGCATTTTATCAAACAATACATATGCAAAATATAGAGAGTACCTATACCATATGATATATGTTTAGCTGCATATAACTCCATAGAATATTGATTCTGAATTCAATTAAAGTGAATATCAGGACTATTAAAGAAACGGGGGAGCAAGAAGTGATTGAAATGAAGTAGCCCTGCCATTGTGTCATGGTCCGAATTCGTGATTAAAAAGCTAAAATGATTATTAATTGATGGTTTTTTGAAAATAAAGAAAGCATAACAAAGAATTGGCATGAGAATTTATATTCTCATTTCGTGTTGTATGGCTGGACGTTCGAAGTAAATTGTGGTGAAGAAGGAAAAAAACAAACGTGGATGAATCTGAAGGACATGATGCTGGTGGAAGCTATAGATGAACTCATTGAAAGAGGACTGAAAATTAAATCTAAAATTGATGAAACAAAGTCACATTTGCCGTCGTGGAACCCAAATATGAAATTTGAATTGTTTGTTTCCAAAATCATTGCAGAAGTGTGATAGAGAATAACAGAAATTGAAACCAAAATACCTTTGGTGACCAATTTGCCGTAGCACAGTTGAGTTAACTATGATGGTTGTCGAGGGAAAATTACAGATGCGTGAAAGAATTGAAACGTATTGGGGCAGAGAGTAGTAAAAGCTCGTAGGTAACCGTTCAAAGAAAGAACAATTGCAATAAATTGATTTGGTTGAGAGAATAGATTAAATGGAGAGAGAAGCGGGAAAACGTGATGGAGAGGGATTCTCCCTTTAGGTAAAAATATATAAATATATAAATATAAAATATATAATATATAATAATAATATAATAATAATAATAATATAGGCAGGGCCGGCTTTAGAAGTGTGTAGGCCCTAGGCCAAGTATCACACACACATATTCATAAAAACATTTAATTTTATGGACCTTTCTATACATCAGATATGATTTTTATAACACGCACTAAAGCCACATAAAATTACTAGTATAATATAAGACTAATTGTATATAAGCATAGATTCCAATGTTATTCAAATTGCACCATATATTTTGAGCGTGAAAATTATAAAGTTTTAAATGTAAACATATGCCAAACGTAACAATATTTGTACCTTTAATACACTATTCTTCTTTCTTTTTGAATTAGAAAATTACTAAGAACCTAATTACAATCAAGATTAACCACATCTTTGAATAGAGCTCGTTTGTGAAGAAACATCAAATTAGAAAAATTCACAAATACAAATATTTGTGAAAATTACAAATAAAACCAAATAGCTAGTACAATCAAATTAGTTAAAAAATTATACTTGTATTACATAGTACAATAATTTTATTCAAGAGCAGCCCACTTTCCCTACTAAAATTACTTTATATATAAAGTATTTAGGACTATGGAATTAAATTCTACAAAATATATTCAATTGTTTTAAGCCTCCCATTAATGTTTTTCAACGAACACAGGAATAACCAATATTAACCATTTAAGGCCCTAAACTATATATACACAATTCTAAGTCCTTAATTAACCCTTAAGAGATAAGCACTTAAGCTAGCGAAACTAGGAAACTACGTACAGTCTCTCAAGTCTATGGAGATGGTTAGATGATTTGAGGAAATCTAGGAAGTTAGGGAATTAGAGTTTAAGAATTGAAGTCTACAAAAGTGAGTAAGCTTGAATGAGTGCATTGAGAAGGTAAAGTTTTTCTTTCTTCCCTCTGTGCTCGACGCTTGTTCTGTTTGGTAGCTTTGTTTTCCAAATGATTAAAATTAATACGGAGTATTACTAATATAAGGTACTAGTATAATTTATTTTGGGGCCCTTAAAAAATATGAGGCCCTAGGCAATTGCCTGGCCTTACTCCCCTCTTAGCCGGCTCTGTATATAGGATAGGATTATAATAGAATTAGGTGAAATTGTATGAGATTATTGTATGAAATCGCGCGTATGCAAATTTCATTGGTGGTCTTGAACCTATATAATAGAATTAAGTTGAAATGAGACAATGATCTTAGAAGAGAAATAAGAATAGATTTGAGCCATTTCTATTATGTGAAATTGTATGTGCACAAGGTGAAACAAAAATGTGCATTAGGTGAAATCGAAATGTGCAGCACAAAAGGTACAACATATATAGTTGCATTATGTGAAGCTGAATTATTGTGCATTAGGTGGAACTAAATGTGAATTAATTCATCTAAAAATGGTGCATAATAAAAATTACGATGCGGTGACATTTTTGTGGCTTTTATTCTACACATTTGAATTTCACGTAACACACATATGAGTTTTATTCTACACATTTCAATTTCACCTAATAAACATTCCAATTTCACCAAATGCACAATTCAGTTTCACATAATACAATGCAATGGTCCAGATTCATTCTCATTAATAGATTTTTTATTTATAAAATAAAATAAAAAGTATATGAAAAAAATAGCAAAAATGGTCATCTACAGTAACTTCAACCAATTCAGTCATAAAAGTAGCTTTAACTTTACTTATTTTGATAATCACACAACTCAACACGCAAATTCAAAAGTTATATGTAACATATAATATGTTTGGTGAAAAAGTTAGTCAATAAGATTGATAAGATGAAAACAGTGTCAATCAAACATGAAGTAATAATATTAGTTTCTTGGATTAATATGATCATATTAGAAGAATTTTTCAATCTAATGTCAATGGTTAAATGAGTAAAGATCACACGTAAAATAAAAACATAACAGAAAGCTAATAAGTTAATCTTTATATAATCAAAACAATTTTTTCAAAGATGAAACATTTGATTTGCCAAAAAAAAAACATTAAAAAGAGGTCCATACCGTAATGGCCTAGTCAAAACCAGAATAATTCGGTCCGAACCAGTTTAATAATGTAATATTTAGGGATTACTTTGTAGTATTTCATAACTCTGTCAAGGCTAAGGCTCCCAATAGGGTAAGCCATTATTCCCTCATTTATATTTTTCGTATATGGTACCAGTCGTCTAGGTTTTCCCCTCTCTCTCTCTCTCTCTCTCTCTCT
>CAMAPF010001035.1:1142500-1421750 GCA_945859915.1 Cuscuta epithymum | reverse complement strand
ATTGATTGAATCATACAATCTAGGAGGTTAAATGTAACAACAGTTCTGTATTATGCATAAATGATCGAGGAGTGCATGTCAATGGTTAAATATAACTCTCATATTGAAGACTTCTATTTTTTCTTGTTAAGACATTTAAATTACAATCATTTTTTGTTGTTTCTTTAAAAACAAATACAGAGCAAGTTAGTTATATATATGTCAATCTGTCAAACTCCAAAAAATGGAAGTTTGAGGAACTGCCTATGGTCAGTCCTATCTTATATGCATTGTGGGTTGGCTAGATATTATTTCTCATTCCATTATTATAATCAGGGCACGTGCAACGGTTATTATACTAATATATTCCATTACTATATTACGTGATAGACGATTTCATTTATATATATATATATATATATAGAGAAATATTCAGGTCAGGTATACCTGACCACTGCCCCCGTCCGGCCTCCTCCATTTGGGGGTCTTCCCGATAGTATTTTTTGCTCAAATTTTTTTTGTAGGTTCCTCATTAAGTCTAGTTCATCCATACCAAATTTCAGCCAAAAATTCAATCGGGAAGGTCGTCAAATGATTTTTGCAAGTTAACTGGTCCGGAATATGTATTTTCCGGACCAGTTAACTTGAAAAAATCATTTGACGACCTTCCCGATTGAATTTTTGGCTGAAATTTGGTATGGATAAACTAGACTTGATGAGGAACATACACAAAAAATTTGAGCAAAAAATACCACCGGGAAGGCCCCCAAAAGGAGGAGGCCGGGACGGCGGCTCCGGTCAGGTATACCTGACCGGAAGATTACTCTATATATATATATATATATATATATATATATATATATATATATATATATATATATATATATATGTATTTTCCGGACCAGTTAACTTGCAAAAATCATTTGACAACCTTCCCGATCGAATTTTGAGCTGAAATTTGGTATGGACAAACTAGACTTGACGAGGAACATGCTCAAAAAATTTCATCAAAAAATTCCACCGGGAAGGTGCCCAAATGGGCTCGGGCCGGACGGGGCAGCCCGTCAGGCCGGCCTGACATGAAGAGCACTATATATATATATATATATATATATATATATATATATATATATATATATATATATATATATATATATATATATATATATAAAGATTGCCTATGATTACCGTAAGTAATACTTTTTGTGAATTTTCAGACTGTTAAAAAAGGAGGGTTAATCGATCAAGGAGCTTCTCATACTTGTGTGAACCTCCTATTTGGAGAGGATGACGTAAGCATGTATACGTTACTACTTATTATTAGTGTCAGTGTGCACCAATGCTTCGGTTTATATTGTCTGTGAGTACTGATACGTTACTACATGTGTGAATTATCAGACTGTTGGCGAAGGAACCCACCCACTTGATCAAGGAGCTTCCTATACTGGTTTGAACACCCTTTCTCAAGAGTGTCATACACCCTTTGTCAAGAGTGTCATACGGAGCTTCCTATATTGTCTGCGTACCGATACGAGTAATTAATATGGTTAATATGGTTCTCCGTGACCTTAATATTACTTGTCTGTGAGTTTCATATATTGTCTGTGAGATTTAGGTGACTTGTTTGTGATCTTCGTATTGTTGTTTGAGAATAACATGAATACATTCTTTTGCAGAGCATAATGTCTGTTTGCACCGGCAATTGTATATTTTTACGTGTTATTATCGTCTGTGCATACCGACAATAAGGGTCGGCTTCACACAGTTGACATTGTTTACTTTGATGAAAATGGATATTTTGCTTGAAGGATGTCATAAAATATAAGGGCTTCCAGGTTTGTAGTTATCTAAGGTTTTTTAAAATTCAAAAAATCTAGGAACAGGACAATTGTATGAATTCCCAATGAAACTGAGATTCGGAACTACATCTTTCTCATTGTGCTATATATCAATGTGTTGTCTTTTAAATTGCACTAACACATATGTTGCATTTATTTAGGTAAGAGCCGGGAAAAAAAGCGAGTCAATGTTCCTCATGTTGCAGATGAAGTGGTGATCGCAAATGTTGAAGTTTTAGATTTAGATTTTAACATGACATTAAATTTTGTACAAGGTTGTAACTTGAATGTCAAACTTTAATGCATCTACATTTTGTAAACATTTCCTCTATTTGTATAAACAGTTGTAAGTTTATGTAATGGAATGTGTTTGTGGTATCATATTGTATGTTAATGGAATGTGTCTATGTCCATCGACAGTAATAGGTGTGTTTATTATTAATTTCTGTGTGCACCGATAGTAATATGTGTATTGTTGTTGTTATTGTTTGTGTTCACCGACAATAATACTTGTGTTGTTGTAATTATTGTTTAAGTGCACTGCAATAATACTTGTGTCTTATTCCTATTATTGTCCGTGTGCACCGACAATAATACGTGTGTTGTTATTTTTGTCTGTGTGCACCAACAATAGTGTCTGTATAAGTACTTAATGTGTAGTTATAACAAGTCTGTCACCTATAACAGTATCAAAATGCATAAACCATGATCCTTACATTACATCAAACCCAATGTCATATTCAAATTTAAATATAAAATTCATACATTTGCGCTTGGGACTTGCGGTCCAAGTTCACGAGTAGTAATATAAGTTGTCTTTAATCACACAAGTATAAAAATTGAAGACACGTTAAATTACATTACAACAAACTTAATGCCATGTTCAAATCCAAATCTAAAACTTCAACATTCGCTACCCCACTTCATCTCCAACTTATTTACAAGTGAAAAAGGAGCAATAAATGTCAATCAGTTTCTTCTTCAGACGCCAAAGTGGTATAGCAAACTGACATCTAACGTTCCACATGTTGGCGTAGTCACAACCTGATTTTAATGGTAATTGCAACAACAAATTCTCCGCAAACGCCATGACCATGACTCCACACTCTCTAGCGCTGTAACCACAACCAGTGTCGACAAAGTTAGCAATAAGAAGCGTACATACATTAATGTTGGTGTACACAGACAATTACATGCTATTTCACATACCCTTACAAACATGCAGAAACACAAATGACTTTATCAATTCTAATTAAGATACGTACAATTGTATTACTAATGAAATTTATTTAAGATTATTGGAAAAACAAACTAAGACTCCAAAACTACGAGAAGTATAATTTATGGCATATATGCAAAACAAGAACTTAGTATAAGACAAAAATCACAATGAAAAGTAGTAATCTTTCCATTTCATAACTTTCATGCTTAACCTTGGCAACCACTATCAGACTATAGATTAAGGTCATAACATGGTCAAATAAAAACACACATGTCTTGAATCATGAGTAAATACTTAAAGGGTACTAGAAAATAAAGCAAATAAAGAGTTCTTATTTACCTTCAAAGCGTCCTTGAATTTCTCACTGTGCTTTGGAAACGGTAGCTTCTATCATTCATGTCTTCAGTATGGGAGATATGTAGCTAATTACATAGTAGTAATTGCAGAGATTCTACCACCCATTTTAAAAATGGAATCAAAATTATGGAACACTTAAGATGCTTATTTACATTGTGGGGAAGAACAATTGAAATTAAAATATAGACATTGAATGGCTGTTACAACATAGTATGCATGTAGTGGTATTTTAAAAACTCTCCAAACAAAAATACTTGACTTGTTTCCCCTTTTAATAGGGTTCCTTTATTAATCACAAATACAGAACTTACCAGTCAAAAGAAAGAAAATCTGAAATCAATTTTGATGGTTTGAAGCACTCAGCGATCACATCTCAAACAAAGCGGCTACCTTTACAAGATAATGTTTTCTCGGTGAACTAAGGGTTGACGGACCAAGTTATATATTGTTACCAAGTCATGAAACCAATACTAGTTAGCCAACTAGCTAGACCTAGGAACCAAAATTCATACTCTCGCACATATAAATCCAATACACCTTTCTTTTCCATTACTCATTGCCTAACATATACTTTTGTGCTACGAAGAAATACATTGGCATAAAGATACCTTTCTTCACAAACATCAAACAAAATAGAAACGATAAATTATAGCTTTCCATGACCTCGTCACTCTTGAAAGTTACATACATTTTAAGCACACCCATTTGAATTTTTTTTTCATACTTAGCATAAAGTATTTTTATCTCCACACCTCTGTCACCACATCCCTCTAAAATAAGTATTGCATCTGCTCTCTATAAACAAAGGGAAAGAAAAAAGATCACTTTCGGGTGGAATACACCTTTAGTAACTTCCAATCGGTAACTTTTAGATATGGCTAGGAGATTAAGGAAATATATATTCTATCTGTTTACAATGACTCATTGACGAAGTCATTACGGTGATAAACTGAAACAAACTTTGAACACTTTATTATTGTCAATGCACTCATTAAAAATAACTCCTCTATAAATTTTCCACTTAGAAAATCTGAATAAGGGTAAATTGAACACTAGTGATTAACTCATTCACATATACAACATTCATCTTTGTAGGTATGCATCAACTCAATGAGGATTTCTTCAGTTGTCTATGCATACCGACACTACTCTGTACACAACGACATTAGTTGTCGGTACACACCGACACTGAGTATGTAAGTTGTCTGTATGTCAAAGAAAATACCTCCAACATCTGTGTTCATGTTCTCCCTGCTATTCTCTTCCCCGTCACATCTGTAATCATCTCGGCCGTCAAATATCGGAACTTCGTTGACGCCTTGTGTCACAGGTCTGCCACCCGTCCCACCTAAGTCTTCGTCCCTAGGGTTGTTCGGACCACCATCTATCTTCCTCATTCACAGATCCACCATTTCCGTCCTCCATCGCAACTCCATCTTCTTCGTACACAGCTCCCCCATTTTCGACGTTCAGAGCTTCCACGTTTCTTCCATTTCCGTTGTCCGTCATCCATCGCAGGTAAGGGGTATCTTCCAAACCTCCATCGTTTCCGGTCACTTCTCCATCCACCATCAAATATGCTAGAAAATCATCCATGATATCTGGAAAGAAAAAAATAAAAAAACAGAGAGAAAGGTGGGAAGAAGAGAACGAATAGGGAGGGATGTGGGAGAGAAAGAAATGTGCGTGAGGAATGGGGATGGGAGAGCTGTGTGAGAAGAGGGGTAAAGAAAGCAGTAAAAAAAGAAGGTTATATATGGTGTACCCCAGGGTGTAACCCAGGGTGTACACCAAGACTTTTTGAAAAGTATTTATTTTTTGTGTACTCGTATTATTTAAGTAAACTATTATATAAAAGGTGAAATGTTTTTACACACTTCTTAAACTATTTCTAGTAAGAGCACTATAGGAGTCAAAAATGTTAAAAATGATACTACATATTACTGCAGATTGACTTCTATTTGTGTGCATTGATGAGTATTTTGGGGTGGATATATGTACCACTTCCGGTTGGAGATAGATAGAGATGGAGAACAACATTAGGATAGAGTGACATATTTTGATGAGAAAAAGATCGGAATAAAGATATGAAGGAAAAAGACAAAAAGTATTGGATAAGAAATTGGATAAGAAAATGGAGTTGGACATAAATATGAAAGGGGAGTTAGGATGTTTTTATTGGGACTGTAATTTGCTGGTCTGGTCTGGTCTGATCTGGTCTGGTCTGAACTGGTCTGGTCTGGTCTAGTAAGGTCTGGTTTCTTTGTATTTTTATATCTATCCAAGTCTGGTCTGGACTGGTCTGGTCTGGTCTGAACTGGTTTGGTCTGGTCTGGACTGGTCTGATTTGGGGCAAATTACAGTCCAAGTAAAAACATCCTTAGATTGCAAAGAAATGCAAAAATCATGAGGAAACAAAATATGGAAGGAGCAAATGGATGGATGATGTAATGATGATGTAATAAAAGAGTTTTTATTAAAAAAAGAGAGCTTAAGATGCTTTAGAATTATGTGAACGAGAAAAAAGGTCTAACAATCCAACTACGGAGTATAATTGAAATTTAAAGATTGAAAAAAATTGTTGCATGTTAGAAGAGAATCAAATAATAACTGAATTTTACTTGAAATTGTTTATTTTTTATTAACTGGAAAAGCCCAAAAAATAATTTAACCACTTAATTTTTTGAATTGAAATGTGCATATTTACATTTTATAATTCTTCAAAAGAATTTAAAAATTCATTGCGCACAATAATTTAAATAATGTTTTATGAACCTGATATGCATAAAACACTCCGAATGCAGAGTGCATATTATTATTAACTTGTATTCATATTAAAAAAAATTGATATTTGAATTTATTGACGTGGTGAAGATACAAATAATACCACATCCATCCTAAACATTGTTTGACAAATAATATTTTTTTTTCATTATTCCTTAAATGAAAAGCACAAAGTTGCCTCTGAAAATGATGACGAACAGCATCCTAGTGCACATAACATGTACGAGTAGAATTTTTCAGGTACACCTTTTGGGTTACACGTCACTTACACCATTTGTACACCCCTCTATACTTGAGGGATAATAAGAGGGTGTACAAATGGTGTACCCAAAAGGATGTACACCAAGAATAGCTCTAACATACGGAGTATATGTTACCGTTTTGGAGTAAATTCGAGAAAATTGCTCTTACTAAAGTGTAGCACTCTTTAAAAAAGTTCACCTTACACTACAAAAAAAACACGGGATTGACAGAGATTTTGGCAGGGGTTTTGGCAAGTATTATGCCAAATCCGTTCCAAAAACACTTGGCACGAGCTATTTGGCACGAAAAATCGATAATCCGTGCCAAAATTCCGTGTCAATCCCTAACATTAATCAGGATGTATCATTCAGGATGTAACATTAATCGATAATCACGAGCTATAATCAGGTTAACCTAACATTATGGTAATTTTACTGGCCAAAGAACTATTTCATTCAGGATGTAGCACAATAATGAAGAAATACAAAAACAACAGACCAAATACATATATATGAGCCCCAACTTTCTAAAGACCGTTAGAATGGAACATGATTAGTTTTTCGTAAAGTGGTTGCCAGCTTGGAAACACACATCTTAGAGAATAGACATATTTGTAAGAATGTCTATTATTCGCCGTGAATCTATGTTGTATCTTGTCATTCTCGTGGCATTATTCCTCTAATTGAGGATTATGTTTGACGTTAATCCTCGTTTTGTTTCCATTATGTTAGAACAGTTCTAACGGCTTCGGCTTTAATTTCCACTTAGTTTCCTTTATCTTCATTGTTTTTATCACTATGGGTTGGGCAATTCTCTTTGACCATAAGCTATTTCTTGATTGGGTAAATTAAACCTTGTACCCATTAGGGGATACATGTTCGTTTTGATTACTTCCCACATTGTGAGTTTGATAATCTTGACTTACATCTGAAATAAAGAGTAAAAGTTATAATGACTAAAACACAATTTCTTAAAAGAAAAGCAACAAATTTAAGTATAAAAAGTTGACAAAAATTGAAATATACTAACATGACAAAATATGGAAATGCAAAAAATCCACATTCAATCGTAACAATATACATATGGCTAATGGTAAGTAATAGCATAATTAGGGCATCTCAATGTGCATTGTAGTTCGACATTGTTAAATGTACTTTAAATGAAGATTATTTCTCCAATACAAAAATTTGTAGTTTTTGTGTGTGTGTGTGTAGATTTTGTGTAGTTAATTTGGCGAATGCAAAGAAGAAGAAGGCTTTCCACAATGAACTATTTCGTGTTTAATTGCATAGAGCTTTCCCTTCCCCTTCTAAATAGATCCTCCTTACTCCTTAATCCCTTGGTGTTAAATGTCTGGCCTACATAGTGGATAATGGATATATAATAGACCATGTCCATATTTTTGCCACTTCAAGTAGAATAGACCACAAGCGTAAGAGATTATCTTAGTGCTATCACCATGTAAGTAGCTTTCATTGTCGCCATTTGTTGACCTTTTACTCCATCACAGTAGCTTTCACAATACGTAGTATGAATGAGTACATCAAATGTGAAATCAACACAATCGCAATAGTGGTCTTTATTTGAAAGATTGTCATCGAACGTCTAGGAATATCTTTAAACGATGCAATGATGCATCAAATGTAAAATAAACACAATCACTATATGTAATTTGAATATTCTTTTAAAATAAAATGACCAGATCATGAAAATAGTAGTCCAAGATAAATAAAAAGAAATGAAAATACACAACTTTAAGCAAAAATGTCCACTAATTTAAAAGGTACTCACATCGTCTCACTAAACTTTTTTCCAATATTTTGCCACTTTTTGGTCCCATCGACTATTATATCAGTGACACTTTTGATATTCGACTTCTAATTTTTCATTTTTAGTCCTGACTATTGTGTTAAAGACACTTCTAGTCCCCGATTTCAAGGTTTCCCGTATTTAATCCCTTGAGTGTTATCAAATTGATACTTTTAGTTATCTCATTATGATTTTGACACAATAAGTGTAGGACTAAAAATGCCACTACTACAATAGTTGAAGATCAAAAGTGTGACTCTTATGTGTCTATAGCATCATATTAGACGATGACTAAAAATGAAAAAAATCAAAGTCGAGTATCAAAAGTGTCAATGACATAATAGTCATCGGAGGATTGAAAGTGCCAAAAAATCATCTTTAAAGTATTAGTATGTTCGAAAATTTTCACTTTTGTACGAGTAAATTTGAAGTAGATAACTTCTATTTACTCAAGCTAGAGGTTACTAAAATTGAGCAAACTTTAAGCAGGGGTAAAAATATTTCCAATTACCCATATCACATTTTAAGAACACTTCAGGACATGAGGTGGGGTGCAGTAAGCGTGGGAGCCACACACTTTACGCCACACACAAGTTTATTTATAACGTTTACAACGACCAATACTTTATTGGTTCATAAGCATATGTTTTCGTTGACTGAACCGTGCCCGTAGTTGCCTCATATAGCCGTTGCCTAGACCACATTATTAAGTACTGGCTAGTAGAGTATCCACCATCAAAGAACAACCAACCATGGCATCATCAATTATATAAATGCTTGATGCAAGTAAAGTGGTGTTTATTGTTTAAATAGATAACTTTATTTATTAATTGAACCAAAAGTTATAACGTTTATGGGATTATAACAGTGGGACGTAGCTTACCTGGTAGGAACAAAGTGTCACAAATGATAGATCTCAGAGTCAACTTAATACAAAGATTTGGTATAAAACTCATTCCCTTTTCACCAATGTGTGACCAAAGCTCAACTTACCTTCTTTCAAATAGCTGTCTGGTGGGGGACCTCAAGGATGGAGTGTCATCCCTTTTTTTTATGGAAAAGAATCTAGTTTCACAAAAGATCGATATCCTCCTACACAAACAAAAAATGTCTCATAATAAATGAGGAAATATTTGTTATGGGCAAAAAAATGAACATACAGATATTCCGTTCGGTGCATCTGGACACATATATCTATGTAAATTACACTGACGAATTTCCAAATCAACCCGTGGCGGGATAATGATTTTCAAATCAGAGGGACGTCATTGCAAAACAATAAATATTAATAGTCTTATATACATATATACTCCCTCCGTCTTATTGGACTTTACAAATGCTCAATTTTTTATTACCCCAAAAGCTTTGTCACTTTCTCATCAAAGTAACTTTTCGTAGTAATTTTTAGTCTGCTCATTCTATCTCATATACACAAATATCAATCGTATACATTCTACTTTTCTTATTTCACACCTAATTCAAAATTGACAACTTCCAAAAAGGATGAGAGAAATAATAACTCTTTGAGTAATCTAAGCATTTTCCCCTTTGTGTCCACCATTGAAATATGTATATGTGTAAAATCAAAATGATTTTCACACAAATTCTATCATTCATATACTACCTACTGAGTATAATTTGTCCATGATCTAATTTGACAATCATTATAATCTACTACCTCCGTCCCACTAACATAACAACATTAGCAGATGGTGCGATTATTAAGAAAAGTTTGTTTATGTAGTTAATATTGAAATGATAAAATAAAAATATAGTAATAATGATTTAAAACCATACAGATGTAAAATAATTTAGTATGAAGTATGAGACAATTTTAACGAGACGAGAGTATGATTCAATTTGATACAAGTGTATAAAAAAAGCTACTCAAACATAGTATATACCAAGTATGTTACTTTGGAGCATACAGCATACTTCGTGGTTCGTACATACATGGGAGTATAATAATAACACCAACAAACTAAAAAACAATTAAAAATGTAAACGGATAAACCGTTTTTATACTTGCACTAGCCGTTGCAGCTTGGGTCCAGAAACCCTGAAAACTTTCAGACTCTTCTTCTTCTCACCCTCTCCCCATTGTTATACTAACTTCTTAGATTCTCTCTCTCTCTCCCTCTCCACATATGCTTTGTTCAGTCTCACCTCTTCCAAACCTCTCTCCCAACTTGTAATATTTAGTTCTGCCCCTGTATCCATAGGTTCTCTGTATAGATAGAGATTTTTCTTCCAAGCCTCCTCTTCTTCTTCTTGTTCATATTCAGTAACAAAATCAGTTAAACCCAAAGAGAAAAGGTTTGAGAGAAGTAACGAAAAAGAAAAAGAACACCCACCCAGATTCTAGTCTTGGAAATTTCCTCTTGCAATGGGGGAAGGGGACAATCTAAGGATGAACAACAACGTTGTATTATTGTTTACTACTGGCGTGCTGCTGTTTTTGAGTTTTCTGCAGGTTGCTGGGAGCAGCAGGAGTTGGGATGGAGTTATGGTGACTGCAAAGGATTATACTGCGCTAAGTGGCTTGAAGAATGAGCTGATTGATTTCAGAGGAGTTCTGAAGAGCTGGAATGGAAGCGGCGGGATGACCGGAGCTTGTTCCGGAGGGTGGGTTGGGATCAAGTGTGTGAAGGGTCAGGTGATTGCCATACAGCTTCCATGGAAAGGTCTGGGTGGAAGAATCTCAGAGAAGATTGGAGAATTGAAAGCTCTCAGAAAATTCAGCCTCCATGACAATGTCCTAGCTGGGAGTATTCCCACCTCTCTTGGCTTCCTTCCCAACCTCAGAGGACTTTATCTCTTCAATAACCGCCTTTCTGGGTTTATCCCTCCCTCACTTGGGAGATGCCCACTTCTTCAGACTCTTGATCTTAGTAACAATCAGTTCAATGGCACTATTCCTCCCACCCTCTCAAATCCCAGCAACCTGTATAGGTTCAATCTCAGTTTCAATGCACTTTCTGGCTCAATCCCAGTCAGTCTCACTCAGTCCTCTTCTCTGGTCTTTCTTTCTCTTCACCAAAATAACCTCTCTGGTTCTATTCCAGACACCTGGGGTGGCAGTAGTAATAGTAGTAATAAGCTTCAAACCTTGACCCTTGATCACAATCTTCTTTCTGGAAGGATTCCAGCTTCCCTTAGTAGGTTAGGTCTGGTTGAAGAGATTAACCTTAGTCATAACCAGATTTCTGGAACCATACCTGATGAACTAGGCAGCCATCTGTCTAGGCTTCTGGTTCTGGATTTATCTCATAATGCCATTAGTGGAGGCTTTCCTTCTACTTTTTCCAAACTAACTGCTCTTAAAACCCTGAACTTGAATAACAATAAGTTGACCGGTCAGCTCCCAGTCAACATAGGGAATCTTTCCGGCTTGATCCTTCTTGATTTGTCCAAGAACAACCTCAGTGGTGAAATCCCAGATTCTATTGGGTCCTTGGGAAACCTGACATCCTTAAACGTCTCCTACAATGACCTCTCTGGTTCAGTTCCAATTCTTCTTTCCAAGAAGTACAATTCAAGTGCTTTTGTTGGGAATATCCAGCTATGTGGATATACCCCTTCCATTCCTTGCCCTTCTCCCCCTCCATCTCAAAACCTTCCATCATCATCTTCAAAAGGGGCTTCTTCTGTCCAGCACCGGAAAGTAAGTACAAAGGACATTATCCTCATATTAGCTGGAGTTCTTTCTATCATTCTGCTTCTCCTATGCTGCATATTGCTCATCTGTTTGATCAAGAAGAAGGTGAGTTCAAAACATAGAACAAGTGAGAAAGCAGCCACTGAAGGGGCTGTGGCTTCTTCTGGAAAAGCAACTTCTGAAAATGAAGGTAGTGGAGGGGGTGAAGGTGGTGGTGGTGGGAAACTAGTGCATTTTGATGGCGCTTTCGTGTTTACGGCTGATGACTTGCTATGCGCGACGGCGGAGATAATGGGGAAGAGCACATACGGGACGGCTTACAAGGCGACTTTGGAGGATGGGAATCAAGTAGCTGTGAAGAGGCTAAGGGAGAAGATCACAAAGGGGTATAAAGAGTTTGAGCATGAGGTTTCTGATCTTGGTAAAATCAGGCATCCCAACATTTTAGCTCTTAGGGCCTATTACTTGGGTCCTAAGGGTGAGAAGCTTCTTGTCTATGATTATATATCTAATGGCAGCCTTTCCTCTTTCCTTCATGGTATGCACTCACTCTCTTCCTCTCCATTAATGTTCCTATTGTTTGATCTCTCCATTTTGTGGATATATAGACAGTTTCTGAAGAAAGCTTACCCTTGTCACTTTTCCGTTTAGGGATTTTCCATTTAATACTAGTATAAGAAACCTTGCTCCCAAAAATACAATTATACACTCACTTTTACCACCATCATGGTCACTGAATGTGTTGATGGGTCACTATGCATTAAGAAGGTCATATAATATTATCAGAGGATTATTCTCCGTGATACATTTGTCAATATTTCTTTAACTTACCATTTATCTTAACATTAACTTAATGAAAGGGGTGACATTACTGGGGATGTTTTAAAGAAAAGAAAATAAATTGGCACTGATGGATGAAGACATGTGCCAATCTCAATATGAGGTTCTAAGAGCTTGTTTGTTTGGGAACCTAACTACCCTTTATCTGGCCTGTATTTTTTGAATCACAACCTTTGTTTCTATCAAATTGTGAAACTGGTTTTTGTTTATTTGAAAATTTGAACAGAAAAATATGTTTCACCCCTTTGATTTATAAGCAGTGTTTTCTCTTACTCGCATTGTATTTCCCCTTTCATTCAAATTGAATGATTCAATAAAAGATTTGTTCTTCTAAAAAAATGAGCTGTGTTAAACTATTTTGTATTGGAAAAACATTTTGCTGTTGCAGTAAAACCAAATCAACTAAAACTCTTCCGTGGTACAGATGAAAATGCAAAGGTTGGTACTTCTTTTATAAGCAATTTTTTGTTTGAAATGTAAAAGTGCTTATTATATGTTGTTCTTTAACTGTTTGTGTTATACAATATATTACTCAACACAGCTAGAGGGCCTGAAACAGCGATAGACTGGGCGACGAGGATGAGCATCATAATGGGGATAACACGGGGCGTGTGCTATCTTCACGCGAAGGAGAACGCAATAGTCCACGGAAATCTATCCTCAAGCAACATACTCCTTGATGAATGGAACAACCCCAAGATAGGGGATGTTGGGCTGTCAAGGCTGATGACAAACGCGGGGAACACAAACGTGATAGCAACGGCTGGGACGTTAGGCTATCGTGCACCCGAGTTTTCAAAGCTAAAGAACGCGAGCACGAAGACGGATGTGTACAGCTTGGGCGTGATCATGCTGGAGCTTCTAACGGGGAAATCGCCAAGCGAGTCAACGGGCGGGTTGGACTTGCCAGGTTGGGTGGCGTCCATTGTGAAGGAGGAGTGGACTAATGAGGTGTTTGATGTGGAGTTGATGAGGGATGTCGCGAGTGCCGGGGAAGAGTTGCTTAACACGTTGAAACTGGCACTCCATTGCGTCGACCCTACTCCGGGTACTAGGCCCGAAGCTCAGCAAGTTATTGAGAGGCTGGAGGAGATCAAGCCCGAGCTTGCTGCAGCGCCTTCTTCATCAGCCACTACAAACCCCAGCTCCCCAGCTGCAGTTCAAGAGAGAACTGATGATGAGTAACAATAGTCTTACTGAGTATACATCATATACATTGTGATTGCCTTGTGGTAATTATTTTTGCTGCATTTCATTATCAACGTATTCCCTTATTTTTATTCATTCATTCATTTCTTCATCTGCTCAAAAAATAAGTGCTTTGTTTAGTATTTTATTTCACAGTTTTTTGCTGGAGTAGTTAAGTTGTATATATAGAAAGAGGAGTGAGCTTGTTATTTTATTTGTTCATGTTCTTGATCCAGTCCTTTTCTTTGCCCAATATGTAATACTAATATGTTCTCTTGTTTGGCTTCAATATAAACATTTCTTGAAAGTCTTTAACTCCTCTAGCCTTGTAAACCTCTGTAACTCTAATGTTTGAATTCTAGATCTAGTCCTCATGTTAAAACCAATGCTGTTTTCAAGAAAAAAGATTGATCCTTGATGTGTCTTTTACAATCTGAGTGAGCTGAATGGGAGATGAGGCGAATAAAGAATCAAACAGATGCCATACATGACTCCTCCATGGAGTCATATGGCCTATGTGACATCACCATCAACACACATTGTTTTGGTGGAGATCTTCACAAAAAAATGTGTGGTGACGTGGATGTGTCACATAGGTCATATGACTCTATAGAAGGAATCATGTATGGTTTTTAAAAAAAATTGTGTTCGTGTATCGAATCAAAACTAAGAGAAATCGTATCGTAAATCGAATTGTCTACCTTAATAATAACGATCACGTCCATACAATGTAGTTCGTGTTTAATATTTTATTATAATGACTACGATAAGGCTACATATTAACATTTAGTGATACTTTTATGCATATGTTATATTTCAGTAACATTTGATGATTTTTTTAATAATTACGTTATAATTAAATAAAGGTTTAAATATGGTTTTAGTCCTTGCAAATATGACACACTTTGTTTTAAGTCCTTGCAAAATATTTTCTTTGTTTTTCATCCCTGTAATATGCACTATTTTGGTTTTGGTCCATCTCTAACTCCGAAACAACTCGACTTAGAATTTTTTCTATTGTCGGTTGCATAAATCTACTAGAAACATTTAAATTTATCAGTTTATAATTTTTTGAGGCTAATAAGAGACTTAAAACAATATTAAAACTAATTATTCGCATTTTTAAAATATGTATTAAAAACCCTCAAAAAATGAAATTACATACTTTTTGAATGGGAGACAAAGAATTAAAGGATACCTGTTAGTCGGGATTGTTTCGTTGTCAAGCGGAGGTTGTTATCATTAGTCATGGACTAAAAAGAAAATCAACATAAATTTCAGGGATGAAAAACAAAGAAAATATTTTGCAGGGACCTAAAACAAAGTAAGCTATATTTGCAGGGACTAAAAGCATATTTAAACCTTAATTAAATATGACTAAAATAAATGTTATTTAAAAAGGTGATTTCTTAGGTATAGTGACTATAGTAAAAACTTAGTGATAATAAATTGTATTTATTTTTTACACTTAAGTGACTATAAATTAACTATAATACTACGTAATTATTAATCATATTTTGTAAATAAGTTTCATTTCAATAATATTTTAAAAAAACTTTTAAATCAATGGCAATAAAAAACATTGTTTGTAAGAATGAAGATACATAGAATATTGTGGTGATTTTTATTTTTGGGATGTACTCGCACTTCTTTTATAAAATATGCTCTTTGAGTTTTATTTTTGGGATGTACTCACACTTCTTTTATAAAATATGCTCTTTGAGTTTTGTAAAATATGTTCTTTGACCTTCTCATTAAGAGTGTTATTTTTAGTTATAGTCTTACTTAATAGTTGCTACAAGATTGTTATTTTAGTTATAGTTTTACTTAATAGTTGCTACTTGCCTATGATATCATCTTAAGAATTGGAGTGACGAGTAGCGATTGTGTCAGGCCGGTCTGACAGATTCCCCGTTCGGTCAAGTCCGTTTGGACCTCTTTCCAGTATAATTTTTTGATGTCTAATCTATCTCCACCAAATTTCAGTTTAAAATTCAATTGGAAGGATAATCAAATAAATTATTTACAGACACTATGCTTTATATATATATATATATATATATATATATATATAGGGGTGAGTTCAAGTAAAAAGTAGTCTTCCCATGAAAAGTGAGAACAAATCTTGGCCTTGCATCACTTGAAAATGGATGGATTAGATGAACTTTAAACAAAAGAGATTATTTCAAAAAATATGCAAACGTTTATACTATGGGGTTATGTCTAAAATAATACTAAAAAAAGAGCTATGAACAAAAAAGAGACCTTTATTTCAATTTTCCAAAAATGAGACTAAAAATGGGTTAAGAGACTATTATACCCTTATTTTAATAGAATCTCACCCATTAGTCTACAATAACGCCACAGTGACCAAAACCATTATCGTGACCAAAATTCGTCACTGACCAAAAATCAGTTGTGACCAAAAATCCAAAAATCCGTCAGTGACCAAAATCATTAGTGACAAAAAATTCTACCTAGTTACCAACGTCAACCCGTCCAGTGACCAATCCGACTAGTGACCATGACCAATCCACCCAGTGACCAAAAATCATTTGTGACCAAAATTCCAAAAATCCGTCAGTGACCAAAATCATTAGTGACCAAAAATTTTACCTAGTTACCAACGTCAACCCATCCAGTGACCAATCTGACTAGTGACCATGACCAATCCATCTAGTGACCAAAAATCATTTGTGACAAAAAATCCAAAAATCCGTCAGTGACCAAAATCATTAGTGACCAAATTTTTTACCTAGTTACCAACGTCAACCCGTCCAGTGACCAATCTGACTAGTGACCATGACCAATCCACCCAGTGACCAAAAATCATTTGTGACAAAAAATCCAAAAATCCGTCAGTGACCAAAATCATTAGTGACTAAAAATCATTTATGACCAAAAATCCAAAAATCCGTCAGTGACCAAAATCCGACTAGTGACCATGACCAATCCACCTAGTGACCATGACCAATTCACCCAGTGACCAACCCGATCACTGACTGTGACCAACCGATCAATGACCAACCCGATTAACGTTCGTGACAAATCCGACCAGTGACCAACCCAATTAATGATCATGACCAATCCGACTGCCGCCCCGACCCCACTGCCTCGACCACCACCATCACCAACCACTACCGCCCCTGACCACTGCCGAGCCCGATGACAGCCAGCCTTCTCCCCTACCCCACCCCCTCCATTGCTCCAGCCCCCTCCCCTGCACCAGCCCCCTCCCCAGTACAAGCCCCCTCCTCTGCCCCAGGTCCAGCTTCCCCCATCTCCAACCCCCCTACCTCAATTTGTGCACCACCACTGTCATGCCACTCCCCCAGCCCCGAAACACCGTCGCTGCCCCACTCCAATCCTCACCCATGCTCCCTTTCCCCATCCTCCGCCCTAATCCTTCCCCAGCCGCCGCGCCGCCGCATAATAAACCCTAGCCACCGCACCACTTTCTATATGCTTATCGTGCGCCGTTGCAACCTGTCACCCTAACTAACCTCCGGGCGCCACCATCGTATCTGAGGATTACAGGCGTCGTCACTCGCACCCCCAAAATCGGACAGAAAAAGAAGAAAAGAAGAGGTAGGCGGAAGCGGCATATGACGGAGGAAGGAGGCGGTGTGCGATAGGGGAAATGGGTGGCGTACGCTGGGTGGCGATGTTGAGACCCTGTGGCGGCATACACTGGGCGGCGATGGCCGAGGTCTTCTTCACGGGATGCAATAGAAAGCAGAGAGCAGGAGCGAATTAGCAATGTTGTCCAGATCCATTTTTTTAATTTTTGTTGTAGGGGTATTTTAGTCTTTCAATTGCATATCCGTCTCTTTTTGGGCTAAAGAAAGGCGTGGTCCCTTTTTTGTCCACTCCAAACTCCCAGGTACTATATTTGCCATTTTTTCTTATACTATATAGTGGATAGTTACTAACTAAAAGTGCACTCATGCGTCTAAAAAAGATTGTTAAATTTTTTCCAGCTTGTGCACTATTTATTTTGTACAGTATTGTACTTTTGTGCTCTACATGTGCACTTTTTGACTATACTGATGCACATTTGTCACAATATTTTCAATAAAAGTTCTCCATAATTACAAATATGCCACCGCGTTTCCAACCTAAAAATTGATCTCTTCCATCCATTTTTTCACATCAATGGCCAAGATTAGTTCTCATTTTTCACCTAGGAAGTATTTTTTATTTGAACCAAACTCTCTCTCTCGCTTTCTATAACTCATACCTTATTAGGTAAAGTTTGTGTGGTTCTAAATCATTCATACTTTATTATTACTTTATCAAACATAGGGGGACGGAGGTAGTATTTTTCAATTTCAAATTCAAATTTAATTAAAAATTGCTTCTTGAAAGTGCTTCAACAACAAGATCTTGTCAAGCCGGCTGATATCTGGCGTGACATCACACCAAGAAGTTCAATGAAGCTAACAAGATTTGAACTTTGGAAAAAAAAAAAGAGTAATCATTCAAGAATGGCAGCCGAATTGAAGTGTTCTTAACTGGCAGTTTGGTTATAGCGATTCTTACTTTGCCTTGTCTTGTTCATCCATCAATTAGCGCTTGGATAATTTGGATTTTGGAGAAGCCATGGATGACACGGGAATCGACAAGGTACAAATCTCCGGCCCAACCCTCGCCGCCCTCCTCCACCGTTTCTCCGCCGCTCCCGGCGACCTCCACGGCCTTCTTTATGGTAAACTGTCTTTCTCCACCACAAACTCTCTCTCCGACGACACCTCCGCCTCCACTTCCTCCGCCGCGGACGGCTCCAGCGGCCCGACCCTCACTGCAATCGTCACGTCCTTCACCTCCGTCCCTGCTCACCTATCCCTCCCTTACAATTCCCACAGTCAGGAGCCATCCTCAACCCTCATCGGCTGGTTCTCCGGCCGCCGGAGGACCGCTCTCCGCCCCTCGCTTCACGACTCTATCACTACTTTGTCCCTCAACTCACTCACTTCTCTATCAATCACTCCCCAGAACTCCCCCCATTCCGTCTCTCTCCCCCCTTCCATCTTCATCCTCCTTACGACGCCGTTCCAGGACCAGCTCATACACACCCATGAGTATAAGGCCTTCCAGTACCGGATTTCCACCTCTTCTTTCGATCCGAAAAGCCTCGATATCATCAATATTGGCCCGTTTTTCCGATCTCATTACGAGTCTTTCTGTCCCAACTCTCCATTTCCTTCTTTGACCTGTGACTTGAGGTGCTCCAATGCAATGGTTGAGGATGAGAAAACTGAGAACCCGGATGGAATTCAACAGGGAGTGAAAGATCAAAAGGAATTGGATATGTGTGCAGAGGGGTTTGAAGCTGCCAGATTCAGTAACCTATTAGGGTCTAATGCAGCCAATTACACTGCTGAAGTAGAGCAGTTGTATGGGAAAATGCTTGCCAAGCTTGACAGCTTGTCCAGACTGGTGGAGAAGAGCTCTGCCAGAGTTCTTGAGCAGGTGAGAACATTGCATAAGGGAAAGACAACTTCTGTGCTGCATTAAGCATTTCATGTGCACCTTTTTTCTTATTATTGTTTTCTCCATATGGATTGCACCCGCTATGCTATACTCTGAATGATTAACATCTAAGTTTTTTAATGTTTACAGGAAAATCATAATTTGAAACTAAGGTGCAAAGTTGCTGGCCTGAAGTGATTTTTTGTTGTTACTTGCTGACCAAATCTTGGACCTTGCCAAGGTGAATTGATCATCCTTATCAAGTCTGATATCATACGTAGTATAAATTTTCGTGATTCAGGGCCTACCCTATCCTGATCAATCTTTATAATTTTCAGTCCCATGTGGGTTGGGAAAAAATGTGTGCATTATAGGTTGTCCTATAAGAACTGAGTTGCTTGTCCTGCTGTTAGGTTAAGGGTTAAGACCCAGGTATTGGTCATTATAGGTTATCTGCAGGAAGGACAAAATACATATTATATGATTTTGAATCCATGGCATGTGCATTTTATAGGGTTTCTAGCCTCCTTTCTATGTGACTGGTAGATCCATGGAACCATTTTGAGCTTATCTGCGGTTTTTTTTGTCAATCAATATGAACATTCTTAATTTCTTCCCTTCATTAATATTTTGTGTTCTTTCTTAATTGCAATTATTTTCTTTTATGATTTTTAAAAACTTATCAATTTATGTCTATTTAGTATGCTTATTTTATATTTTACATTTGATGCTTATGCCTCAATTTGCATTGACCCTCCACTTTCTGAGTCTAAAGTAAATTATCCTAAGCTCATCTAGGCAGAAACAAAACCATCTTCACCCTGATCCATTGTATAAATATTCAAAACACAGATGCCAAAAAACATGATATTACTAAGGAAATGCTACTGATGTATGTTTTCCAAAGAAAACACGGATATTGGAGACCCTTTCTCACACTAATGCATGGTCTCGACTTTGCAGAAGAAAGTAGCCATATGCGAGGCTAGATGGTCACCACTAGTGGGACACTGGGGACGAAATAGACTGTGATCATCTTATCTTCTTGAGAAATTTGGCTTTGGAGTTTAGGGCTTTGCTTGTGGCGGTGTGGATTAAACTTAATTTCTTTTCCCTTTTGGAAATGAGACATTTAAATCCTGAAACTTTTGAGAACGTGAAATAGAGTGTTGGCATAAAAAGATTCAAATAGCCTCTCGAGATTCAAATACCTTACATATTCTGTTTTACCTGTCATTCCATCAAATGCTTATTTATCAGCTGGCCGTTTTTAGTTTTTGCGGTAATCGACAATTTCATTTAAGAAAGATAAAATTAACAATAATAATCATAAGGTGTATATGAACAAATAGGGTAGTCTTTTGGCAAAAGTTGTTGAATCCCCTCTCCAGTATCTAGGAACACTCTTTTCACCATGGACCGTGCTGCAGAACCCTTATTCTATCCAATGCTTCTCACATTGAGGTTTCTATTTAAGTGTTCCATCAATAGGCAATAGTGTTGTGTTCTGCATAAGCGCTTGAAGTATTCCAGAACTTTTTCCTTCGGCATATTTGGTTTGCTATTTCCATCATTTCCAATGGAGCCATTCCAGTGGAGCCAAAGACTTACTATTCTTTTTGACTTGGGAATATGATGGAATAAAGCAAAATGACTCACTAAACTGTATGCGCTACTTTTTATGAAGCAACAATCAGTTCGTACAATTTTTGACACGATTTTCATCGTGAGTCATCCGGAAATAGTCTCTCTGTGCTATAGTACAGGGGGTAAAGGTGTGTACACCTGACCCCCCCCCCCCCCCCCGACCTCATTGCAGATGGGAGCCTTTGCGGCACGGGGGAATGTTGTTGTTGTTGGCATATTTGGCCTGCTATTATTCATTTTTTAATTAATGGAAAATTGACAATATAAAATAGTACAGATGATATATGCAATCAAATTTCCGGGATTTAGCCTGTTTGTATAAGGAACAACATGTTTAAACTGACAAAACATGGAAACTATACCAGTACAAAGGGTAACAACGAGCGTATACCATGAGCGTCAACCTGTTCCTGGACATTCTTTTCACATTCTAATTCAATAGCTTTCTTAGATAAATGATCCTCAACGCTTATTTCCATAAAGCTCAACTTAACTGCTGAAGCCCAATTTGATAAGTTTGAAAGATGTTTATTATGCAATTAGTAAGAACAAGACTTCAAGAGAGATTTAGGATTTAAAAAGAAAAGGTATGAACCTATAACTGTTAGTTCAAGATTAAAGATTACTATGAAGTTTTCCGGTAAATGCTGCTAGAGATGACCTGACGCACGTGTGTGTTCATGGGTGCAATTCAGTGCCAATGCAGAGGGCAACACATTGCATTGAAAATGGTTGCTGAAGAATTTGCAGGACCTTTGAATTGGTACCATTCTAGTGTACTACAATCAGAGGTCAGGTTGAAAGAGAGGGCTGCGATGAACAGTGCATGTTTCTGTTAACGTCAATAACACTTGTCCATGACCTTTTAAGCAAGCTCAAAAAACTAGAGTGGCCGGTCCTCCTGATACCATGATGATTATGTTACTACTTAGCTTCATTTAACATAACTTGTTTTTGGCTTACAAGTGGTCTGCAAAAATCTTATCGTTGAGATGGACTTCAAAGCTTACCTCCAAACCCTTTACAAATTGTAACGAGGTGGCATTTTAATATCTCTTCTTTGAATTACCAGACATTTGCAATTCATCCCTGAAGACTAACGTTAGGTTTACTCGCACAATTAGAAACAAGCCTCAGAATTTTCCTCCTCATAGTTGCTTACCATGGATACGTTAAGAAGCTGTTGGCTGGCCATTCAAGAGGACAGCCCCCTATGTCCTCTTCAAGCCAATTTGGCTTTGCATAAATGGGCTTTGTCTTGTTACATATTTTTGGGTTTATATATTTTCTTGGGGAATTACATGAATAATTAGTTTTATTCGATCTCTACTCAATTTTTGGGGAGAAAATAGTTTTGAAAGAAGTCTTTTTCTGGGGTTGGAGGGAGTACAGGTTTTCCCATTTATCCTAATTATCATGAGCAATGAATTAACATTTAAGGTGTAACACCACCCTTCCATGTTATGAAGGGGTTGTAGAGTATTTTCTTCAACATTTTCTACCTTTCTCTGTTTCATAAATTCTGCTGTTCCATTAAATCTTTATCTTCTGTTCATGCAGATCATTTGGAGGTGAACAAATTGTCACATGGAAGCACTAATGTGTAGAGTAGACTTCTTGACTATGATTGATCTCATTTTGTCACTTTATGATGGTGTTGGATGTTTTGGTTGACCTGCAATTGGTCACCTCATGAATGTACACTTGGCGTTGTCTGACTATAATTATTTTGCTCTTTTTTGCTATATGTAGCCTTCCCATTTTGTTCATATTTACTGGTAGGCAGTGTGTAATTTCTTCTTCAAACTCCATTTTTATTGTTTTGTGGAAAATGGATGAAGTCAATGGATTTGGTTTTAGCTTCTCATGTGTTCTTTTGCTCATCCTCCTGTCGCTTTAATCTCGGTGAAATTGGAGTTATTCCTTATCCTGCATGTGTGTACAGTACTACAGTTGTACACTTTAGGGGAGCCCTATAATTTGAAACCCTCTCAGTTTTTTACACTAACGAGGGTTCTCCTTGGAAATTTGATGGTGATGTACTGATGTTATCAAATTAGCTTGACTTATCAAATAATTACATAGACTTGCATTTCTGGAAGAAAAAATCTATACCATGAAACTAAAATAAAATATATGATAAAGTTCATGATATTAAAATCACACATGCAAGTTGACGGTATTCAACTTGCACAAAAAAGGAACAAAAATGGGGATTATCGAAGCAAGGACAACCCATCACCAACAATGGGGGAGCAAACACATGGCCAAGCACAAAAAAGAGGTGATGGGCCGAGCACAAAAGATCAAAAGACTACCAACTCATGTGGATATAAACTATACATGATTTTATAAACAATATATTGGATCCTAGCAAAAATATCCTCCTCCTTTGGGACTAAGCCAGCAAATCTTGTAGCATTCCGAGTCCTCCAAATCCAATAAATGGAGTAGCAAAAAGCAATCCTAGCCGTCTTAGGCCCTTAGCCTTGAATCCAGCCCCTTGACGCTTCCTTTTGATCCATTTCATCGAGCTATGCAACGTCCCCATCTCTCTAGCCCTCTAGGGAACTCTAGCCAGTCTTTAACCTTGTTCCAAATATTACCTGAAAAATGGCAAACAAAAAATAGGTGTGATATCATTTCCGGACCACCCTTACAAAAGGGACAGATATTAACAACATCAAGTCTATACAAGTTATCACAAGTAGAAAGACGGTTACGGAAGGCTAACCAAACCGTGAAGGAGAACTTAAGAGGTATATAGTTCTTTCCAATGAAAGACATTCGTTGTTTAGGTTCCCTCTATTCCTTAAAAGGTCATAAACCTTAGAAGAAGAAAGCTTGCCATTGATTTGGAAGCCATTGAGATGTACAATAGCATCATGAATAGTGAATACTATCAAAGTGGGACAAGATTTGGTCTCTAATCAGAGCAATCTTCTTGATCAATTGGGAGTCTCTTTTATGTTGTGTGAACTCCCAAAATTATGCAAGGATAAAAACTTACATCTTCAAAGTTTGAGGTATTGGAATTATTTTTCCCTTTACTATTCATAAAACTTTGAAATGTATTATGTCAATTAGGCATGGACCCGGTTCGGGCCACCCGGCCCGGTGCTTCAGGTCCGAAACCGGTCCTTGACCCAGTTTGAAGGCTTAAGCGGGGGCGGGCTGCAGAAATGGGGACCCGGCCGGGCTGGGCTCGGTTCGGGCCAAAACTATTTTTTTTTTGCTTTTTCAGTTTTTTTGGGTTTCCCCGAGTTGGGCTTGATGTTTTGGGGTGGGGGGGGGGGGGTTGGGGGGGTGGGAGTGGGTAGTTAGGAAAGATAAAAAAAAATTACAACCCGGCCCGAGGCCCAACCCGAACTGGACTTGATGGCAACCCGGGCCGGTCCCGGGTCTTTCCCAAACCACAAAAGGCCTGACCGGGCCCGACCCGGCTCCATGCCTAAGTGTCAATCATTCTCTTTTGATCATATCGCCTAAATATTTCACTAATTTTAATTAATTCTTCCGATCTATTTTTACTATGACTTTAATTGCCTTTTAGAGGAAACTGTAGGAATTGTACATAATAGTATAGAACTACTTAAAAAGTACAAAAATTAAACAGTACTGGTAGGAGCAAATCAAGATAAATGTAAGATTTCACTACTTTTTATAAGGTGGGCAATGGGAAATTTTAAATTGAACTAGTCATAGTTAATCGGTCAAAGAATGAATCAAGGAGTGAATGCTTATGAGGGTATCAAATAATTTTGATAAACAAAAGGGACTAAAATTTACAGAGAATCAAGGCAGTTATACAAAAGATCCAAACTGCAAAACACACTTAAGTTCTTGAGCTCTATATGGTTAATGAATTAATATATGCTATAAACAAGTCATTCCATGTATCGGTAAGTCCAGGCAAGCACCAATGCATGCAATCGTCGTGTTTTTTCCCGCCTACCGTTGATGGATGGGCATCCGCTCTGAATTCACTCATATGAGTAATGTCCAATATTCTAAATTTAGTTCCATCTAAGTTCTTGTGAAGGTGTTGATTCACGAGACGTGCCTCGCAATTAGTTCCATTATTCTTGAGAGAGAAAAATTCTTCTACCTGAAATGTGGTAACCCATGAGCAAATATATAAATATATATTCCGTAATACATAGCATTAAGGGTTGGGATCAGGTGCTAATTTTGAATTCCCAAAAATATAGGATCGATTTTTACATGTATGTTTTTTTTCATTTACCCCAGTGCTGCAAAGGCTCCCACCTACGGTGGGTTAAGGGGGAGTCGGACGTACGCAGTCTTACCCCTGTACTAAAGCGTAGAGAGACTGTTTCCGGATGACCCATAGTGAAAATCGCGTCCAAAATTGCATGGACTGACTGCTGCTTCATAACAAAGAAGCACAGACAGTTTTAGTGAGCCATTTTGCTTTATTCCATCATATTCTCAAGCCAAAAAATAATGAATCTTTGGCTCCATTGCAAATGATGGAAAGATTTTTACATATATGTATGGTGGGAAAATATCACGTATACCCATACATACATGCATATTCATTCGTGTGCATGTCTACTTGATATTAAGAATAATCATGAACCAACCAGGGAATTGGGTATATGTATTACATGTATCCCAATATTTCACTTTGCACCTAATCTTTTATTCTCTAAGACTTAGAGATGCAAAGTTATACTTTGGAGTAAACATGTGGAGTAGACAACTCATGCTTATATTTGAATGTGCATCCCTCTGAGGATGCATACTCAAAAACAAATAAGCCATAAGGTGCATAAACAACAAAACATGGGATGGGTGCAAAATCAAACAAAATATAACCCAGGATGCAAATTACATATAAGAATTATCGTAGTGAGATAAAATACCAAATTTCACAAAATACTAATTGATCATTGAATTTAATATGTTATCTACAATTTACAATTTACACAGTATTTAAAAAATAACTGTAGAATATGTTTTGATGATTTTTCCCCAACATTTTGTAATTGACCTAAATAATACAACTTCGGATTGAATCCCATAGGAAGTGTGCCCACCAGACACCCCCAATAAACATCATAATGTAATAGAGTTACCTCTTGAAGAGACAATGGGTGTGAACGCTGACAGGAGCCACCATGGTCCCAATCACCACCCTCAAAATGTCTGGGGGACTGTGTTCTAAATAATATGATGGCATTTTCTCGAATTCTTTCCTCTACATATGATATCTGGAAAATAGTCATATGCTAAAATATGTGAGCTTTATGAATGAGTTCTATATTACAAATCAGGATCCCATTTGGTAGGGTACATTTGGCTGAGATGACTGAGTGGGACAGTAAGAGAAAGAATCGAATTTGCTAAATAGGTTTGATTAAACATCTATTTATAATTCAGTTGTCAACAGATTTACGGCAATAAAAAAATGCTCTAACTCATCCAGTTTGTCCATCAATTAATTAAGTTAGCATTCTGCAGAAAACCATGCTAATATGCAAATAAAGCTCTACTGATTTGGCTAAATTTGCAAGTATACAAGTGCCAATATAGAGTATGATAAACAGATAAGATCAAACGCAACTCCAACATTTGTTTACGCTCTCTTAGATATATGAAGAAAATGCATAAGATAGATTAACACTACCGTCCATGCATTCTTTCAAGTTTAGCCCATATATATTTTTCTATCCATTATACCATGTGTTGAAGAACTAAATCAAGGCCTGTTTCGGGCAGTACAGGAGGCATCACAGGTTTCCCATCTTTGAAAAAAAGCATGGGTGATTTTATCGGGTCAAACTTTGAAGGAGCCCACCACCTAAGACAAAACAGAAAATAAGTAGCCATATAAATTGTGTATGCAAAAGGAGATACCACACGTTGTAAATACAAATCAATGCAACGAACTTTTCATTGATGTCACAATAATAATCACAAATATTACCAGTGTCCCGTGTTAAAGATGAGAACATCATGGAAGAATGGAGCATCTGCCCATGTTCCTTCAGGTATGTCAACATCAATTTTGAATCCCTCCTTATATCCAAGAGATTCTAGTACACCAGCATTGGCATTGGCTGTCCACCTAACCAAACACAAAAAGAGTTTAGGATACAAAATCCAACTACCATGCTTCAGTAGGCATTACTTAACTTTTTATGTGCCAATGTCATTAACTTTAACAAAATCATCAGCTATAAAACCACATTAAATAAGAAAACTCTAACCCAAGTCATCTCTGATAAGAAATGCATTACTTAATCCATTCTGCACTCCATAATTCTACCAATTCTCATGAACCTCAAATATACTTGATTCTTTATTTAGGGTTCAATACCAGGAAGCAATTGTCAAAAAACATGAAACGGACAGAAAAAATTCCACAAGAAAAATGTAGTCCCAGTGTACTCCATCCACCCCAAAATAGAGCAAGGATAGGTCTACATTGTTTTGCTATAAACCATATACGCCATGCAATTATTGGATGCGGAGAAGTGAAGTAACTTTTCACCATCCAATACGTGCATACCACCTACGATTCTACGAATATAGGGGCAGAATGTAGAAAATGAATTTAGGCTCAGAATTCTTTCCCAAACAAGGGCCTTGCTTGATCATAAACGAATATTCCTATCTGGAATTTCCGGACAGGACCGTCGTCCGGCCACCTCGTTTTGAGGTGTTTTCCAGTGGAATTTTTGGATGAAATTTTGTGAGCATGTTCTCCATGAGGTGTATATTATGTCCACAAAATTTCAGCTAAAACTTCAACCATGAAGTCAGTTGAATTTTGTAAAATAACTACATTTTTATATTTTGTGGCGCAATTATCTTGAAAAAAATATTTAACTGACTTTCTGATTGAATTTGTAGTTGAAATTTTGTGAACATAATCTACATTTCATGGAAAACATTTTCAAAAAACTCCACTGGGAACCACCTCAAAACGATGTGTGTGTGTATTAACGCCTCAGTTATACACCTCATTGCGCAATGAGACGTACACAATATGCAATTCTAAAAATTCACCATGATTACGCAATACGCAATTTCAAACCTTGGGCCAATGGATCAACTTTCATAAATTTACCTAAACATAAGCTCATTATTTCAAATGGGAGGTACTGTTTGGAAAAACTCGATTAATAAAAATGGTAGTTGTTTTGAAAGGATACTTTTTTTTGGATGGACAAAATAAGCAATATTAAATCTAAAAAAGCATAAATAAAAAGTACTTGACTCCATGAAAGCACACTACATGCAGAAAAACTCAACTAGTATCATGGATATTTTGTTGGTCATACGCTAGGCGGAGGCGCACATGGAATTGATCAATACTATAGCCAGGTAAGCTTGGCATAATTAGATGGTAAAACAGTGAGTGAAATTATATTGGTAACACGAAACAATTGCAAAAAAGTTTTAGCTTACCTACCATAACGAGCCAAAAGATTGGTCCTGTGATATGCAATGGTTAGGTTATACTTCAAGAAGGTAAAGCCACGATCTGCACCAGCAGGATGCCATTTCTTCACTTCACCAGACACTCCTTTTAAAGTACAAAACAAGGAGACAAACATGTTCCTGTTTAAGGAGTCACCAATAAACCCTGCACTGTTACAAGCAGCCATAAAGTCCACATCTGGCATAGCACAGCCACAAGTGTAGCTTAACTTTTGAAAGTACTAATTAATACACTGCCAGAGCAGAGTAATGCATAAATCATATGCAGATTAAATAAAAGTCAAAACTTTGTCAAAACTTACACATGCATTTTCAATTCAATACATTGAGCTGAGAAACTAAAAAAATAAAAACAGGTAATATGTTTCCCATAAAGAATCACAGTTTAATATGCGCAAAGCCTCTACCCATACCATGCCCCCACAAAGTGGTTTTACTGCCCACAATTGACTCAAAAAGTGATAGTCTTTGTTAACAATACTACCCCGTCCCAAAATACTTAGCCAAATCTTAAAATTGGATCATGGTTTTGATTAGTATAATATTATGAAAGTTATAAATTTTATACCTTTATGAAAGTACTTTTAAAAAAGAACATTTTCATATCATTTTTATATTATAAATAATTTCCAATAAATATATATAATTGGTCAAAGTTTTGAATTTGACTAAGTACTTTGGGACCAAATTAGTATAATACTAACAGAGCTTATCAGGTCATACAAGTATTCCTAGTGAATAATTCTCATGTACAAGATAATGAAAGAGTGGAATACCTAGTAGTTTCTTTCTCCGAAATTCCTATTAAACATATATGGAGTATTATACACCGTAATAGAATGTTTCTTATCAATGCATCAGTTATCAATTAAATCAGAACCTCTTACAAGAGAAATCCAAAACTGAGCAAGTACAAAAAACGAAGCCTCCTTTCCCTCTTAAATCACTAGAGTAAAAACAACTGTACAAAATCAATAGCTAAAACCACAATTTGCATCAAAATAAGGCATGCATTTGAAGGTCGGAACAGAGAAAAGTACCAATATTGGTGTTTCTGAAACGGTCGAGGAATTGGAGAGCATTGAACTGAGGGAGATTGCACTCGTAGGGTTTCCACCGCCACTTAAAGATATCGAGCGCATTGTTTTTGTTCCTCCCAATGCAGTTCCATCCCTTGTATATCTCCTTGCAGGTATCATCATAGCGAGGAGACTTGACTGTCGGGTCATAGATCCACCGGCCATGCGAAACATTGCAAGTAAGTGAGAACAACGGTTCCCGGTTAGTGCGATTGTCATTTGGAGGTGAGGACGGAGAGGACTTTAACAGCAAAAAGCTAAAAAAGAGAGCGGCAACGCAGAGTAGGAAAAGAAATAGGGAAGAAGGAGAGATGAATGAGAAATGTGAAGATGGTTGTTTCAGCTTCTTGGAAAGAGGGTGCATGGTGATTGCTCTGTCCGGGCTGCGGATCCGACCCGCCGGCGTATAGTTCTGGCTTCCCCGCGCTCATTCATTCGAGAAACAGTTAACAGTAGATCTGGCTGTTTTTCACCAATTCCATCCGAAAACAACCTTATTTGAATTCGTTTGTGTGACTGAATACGGAGTATTTGTAGTCTCATTCATTTGTCAATATATTGCATTTAATTTTATATTCCACTCATATTTGCTTCATTTATGGTTTAAATAATAAAGGTAACATAGGCACAAGATATTTTTGTAATAAAAAAAAAAATTGGATGTAACTTTTTGAATATTAATATGCAACCCATATTTCATAACAATAATATGCGACACTTTGAATCATAATATGCAAGAGAAAGAGTTTACAAATGTTTGTACCTGATCCTCCTCGCCCCTATGTGTATATTCATATTTCTATAGAATTCGAATATTGTTTGAATCGAATATAATAGTTTCTGTACTTGTATTAAAAAACTATTCGAATTGAAAAATAGATTTTGTACTTGTATTCAAAAACTATTCGAATTGAAAAACAGATTTGTACACAAAATGATAGTCTTTTTGGTGACACCGATAGAACTAAATATGTTCAAATTTGTAAAAACCTAGTTGATGCGCCTAAATTAGCAAAATCTGATGAATTCTGAAAGATAATATTTCAAATATTTTATGCATAAAATGAAGAAAAAATATAGTAAAATTAAATAAAGTCATGTTCTTTTGAATATATTTCAAACCATGTTCATCACTTAAAAGTCATGTTCTTTTAAATATATTTCAAACCATGTTCATCACTTTCCATCTTCACTACATTTCATCTTCATCATTCACATTACTTTGTGTCATCTTTCATTTTATCTACTTCATCACATTCAATTGAAAGAATGGCCCAAATATAACCTATAAGGTTTTAATAGACAAAAATATGACTTCTTTTAGACTTTACAAAAAAGTGACCACATCTTCTTTCCCGATCCAGATCTACGCCTATATAAGACTAAAACAATGTAAAATTACAAAAGTAGGACTACTATGTTTTATTCTCTAAAATAGGACTTCAGATTACATTTTTGTCCTTCCTATTATTAAACCCAAAAGCCCTGCATCGACCACACACATCTATCGTCTCTCCCTCTTCATCGATAGTAGCTGGACAGTCGCCGCACCGCCACTGCCCCTCCACCATGAACAGATGGACTGCTCCACCTCTGCCATCAGCGGTAGCCGTCGCCGCTGCTCTGCGATTTCTCAGGTGAAGCCAAGTAAGTTACTTCTTCTCCACTTCTCCTCCTTCTTCTCCGTCTTCCTCTTCTCCTCTCATCCTCTTCTTGTCATCTGCTTGCTCTCTGTTTCTTTAATTTTTATCAAATCAAAATTTGGATTTGAAATTTCATCCTCTTCTTGTCCTCTACTTGCTCTCCGTTTCTTTATTTTCTGTTAAATCAAAATTTGAACTTGAGAATTTTAGATGGACTAGTCTTCAAAAAAGAACAATTGATTGGCAATACCTCAATTTGAATATTTATTTATTATTAATTTCGATTTTGAGAATGCCCCATAAGTGATTACAAGAAAAATGCCACTTTCAAAATCTCTAAATGTCATAATTATTGAATATTTAAAAAAATGTCACTTTTATGGCATTATTGTTTTCAGCGGAAAATCTATGTCTTATCTAAATCTATAGTTTTACAGCGGAAAATGTCACGTTTTCAATGAAAATGTCATTTTAAATTATGTCATTACTCTTATTAAGATGACATTTTCTTGCAAACCACTTAAAATGTCATCTTAGTGACATAGAAATGACATATGTTTGTCAAACTAGACAAAAACATTTCATTCAAAATTTTGTAGTCCCAGAGTAATATAGACATCTTGATAGATATAATGTCATTAAAGTGACATTTTTTCTAATTACTAGTAGATCAAAATGTCATCTTAGTGGCATTCTCAAAGTCCAAATTTAGTCAAAATTAATTAATGAATAAATAAAACATTTCAAATCCAAATATTTTCAATCATTGATCGCTCATTGAAATCTCTCTTTTCATGTACATGTTTTCATATCTGAAATGTTTTTTATTTAATTTGAAAAGCAGAAAAAACAAATAACAAATCAAAACAATCCAAAGAAAAAGAAGATGCAGAGAAAGAATGTGCAGAGGACCAAGAAGAAAACAGGGACTAGAAAGATATAGAAGAAAAAAGAAATAAAAAAAAGATTACCTGCATCGATGACTTTGAGAGCTAGCTATGATCGATGGTAGAGCTCAGGTCCATGGCAGACGGAAGAATTGTGGCGGAGTAGTTGCGATCGACAATATGTATACGCGTGAGAGAAGGGGAGACTTTTGGGGTTTAATTATAGGGAAGGGGTAAAAATGTAATCCGAAGTCCTATTTAAGAAATAATAAACTTAGAGTTTAGAGTTTAGATCATGTTTTAGTCCTATTTAAGACAATTACGTTAGACAAAAATATGACTTCTTTTAGACTTTACAAAAAAGTGACCACATCTTCTTTCCCGATCCAGATCTACGCCATCTGTCTCCCCTGCGCCATAGCTCATCCATCATCGTCTCCATCCGTATCCTCGTCGCCCAAACCTCTCTCTCAAAATCCGGTTATGATAGCTCCCCCTCCAGATCGGGTATCTCCACGGCTCCAAACAACATCCTTCGACAAAGATCCGGCGAAGATGACAGCTCCACCTCCAGATTGTCAGTCCGAATCGCCACCCTCTCTAGTCCGTCGCATCTGGTTTCCACCGTCCTTGAACGCCGCAGTCATCGTCGTCATCGCCATGGCCCCTGCTGCTTCTATTTCTTTTCAATCTCTTCGATTTTGGGGGCTTTATCTCCATTTGTATCAGTTAAAATTTCAGGTCTAGGACGGGACGTTCGAAATCTAAATTGGCGGAGTTTGTGGCAGGTTGTGGCTAGGTTACTAGCGGAGGTTGTGGGATGGCGGTTGGGGGCTGGTTGGCAGGGGAGGGGCTGGGAGGGGGGCTGGTTGGCAGGGGAGGGGCTGAGAGGGGGGCTGGTTGGCAGGGGAGGGGCTGAGAGGGGGGCTGGTTGGCCGGGAAGGGGTTGGGGAGGGGGCTGGTTGGCAGGGGAGGGGCTGGGAGGGGGGCTGGTTGGCAGGGGAGTGGCTGGTTGGCTGGGAAAGGGTTGAGGAGGGGGCTGGTTGGCAGGGAAGGGGCTGGGAGGGGGGCTGGTTTGCTGGGGAGGAGGCGTTGGGGGCAGGGAGGTGGGCTGGGGAGTGTCCGGTCCCGGTGTGGTTACAATTAGGGCAGCAGCTATCAAAGGTGATGTTTTCCGGGTGTGTATGTGGGACGGATGAATGATGGTGTCGGCGGTGGAGGGGAGGGGCTGGGAGGGGGCTGGTTGGCAGGGGAGGGTCTGAGAGGGGCACTGGTTGGCTGGGCAGGGGTTGGGGAGGGGGCTGGTTGGCAGGGGAGGAGCTGGTTGGCTGGGAAGGGGTTGGGGAGGGGGCTGGTTGGCAGGGGAGGGGCTGGGAGGGGGCTGGGAGGGGGCTGCTTTGCTGGGGAGGAGGCAGTGGGGGCAGGGAGGTGGGCTGGATAGGGTCCGGTCCCGGTGTGGTTAGAATTAGGGTGGCAACTGTCAAAGGTGGTGTTTTCCGGGTGTGTATGTGGGACGGATCAACCATGGTGTCGGCGGTGGAGGGGAGGGGGCAGGGGGTGTAGGGGAGGGGACTATAGTGACACGAGTTGTGGTTAAAGTGACATGTGCGGTGGCTAAAGTGACATGAGCGGTGGCTAAAGTGATATGAGTTGTGGCTAAAGTGACATGGACGATGACTAAAGTGACATGGGCAATGTCTACAGTGAAAGGACGGTGGTTGCAGTGACACTGGTGGTGGTTGCAGTGACATGGGTGGTGGCTGTAGTTACAAAAAAAACCCAACACAATGACATAAAATTTTTGTAGTTACGTCATGTTTTGTAATTGCACATATATGACCTTCTTGATCACTTTTTTGCTCCTTTTTAAAAGTTGTCACTTTTTGGGTAATTGGTTCAAAATTAGTAATATCCAAGTAAAAACCCTCATTCAATTCTTCTAAGATCCGGAAAGTAAGATGGAGACTCGCTTTAAAAATTAAATTGGAGATGATGAACAATTATCGAAATTATCGTCTATGAGAATTGTTCGTGTCGTTTTAAATATTGATTAGAAATTCGTATACATAAATATTACGGGTAAATTGAATTTTTCAACCTCTGCATATTAAGAGTCCTAATATAGCACATTCATCACACCTTAAGCTTCTAATTGAAAATTTACACGACTATTTAAGCAATATATAAATAAAGCTATGAATATTTTGAGAAGTGGTTTTGATTGATATACATAGTATAATATAATGAGATCATTTATGAAAATTGTGATGTTATAGATGTACTAAAAAGACAAATTTAAGTTGTTGGAGGGAAGCAGTACAAATTAAAATATATCCTCTAAATTTGGGGCATTATGTTATATATATTTTTTTTTTTTTTTTTTTTTGGGGGGGGGGGGGGGGGGGGGCTGGGGGGTAAGTCGTTTCCTTGGCGCCCAAGGTTTACAATTCTTGTACCATACTCCGTATATTAAGTAGTAATATCCCATCGAAGCTCGTTCTTAGAGTTATTACTTAAATGGGACGCCAATACGCCTTCTCCATATGCAGCCAGGAACTCAACCTCATCCGTGATCACCAAGTACCATTATTATTCATTTACTTAGTATAAAAAGCCAATTCTTTGAATCTTTGATAACAGAAAACATTGCAGCAACTTCCTAAGCTTACGCAGCGGCGAGGAGTTCACCACAAGGCTTGCCACAGCAACTATAACGAATCTTTCAAGGAGATAGAGGGCACCCTCTAATAGCTGAATAAGAAGATCCATAGAATCTTACAGTTGAAAATTTGCAGGTAAGATGAGGAAAAGACGCAGCAGGTATGAACCAGTAGAGGAGATGTTAATGAGATGGAAAGCTGTAAATAACACCAACCAGGCTGCCACTGGTGTGGTAGTGGCTAGGAAGAAGAGGAAGGCTGCTGCTGCTTCTCCTTCTCCTTCTCAGGGATCACCGAGCATGGACTGCATTCATGGTAGAGGTGGACCAGATAATTCGAATTTCCAGTTCAGGGGTGTCAGGCAGAGGACTTGGGGAAAGTGGGTTGCAGAAATCCGGGAGCCGTCTTCTTGTGGTGTCGCTGATAAATGTGGAGGCAAAGCACGGCGCTATTGGTTAGGTACCTTTGACACAGCTATTGAAGGTGCTCTTGCTTATGATATGGCTGCCAGGGTAATGTATGGCCCGGATGCGATACTCAACTTCCCAGATGGTGTAGGAGTACAGGACAGATATGATTCTGGTTCCGCAGTTTGTTCAGTTGATGAGGGGTCAGAACCATTCAGTGCAGAGGAGTCATATGTTTTGACAAGACAAGATTCTGGTTCTTCCTCAATTTGCACGATTGAAGACAATGAATCAAGGTTTTTTGTTCCCCAAATGATAGATTCTATAAAAGAGTTTGAAGATGAAAAAATGCTGGATTTGAACTGTTCAGACCACTCCTGGGTTAGCCAATATGAGAATAGAGATTCAGCTGAGCCGAAACCGGAGTTGCAAACCCAACTTGACTATTTGCAGAGCCTTTTGCTGGAAGAAGACAGTCATTCTACAGATGAACACATAAACTTAACAGAAACCTTATTCTTCATGGAGAATCATGATGAGAATGATTTTTTTAGGAACCTGTTGCAAGAGAGTTTTAGCATGGCTCCAAACCTTGAGCTGTTTGATAGAGATGATGATTCAAAAGCGAAACAGGATGGAGACTGACTTTATTTGCTGGAGCGCAGTAGGTAGATTAGATCCAATACACTACTCTACAATGATTTCTTGAGATTATTGTGTGCTAGTTAAGAGGGGGGAAAAGTAGATAAAGACATTGTTGATTACTTATGTTTTGATGTGTTGTCGCAACATTCATTTTGCTTGCTTTATTACAAAGTAAAACTAAATACAATCATATCGAGCCCAGAAGAAAAATTGCTGGGGGTTTGGGGGCATGATAAATTACCTGATTTATCACAGAAAAACATTCCCTCTCTATCACATCTTAGCCCGTAGTCATGAAGACTTTGTGCATCACTAACATGAACATTATTATATCACACAGCTACTGGATAAACAAGTTGGAAGCTTTCTTTGTGGAAATGCTTTTATTTTCAATTCTCTACACAGGCATCACTAATATCTAAAAAGACATGTAAAATTAGCAGGTTCAATTTTAGCTCGACCCAATGCTGGTTAGGTTTGTAGCGCGTAGGTTATACCTGAGATCTTTGCATTTTCTATCTGCATTAATGAGATGCTGATGGATGAATTTTCTGAGACACAGTTTTCATTAAGGAATCCAAAATTGCAAACCAAGTCATATTATTACTTATTAGGACATATATACGTACTTACATATGTGTGCATACATATATATACCAAGGACTATTCATGTTCTGGGTTT
This sequence comes from Cuscuta epithymum, assembly GCA_945859915.1. NCBI lineage: Eukaryota > Viridiplantae > Streptophyta > Magnoliopsida > Solanales > Convolvulaceae > Cuscuta > Cuscuta epithymum. The sequence continues at coordinate 1,385,237 of CAMAPF010001035.1, read as the reverse complement.
TTTTTGCACTGACAACCCATCCGCTACATCAGCAGTGTCCTTCTGGATTTCAGGCCATAGCAATTTCCAGGGTCCAGTTCTTGTTCCTAGTCTGTATAAATGATGAACACTGATCAGAAGTACGAATATTAATTTATTTAAGGTAAATCCAATCCTTGCCCTTAGGCATATAAGGCTATGCTAAAATTAATGACTGATAGAATATTCTACAAAGAATTCAAGAAGTATTCACTTTTTAAATAATGATTGAGGTGTTTTGAAGAATTAATAGCTGTTATAGTAAAGATGAAGAATATTCTTTGATAATCTAGTTAACTTATGAAAATTACAAAAAAATAATATTCTCTCGTTAAGCTTAAACATGGCTCTAAAGCTTATGGTTAGGACACCCTGTATTTAATACGAAGTACAAACAAACTCGAAGAGAGTAAATTTACATGGTCTGTTGTCACAAAAGTGAAGGCCAAGCCTTAGGTGGTGTTGTATTCACTACTCTTGTTTTTTTACTAGGTATTACTAATTCTCTTTGTAGTTAGAAAAAAAACCAGAAACATTCCGACTAAAACGGATTAGACCAAATCAGAAAACTCAGATCAGACCAGACTAAACATTTAAAAGTGGTCCGTATTAAGTTTTTTTCACAAGAGATCATGTAACATACTATTAGTTTACCAGAATCAGCTGATTTAAAGAACTTAAGTAAGCAATAAGGCAATAGAATGGAATGTCATATTTTGAGAAAAAATGAATAAGGAAGTATTTGAAATAGAAATCATGGTTCTTGAGACAGTTAAAAAGAGAATCAGTGGACCTTAGGCATCCTGCTACCACACGCAAAGCCATGAGGAGAAACAACCCTGCCCAAACTCCAGCAAGACCAAAGAAAGGAACAGCCACCAATAAGAAAGAGGAGGAGATCAATCCAATCACTAACTGGTCACCACAAGTAAAGAATAGTATTAGATAACAAACAAGAGCAACAAATGCCAGTTAGAATAAAGAGCAATGCTATACCGTTGAGTAAGCAGCAAATTCGAAGTCAGAGACCCCGTAATATAGTCCATCAAAAACAAAAGCAATAGCATTCACTGGTTGAGATCCAGCAACAAACTAGGCAAAATTTTAAAAAAAAACGTGTTAATATTTATTGTAAGAATATATTGTGTCATCTATAAATTTTCAAAACAAATGATAAATTAGTATATACTCAATCTATAACTTAAACCAGATATGATTCTCTTAATTTTAACCCCCCCGTAATATAGTCTTAAAAAAGAAATAGCATTCACTGGTTGAGATCCTGCAACAAACTAGGCAATTTGTCAGAAAAATAAAAGAACTGCTTTAATTGTCATTTTAAGAATATACCGCCTCAACTTGAAATTTGTAAAATAAAAGATAAAAAATGACAAATTAGTATATACTAATGTACAACTCATTTATCTATTAATCCCACCCATATTGTCCTAAAAAAAGTTCATCCTTACCAAAGTACCATATTTGGCGATTTGTAAGACATCATCGTCTGAGCTAGGCCTGGGATCGGTTCGGTTCTTGTTAAAATTCGATGGAACCGTATAAAAATCGTAGGCGTTAAATTCGGTTCGGTTCTAGTTAAAAATGTAGTTGTTAAATTCGGTTCGGTTCTAGTTAAATTCGGTTCGGTTCGGTTCTTTTTTCGGTTCCTAACAAAAATTTACTATCCTCCTGAAATGAACACACTTCAGTTACATAAAAAAATTCAAATATTAAATCACGAAATTAAGACCATTACATTATAAATGCATGATATCTCAATGTTCAAAAATCCAAAGACATATCCAAGTACAACATTAAATTTAAACATAACAAAAATCTCGATTTAAAATAGGCATCAACTGTCAAGCAAAAAGGTTCAATAGTCCCAGAGCACACATCCAATAGCAGGTAGTTCAACCCCAAAATAATATTCTTCTTCTAGTAATGCACAATAAGTAAAAACTACGTAGTAATAAACAACGTAATCAACAGAATGTTAATTCTTTTTTGTAGTGAACTCCAATAACAAATTCAATTACAAACAAAAAATATATATATAAATGGACTAAAGTATTAAAATGATAACTACTCGGATTGGCGTGGTCCACAATATATAAGGTATATTATGCAAGAATAATATTTTTGACAAGAACTTTTTGCCCGAAAGGCTGTCTGACCGCCTTCATTTGAGGTACTTCCGTGAAGATTTTTTTGATAAAGTTTTGTGAGCATGTTCTACATGAAATGTAGATTACATATACCAAAATGCAGCTTAAAATTCAATCGGGAAGTGAGTTAAATAAAATATTGAAAAAATTGCGTTTTTTCATATATTTTGGCGTAATGTTTTTCAATAATTTATTCAACTAACTTCCCAATTGCATTTTAAGCTCAAATTTGGTGGATATAATCTTTAGTTAATAGAAAACAACCTCACAAAATTTCATCGAAAAATTCAACCCGGAAACACCTCAAATGAAGACTACTCATGCAGTGTATGAGAAGTTCGGTTCCTGGCCAGGAACCGGAACCGAACTGGAACCGAACCGGAACTGAACCGATGAAAGACTATAGGAACCGAACCGAAAAAAAGTGAAGTCCAAAATTATAGGAACCGAACCGAACCGGAAATTTCGGTTCGGTTCGGATCGGTTTTCCCGGTTTTCGGTTCTAAGTCCCAGCCCTAGTCTGAGCTGAATAAGCTGGACAATGTTCCAAACCACAGGAGCAAGCTCACACCTAAGCCCACTCCGGTTACCATACCAATCTAACAAAATAAATAATATTTAGAAAGTTGCACACCGCTAACTATTTCTTCTAATGGATAGGAAAATGGCAGTAGACTAGGAAAGCTGCCAACCTGCAAGACTTTGTAGACCACTTCACGTGCTCTGCTATAGTTACCTTGAGAATAATCACTGGCAAGGAAAGCCTTACAAAGAAAAAATAAGAGTAAGGTGAAAAATCATGTTTGGATTTTTAACATATGGAACTTCCGGTGATTGTGGGAATGCTTTAGTAAGTAGGAGGCTCATATATTTACTTGGCCTGCCAGAGCTAAAGCATCAGTAAGCATAGACAATGCCAACCAAACTTGGAAACAAATCTGATGACCAGCCATAGATACTGGACCCTCTCTAGCAGCCAGTGATGTTGCTAGTGTAGTGGTTGCAAAAACTGCTAATGTTCTCGCAGTAAGTAGAGCACCTGCCACGTGATATGAGCATGGTTAGCATCAGGCAGAATGTATGTTCGAGGGAAGAAGAGAAAGAAAAAAGGCACGACTTATAAAAATCATTGCTTCTAAAGAGACAATAGTCCATGTAGATACATGTGTTTTAGTATTTTGGATGTCCCAATAAAATTCAGAGTCATTAAACTCAGCAATTTGGATTTAAGTCAGTACTTAGGTACTGAAGTATATATCTTTCTTTGTGAATTTATGTTAATTAATATTAGAAAAGTAGTTGAATATAAATCTCATACAACCGACCCCAACATAGTTGGGACTATGGTGTTAATAATAAGAATGAGTTTGCAGTTTGTGTATGCATTTTTTCAAACAGCATAACCCATCTTGAACAAACTGAGTAGCATCAGGTTAGCGATAAATCAATGTATGATCCGGAACGGCCATTCAAGCATGTTATTCTAATCTAGATTATTATAACATACTTTGCATTTCTTAAATGTTACCAGATTTCAAATATCGAACAACTCTTCCCCCATCAATATCTGGAACAATAAGACTGACTCGTTCATTTAACTTGAAGAGCAGGATGGAAGCAATCAAGTACCTGATAAACATAATGCATAGGAAAAAGGTAAGGCAAAAGGAGGTTACCTGCTGAAAGATCTGTAAAACGTATATCCAAAGTAATTACGGAACAGTTTTTACCACATTGTAGACATACTCAGATATCACAGTAGCAATTGCAGCACCACTTATGCCAAAACCACAGAAAAATATCAAAATTGGATCCAATATTGCATTCAGCAAGTTACCGGTACCTGTATCGTCGAAAAGACTTGTGTGACCAAATGACATAGTATAATGCTTGAGCTTTTTCATTTACAACAACATTTAATCCTTAGTCCCAAAAGAGTTTGGGGTCAGCAGCTTTTTCATTTACTTGGGGTATATTTGGATACCCAAAAATGCTAGGGCGAGAAAAAAGGGATCAAACAAGAAGGGAAATTTTTGGAAGGAAATAGAAATTGGGGAAAGTAAAAAATTGGTTCAAACTCAACAACTCAAAATTTAAATGTTCTCTTCAAACATATAATATTTACATATTACTACTTTATAAAGACTGAATATAAATATATGTAAATTTATAAATATATTGCGATCAAATACCTCAAATGGTTTTCCTTCGTACTTTCCGAGTAAACATTAAACATAAAAACTCTTAACCCTCACACTTTTTTCCCTTTTTCTACTATTTTCCGTGTTGCAAACATAACCTTGAGGTTTTCATCCCTAAGATGGTCCCACAAGAGTTGTAATGTTTTATATGGAAATTGAAGTTTTCTGTATATTCTTCTTCTTCAAAATGAATCATTTACAAGAAGTACATAAGCTATTTATACAGATAGGAGCCTGAGAGAGTCTATTCAGTACCCTAGGTGACTGTCTGAATACTAAACATAAATGATTATGAACTGAAAAGACAACAGCTATTAATTACAACCTGAAACACTAAAGACTCATAATTATAGTAATAAAATCTTAAATTAAAGATGTCTATTCGTTTTATCAACACTCCCCCTCAAGCTAGGTTTGTAGATATCCATCATGCCTAGCTTGACAATAAGACTCTGAAACCTGGGACTGTGCAAAGGTTTGGTAAACACATCTGCAACTTGATCCTCTGAGGGAGTATAGCTTAGTTCAATCAGACCTCCTTCAACCTTTTCTTTGATGAAGTGCCGATCAATCTCAATATGCTTGGTCCGATCATGTTGGACTGGATTATGAGCTATGCTGATTGCTGATTTATTATCACACCTCAATTCCATTGGTCCCTTCCACCTGATTCGTAAATCTGAGAGAATAATTCTGATCCATAGAAGTTCACACAAGCCATGGGCAAGGGCTCTTAGCTCAGATTCAGCAGATGATCGTGCCACAACATTCTGTTTTTTGCTTCTCCATGTCACAAGATTTCCTGCCAGGAAAACACAGAAACCAGTAGTTGACCAGCGGTCAACGAGAGAGCCACCATAATCTGCATCAGTGAAGGCTTGGACTGATAATTGCCCACCCTTCCTGAATACTATTCCTTGTCCAGGACTTCCTTTTAAGTAGTGTAGAACCCTATAGGCTGCTTCGAGATGCGGTTTCCTTGGATCATGCATGAACTGACTGAGGACACTAACCGCATAGGCAATGTCAGGTCTGGTATGAGAGAGATAGATAAGTTTGCCACACAAACGCTGATACATTGATGAATCAACCTTGGGTTCATCAGTAGCAAGTCCAAGCTTATGATTAGGATCCATAGGTGCAGTAACGGGTCGACAAGCACTCTTACCAGTCTCATTTAGCAAATCTGTAATGTACTTTTGTTGGCTGATAAAGATGCCTTCAGATGAGCGAGCAACTTCAATTCCAAGAAAGTATTTTAGAGGGCCAAGAGACTTCATCTCGAATTGGGATTTCAGCTGCCCCTCAAGACGTTGTTTCTCAACTGGATCACTACCGGTCACAATGATGTCATCCACATATACTAAAAGAATAGTGATTCCATTTGGTTGAGAATGTTTGTAAAAAAGAGTATGATCCCCTTGGCTTTGACTATACCCGGCAGCAAGAACAACCTGTGTGAATCGGTCAAACCAAGCACGGGGGGATTGCTTTAGACCATAAAGGGCTTTTTTAAGTCGGCATACATGTGTAGAGGCACTTATTGATGTTTTATTGAAGCCTGGGGGAATGTGCATGTAGATCTCGTCATGCAAGTCACCGTGGAGAAAAGCATTCTTGATATCAAATTGCAGTAAAGGCCAATCAAAGTGAGATGCTAATGACAGTAGGATACGAACAGTATTGAGCTTAGCTACAGGAGCAAAGGTCTCTTGATAGTCAATCCCATACGTCTGAGTGTATCCTTTAGCCACAAGACGAGCTTTGTACCGCTCAAGAGATCCATCAGCATTGTATTTGACCGTAAAGATCCACCTGCAACCAACAACATGCCTCCCAGGAGGTTTAGTCACAATATCCCAAGTATGGTTCTTTTCAAGAGCTCTAATTTCCTCTTGCATAGCATCCCTCCATTCTTTCTTTCCTAATGCCTCAGAAACAGAGTTGGGTATGGGAATTTCATTAAGTCTCTGAACAAACAAGGCATGTGAAGGAGAGAAATTATCAATGGTAACAAAATTAGCAAGAGGGTATAGAGGTGTTTTGGTACATTGACGTACACCCTTGCGTAAAGTAATTGGCGGAGATGGTGGAGGAGAAGAAGAGACATTACCTGGGTCAGCCGATTGGTCATGCGTCAACAACGGAGTGAACCTATTTTTTCTTGAGTACACTTTTGTCACTGGTAGAGGAGAAGGTGGGTCATGAGTGGTGGATTTAGTAGGTGTAGGAATGGGATATTCTGGTGATGGATTTGATTGAGGTTCAGGTAATGTTGAAGACTGTTGGGAAGTAGATGAGGTTGTTGACTCATCTATAGAAGGTGATGGATGATCATGTGGCGGTGGTAATAATGGGATGTCTGGTGATGAAGGCTTAGGAGAGTAGGAGATTGTATGTGCTGGAGGAGATGTGGGAAGAGGTGAAGGATGTGGAGTATCTTGGGAAACAGGGAGAGAAGTAGGAGTGTAAAAAGGTGTGTCTTCGTGAAAGGTCACATCTGCACTGGTGTATGTCTTTCTGGTTGTAGGATTATAGCACTTATATCCTTTCTGAGTTGGAGAATAACCTAGAAAGATACACTTAATAGATCGTGGGTCCAATTTTCCCCTATGAGGTGGAGGAATATGAACAAATGCAGTACACCCAAACACCCTTAGATCAAGATCAGAAGAAATTCTGGTTTGAGGAAAGAAGCAACAGAGAGATTCAAGGGGTGACTTATTTTGGAGTACATGACTGGGAATTTTATTGATGAGATGACATGCTGTGAGTGTGGCTTCCCCCCAGTAGTGTTTAGGCATATTTGATTGAAACAATAAAGCCCGACTGACTTCAAGGAGATGGCGATTTTTTCTTTCTGCTGTGCCATTCTGTTGTGGTGTGTATGGACAAGAGGACTCATGAACGATGCCTTTTGAGAGAAAATAAGAGGAAACCGTTTGATTGAAGTATTCAAGAGCATTATCAGTGCGGAAACGTTTTATAGTGGTGGAGAACTGATTATGAATCATATTGCAAAAGATGGGAATGATGGAACTCACCTCACTCTTGTTTTTTAGCAGAAAAACCCACATAAAACGTGTACAATCATCAATAAATGTAACATACCACCAGGCACCAGATATATTAGCAATTGGAGCAGGGCCCCAGACATCACTATGTATAATATCAAAAGGAGAACAACTGATTGTATTACTTCTAGAAAAAGATACACGAGACTGTTTAGCAAGTTCACAGACATCACATTGAAATGTAGAAACATCAACACTACCAAAAAGACTAGGAAATATGGTTTTTAGGACATGAAAAGAGGGATGACCAAGCCGCTTGTGGTGAAGCCAAATAGTGTTGGTATTGGCTGTGATTGAGGTAAGAGCTTTTTGTGGAGGTTTGGAGACAAACAGTGCATCAAGGTAGTACAGGCCATCTCTTTGTTTAGCAATTCCAATCGTCCTCCCCGTGCGTAGATCCTGTAATAAACAGTGGGAAGGGAAAAAAATGGCAGCACAATTAAGATCAACAGTGAGTTAGTAAATAGAAGCAAGGTTCATAGCCAGGTTTGGGACATGTAGGGTGTTTTTCAGATTTAATTTTTCGGAAAAAACAACCGTACCAAGTCCTGCAACCTCTGTAGGTGTCCCATCAGCAGTAGTAATGTGTGTGGATGTAAAACATGGACGATAGTTAGAGAGTAAAGAGGGTATGGCAGTCATATGAGATGTGGCACCTAAGTCTAAGATCCATTGGGATTGTGAACTCAGTTCCGAAGCATTAAGACAAAAAATAGTAGAGGTTTTACCTTGCAGGGCCAAAGAGCTATGACCAGAACCATTTGAGTTATTAAGAGACTGTAGCATCATACGAAGTTGTTGTAATTCCTCCTGGGAAATGGGCAAAAGATTAGTAGAGCTCTCAACAATCATGGGAGTGACTGAGTTGGCACGTCCAACACTAGTTCCACGCCTGTCCTGGCCTTTTCTTTCTTTCTGTAGATGAGGATATAGTTTCCAGCATGTATCCACATTATGGTTGGACCGCTTGCAATGATCGCACCATCTTCCTCCCTTACTACCCTTAGTTTCCTTGACATCTGAAGGAGTAGATTTGGCAGCAAGAGCTGTACTGTCAATCAGCTTTGTATTCATCATTATATTGCGTCTACTCTCTTCATGTTTGATAATGGCAATGGCAGAAGATAGGGAAGGCAGAGGAGTAATGCCAAGAATTTGACCCCGAGTCTGATCATATTCGGGATTTAAACCAGACAAGAAGCAATATAGACGTTGCTGATTTATATAGCTCTTGTGAAGAGCTGCATCTGCAGCATTCGACCACTTCATTGTTTGATACTGGTCAAGTTCAGACCAACGTCGTTGGAGGTTAGTTGCATAATCTGTAACAGATTGTGAATCTTGCTTAAGGTTCGTTGTTTGAAGCCATAAGTCATAGACAAAAGCGCCATCTTTAGCAACGGAGTAGGACTGCTGTATGAAATCCCAGATTTCTTTAGCCGAGTCCATGTATAAACATGTACTGCTAATGTTGGGATCCATAGAGTCCCATAACCAGACCCGTATGTTTGCATTAGTTTTCTCCCAAATAGCAGCATCAATATCTCCTTCTTCTGGGGTAGAGACAGTGAGATAGTCTTCAAGATCTTTGCCACGCAAGAGAGTATAAACCAGCTTTGACCATCCAAGATAGTTCCTGCCATTGAGACGGTAAGATGGCGGGATAGAAGGGAGATCAAATTTCTGGTTTCGAAGAGCAAACGCGGCTGCAGTAGCAGCTGAAACGATGGTTGAGTGGTCGAGGTTACTTGAGGTTGATTCAGTTTCCTTAGACATGATAGAACTGTTGGTGAAAAGATTCACACCCGAGGATAAACAGAGAGGCGGGTAGAGACACCCTAGTAGACTGTTGGAAAGATGATTAAGAGTAAAGAGGCTGGTACGAGAACCTGTCTCTGATACCATGAAGTTTTCTGTATATTCTTCTTCTTCAAAATGAATCATTTACAAGAAGTACATAAGCTATTTATACAGATAGGAGCTTGAGAGAGTCTATTCAGTACCCTAGGTGACTGTCTGAATACTAAACATAAATGATTATGAACTGAAAAGACAACAGCTATTAATTACAACCTGAAACACTAAAGACTCATAATTACAGTAATAAAATCTTAAATTAAAGATGTCTCTTCGTTTTATCAACAGAAATAATCAGGGATTAGATATACTTGCCAACTGCATATAGAGGAGTCTTTGTGTCCTTGAACCCACGGAAGGTTCCCTGAGTGGCAAGTGCTATTACAACTGCTGGAGCACCAAATGCCCTCATGGTAAGAAATTGCTCAGCAGGTGTGCGCATTGGCGAATCCTGTAAAATTGCAAGTCACAAAATATGAATGAGCTAAGTCAAGAAACTTCATAAATAAAACTCTACGACATTCGACGGACATCTTATTTGAAGCTTATGACTCCATATATATTTCCGTTCTGGTGGACCATAAGCTCACACCCATCCCACACCAAAAGGGAAATTAAAAACCACACGACTCTTAATTTACATATTATTATCTGATTAAAAACGCTAATAAGTGTGCCAGTAAACATGAGATAATTTGTTAGCTTTTTAGTATTGGCAATAAAGATTGAGGACTTGAGAAAGCATGTTAGAAAAAAGTAACACATACAGCAGTTATACCCATTGTATCCATCAGAAAACTGGAGCCAACAGAAACCGCAATAGCTTCTGCAAGGCCAAGGCCCGCAGCAAGTGCTAAGGAAGTTGATATTGAAGGAAGAATAATTTTTCCATGTTGACTGGCACCACCATCTACCCAAACAAACATAGCCGAGCAACAGGAGTTGATTTCAATGTCATTCCAAATGTAAGAATACAGCATCAGCAAATATGAAATACATATTTATATATTTAGTTAAAAGAATTACCAGTTTTCAGTAACGCCTGCTCTTCGGCTACAAAAGAAGTTGTAACATTCAGGAGAGGAATGTTGAATAACTTTGATACAAGGTTGAACACTGATGCTGAAACCCCAACCGCTGCCAATTCAATCGATCCTACGAAATTGCAGAGCATAAAATTGATGGAAATTATGTGTCCATAGCTTGTAATAATGCAAAAAAAAATGATTAAATTCTGACTTATGTTTAAGTCCGAAATCAATTTGATTATTAAAGAAAAACAGATAAGTTTATATGACTGTGGGTTAAACCAGCTTAATACTAACTATCTAATCGATTGGCTACAATTTCTTAGTCTGGTTTGACCCAAGTGCTTTAAGACCCACTTTGGTGAACCCAAACAAATTATACTACGTACTATCCTCCGTTCTTTAAAAGTTGCAACAATTTGACTTTCACATCTTTCAACACACAACTTTGACCATAATTATATTTAATTATGTATTAGTAAAGATTAAAAAAGTTAATATTTTGGAAATTTACATTAATAGAAATTTAATAACATTTCATACATAATAATTTGATTATATATTACTCGTATTAGAAAATTGTAACCAAAGTAAGATATGTGAATAGTGAAAAAATCTCATTGTTGCAACTTTTGAAGAACGGAGGAAGTATATTTTATCACAGTATAGTTGACCAACTTGATGACCCAATAAAAAACCTAAATTCTATCAACTTACCATAGCTTCATTCAAGATATCAAGAACACATTTACATCATTGGAACAAAATAGCTAGACAGTCGACACCTTGAACCAACAAATTTTCACTTACAATGCCATCAATCAAAGCATATATTTACATCAGTGGAACAAAATATTTTGAAGTCGATATCTTTAGCAAACGGGAGTACCCAAGTGGCCAACGAATGCAGTATCAATAAGCGAAGCAATGGGGTCAGAAGCCAGAGCCAGTGCAGCAGGCAATGCAACTGATAAAATCTCCCTAACTAGTCCATCAACTTTAAATCTCTCTCTGAAACAGTACACAAGAAAGTTTAAGTAATAGCATAACACGAAACCAGAAATAAGCCGGTAAAAGATTAATGAAGTATGTAGAAAATGGTACAATATGGGAGAGGCCGAATTCCAGAGAGACAGCCGTAATGGAGGATCCGGATCCGGATTGTTGACCCCGGAATCCGAACTCGATGAAGATTCGGGTCTAGATTCGGAATCGTGAGCTGATTTGTCCTGCTTAACCCCCGGGACTTTGTTCAGAGATGATTTGACAGTAGTCCTAATAAAGCGAACTGAAACTTTACGGTTTCGTAGATTCCGGTGAGTGAAAACGGAGGAAGAGAAGTTGTGTGAGCTATGGTGAAGTGAATGCGTCAAAAAATTGTTGTAGCTGTAGCGATGAGAGACGCTAGAAGCCATGGTTGAGTGGCTTCAGTTCTGATTAGGAATCCGAGACTCTTTAAGCCCGTCGTCGTTGCAGGGGATCAATACATGATTTGGAATCCAATGTTCCAATTAAATAAACTGAAATAACGGTTGGCAGCAAAGATTAGATTAAGCTTGGATCCTCAAGATGTTGCGACCCTATTCCCATGGAAGCTTATATATAGTACAGCCCGTGTCAGTCATACCCTCGCTGTAAAACTTGTGAAATTCACGAATTCTCTAAAATGAGCATTGAGTCAATTAGACAATTACTCAATTTTGATGTGCACCGAGTCTATTCTTTTGAGTATTAGGAGTCTAACGGTGAGCATTAGTGATATTTGCTCCATTCCTCGTATATCACATTCTGTTTATTATTTATTCGTTTATTAAAGTCTTAAATTATGTCTATAATCAATTTCATTTAATTTCAATAAGTGTCTAATGAATTAACATGTGCAATCTTTTAAAATGAGCATACATAATTACAAAATGAGTATCAAAATATTAAAAAACTCATTTGTGCGTGTTCATTATTTTTGGGCGTGATACTCATTTGAGTTTAACATAAAACTCATTTTCAAACATTCATGAATATGACATTTTAAAATGAGTATTGCACTAACATCAAATGGGTATACATAAATTAGGGAATGAGCATTCAAAAAACTCATTTAAAATGTCTAGTGTGCTCATAATTTCATCTGTTATGCTCACATCTGAAGAATTACATATATTCTCTGTTATGCTCATAAATTCTCTGATATGTCGCCAAAGTTGGAAGCCAGAACGAGAACGATCTGCTAAGGAAGACCAGCGGAGGAAGATCCGCGGAGGAAGACCAGGGGAGGAAGATCTGCAGAGGAAGACCACCAGAGAAAAAACAAACGGAGAGCGAAGATCGAGAACGATCTGAGGAGGAAGACCAGCGCCCTGCGATTTGCGATGGAAGTCAGAGCCCTGCGATTTGCGATCTAAAAGGCTAGTTGTACCGTGCGCACGGTACAGCCGGCTGTACGATGGAATTTACGCTGGTCCCATTTAAATTTAGAGGTTCTCATCATTTTTCTTTTATAGCCATTTAAGTTTTTATTTTTTATTTTAAGAAATAATTTACACTCTTAAATAACAATTTGATCTTTTTGTTAAAGAAAAGAAGATCAAATTGTTACTCATATTTAAGAGTATAAATTATTTCTTAAAATAAAAAATAACAATTTGATCTTTAATTATTAAAAATAATATAATATAATATAATATAATATAATATAATATAATATAATATAATATAATATAATATAATATAATATAATATAATATAATATAATATAATATAATATAATATAATATAATATAATATAATATAATATAATATAATATAATATAATATAATATAATATAATATAATATAATATAATATAATATAATATAATATAATATAATATAATATAATATAATATAATATAATATAATATAATATAATATAATATAATATAATATAATATAATATAATATAATATAATATAATATAATATAATATAATATAATATAATATAATATAATATAATATAATATAATATAATATAATATAATATAATATAATATAATATAATATAATATAATATAATATCATACGGGTAGTTATCATCAGTAAATAATTATAGTATATACTCATCAAAACTATTTCTCAAAATATACACGTGTCACGCCCCAGACCGCAATCCAAGCGCGTGTACAACCGCCGTATAATTAAGTGACGTCACCCGCGAGTCAACCCCACTTAATTACACAAGGCGTTCGGGAAAACAATCCATCCATACTCAGTAGTAAACATACATAACAACATCACATTTAAACCAATGAATAGCGGAAATATTCAACGGTAAGTCATAAGCCACAACCGGCCAACAACATGGGCATGCAAGCCCCAAAAATAGTTTATAGTAGAACAAATATCCATGAGCAAGTGTTCGGTAGTTTGAAAGAAAATAAGGAAGCACGAACCACGTCTTCCTGATGTGATATCACCCGTGAGAAGGTGCAAGTAGCAAGCCCTAGCTTCAACCTGAAAATGGTGGGGCCCCCCGAAGGGGTCAGTACAAGTACCGAGCGAGTAGCAGGCTAAATATAGAATAACTAGCGTTTCAAGTATAAGACCCAAACATAGGGTGATACTTAAATAAATAGTCTTTCCCCCAAGTTATGAAATACTTATTAGTATATATTTATACTTGGAAAATATCCGACCCGTAGATCACCGTTCATTTGAGAAAAATAGTAATAGTCAATATTCTTGACCAAAAACCCCAACCCACCCATATACCTATGAGTGTATAGGACTCCTCCTTGTCCCTACTTGTATATCACAATCTATGAGTTTTAGGATCATAATCCTTGGATACTCCACCGGTTTGTGAGTGTTAAGGACTCATAAGTCCTAGGGTCCTCCACCAAGTTTTGAGTGTTAAGTACTTTTAAGTACTAGGGTCCTCCACCAAGTTTGAGTGTTAAGGACTTTTAAGTCCTAGGGTCCTCCACCAAGTTTTGAGTGTTAAGTACTTTTAAGTACTAGGGTCCTCCACCAAGTTTGAGTGTTAAGGACTTTAAGTCCTAGGGTCCTCCACCAAGTTTGAGTGTTAAGTACTTTTTAAGTACTAGGGTCCTCCACCAAATTTTGAGTGTTAAGTACTTTTTAAGTACTAGGGTCCTCCACCAAGTTTTCCTATGATCAACCCCCTATCAACCTAGATAGAGTCTATATCATCCTTAGTTACTCATAACTAATCCAATACATAAATCTTATGTATCACAATCCATGCAAAGCCATGCATTTATATAGGTTTATAATTAATTAATACCAACCAGTATTAATTAAATCCTTTGTTCTTCGGTCCACGTTTTCGTTGACCGCCATTTCAAGCCTTGTGTGTATCAACTTAATCATCATATAATTAAGTTAATAATATTCATTTGTGCTTCTAATACACTTCAACCAAATATGCATTTCATATAATTCTTCATATCATATTCCATGCATCAACAATTAATTTCTTCATACAAACTTAACCCTATTGGCTAATCACATGTTTAAATATCTTTTAAACATCATTATGAAATCATATAACATTTATTTAGGTAATCTCATAATTAACCCAAAAGTTATAAGATATTAAGTCGTCCACTCACCTTGAACTAGCGTATGAAGTTCTACCCTTCTTGGTTGAACTCCGGTGAAACTCCGGCGACTTTTGGTCAACTCCGGCGACAACTCCGGCGACTTTTCCAACTTTGTGAAATCACTTGAAATACCCTTTACAAGTGCCTAACAAGGTTTTAACACCATAAAACCTTAATTAATACAAATAACCTATAAAAGGTTATTTTCCGGTGAACCGGTCGTTTTGGCTCCTAAGTCCGTTCTTGGACATAGAATCACTTTCCAATCCATTAATCCATACTTATAACATGTAGAACCCTCTTAAGGATTCTTCACATGATATATATCTCATATGGTAGAAGAAAAAATAGAGAGGAAGTTATGATAAGGTCATTACCTTAATTATTTCACACCTTTTAGCACTTTAGCTTCTTCTTGGGTGATTCTTCCTTCATGTGCTCTCTTCAACAATGGTGGAAGGAAGAAGAAGAGTTTTCTTTCTCTTCTTGCTGCAGCTTGGCCGAAAATGGGGGGAGAGAGGGGTGAGGCTTACCCCTTCGTCTCATTGAACAAATGAGTGTGGATGGGGGCCACCTCATTTTTGTTTGATGCTTAAATGATCACATCAACCTCTCCCTCCCATGTTCTTCTCCTCAAACAGCCGACCAAGCCCTCAATTTGAGTGGCAAAAATCGTGGGTTGGCCCCCACTCATGTGGGAGGTCAACCCTTTTCGTCCCGGATTGTACAATTTGTCCCGAAAGTTGTATTTTTCGGACTGTTTTAAATATATTTTATTTTATCGTGTCAAATAAAATATATTATGTGCTCTTACTCATTATGACATGTATAATGAATATACATTCCCCAACTTTAATTTATAAGCCTCCAAAATTCATTTCCGGGCTGTTATCTGTTAAATTGTCGGTACCGGTAATTGGGCCTCTTTTTCCCAATCGGTCAACTCTGCGCCTTTCCACGACCCAAATAAAATATCCACCACTATATAAATATTATCTTGACCAAGATGAATAAAATATGTGGTCTCGGGAGTATCGGGCGGCCCCCGCTCCCGGTGTGGGTCCCACGTGCAAATTTACTATTCGCGCGAAAGAAATAATAAAAATTTACAACTTCGTTAATTCATTAATCCTTTAATAAGGTTCGATACATTATTTACATAAAAGTAAATATATTTGGGGACGGTGTTACAACACGAATTAGCATATGTTGATATGTAGTTATTGTCTAAATAATCGCGTTATTTTGTCATGAGAAACTTTGAAGAAGACGAAGGTAATATCAAATCTTAAATAAGTTAGATTATACTAAACTAAATTTAATCATACACGTAGTCTTAGATTAGAAATATAAACTATACTGTAATAAAATATTTACCAAACATTTACCAAACATAATTAGATTTCAAAAAATTAGACCATATTTAAAAAAGATCATTTAAAGTGAAAATATCAATATTTGTCGGAGGTTGGGTAAGCTATACGTACTTCAGTCTGAGTAGATGTAAATTACAAGTGCATACAATGGTACCAATCAGATAATAATGGTAATGGATTATACTAAATTTGACAAAACTTGCACAAATCAGGTCATACAAGAAAATTTTAACGCATGATAAAAACATGAGTCTTCGCGGAGGTTGTGTAAGGTCATGGCCAGAGATGACTTGATTTCAACACTTTTGTAGTACTTATCAAAGATACCCGATTGAGTATCCGACCCAAGATACCCGATTGAGTATCCGACCCAGTCACGTACCTCTCTTGTCCTATAAAAACACCATTCTCATTCCCATTTGAGATATTCATTAACTCCGATCCTTCTATCAACACCTAGAGTTTATCCTTGAAACTTAAGTAGCCTTTTGTTCTTGGTTTTAATTTGCTATATTGAAACTTATGATTTGCATGTTGTGAGTTGTTCCTTTAATCATTATTGATCTCTTGAATATTAATTATATAATCACCCATTATATTTTAATATTGATCATGTAGACTTGTTAAGTGATCAATTAATTAATGTTTTGATATTGATTATTACTAGAATCGATAATTAACCACGCCATGCACTTCCCAACTCCTATTAAGATAACTAATGCCATCTTGAAATCACACTAAAAAAACTCACGCGCGACCTAATTTTAGGAACGTAAAAGTAGAGGTATATAAAAATTTCATATACTTCATATCTGGTAGAGATGGCAATTGTGACCGATCCGATGGCTACCCGCACCGAACCGCCCCGGTCAAAATGGGGAAAACCGCATTGACCGGGTAATGGGTACGGGGCGGGGAATACCCGTTTTGTTTTTATGGGTAACGGGGCGGTTACGGTTTTATGCATGCCCGCCCCATTACCCGCCCCGTACCTGCCCCGTTTATTTTTAGTTATATTTTTATTACATTCTTGTCTATTATTTGTCCCACGACTAATAAAAGATGAAAATTTTAATGTTCATTGTGTATATATGGATAATAGATGTACTAACTATAGTGTAAGAATGAAAGTTCTCAATAGAACTTAATAGTTTTGTTTGATTATTATATGATTTTTCGTGATTAATTATTTTTCAGATCAAGTATTTTTAGGTTCAAATTAATTTAGGTTGTCTTCTTTCTCGTCTTATAGATATATGAAGCTGTAAAGTAGCGTATGAGTTTAGCGTCGTCTAGGTGATGTCATTTTTCGCATTTTAAAATATTATTTTTATTAAAATATAATGACTCATTTAATAAAGTGATTACTCGCGGTTACCCGCGGTTATACCCGTTACCCGATGGGGCGGTTATGGTTTGGGTAAAAATTACCCGTTGGGTAATGGGGCGGTTATGGGGCTGGGGAATTACCAAACGGGGCGGGTACGGTTATATGTAAAACCGTTCCCGATCCGCCCCGTTGCCATCCCTAATATCTGGTATCAATACAAATAGCAATACCATATCCATATACATACGGAGTAACAAACTTATTTCCTGCATGTCTGGTGCACGCATAATACGTTAAAACTCATTGAAAGGAGTGATTAATTCAAAGTTTCCTCTTTTAATGAACGAGTAAGAAAAAAATTGTTAATATTCGGGATTTCCTAAAAGGTCAACCTGATAGGTGTAGTAGCATAAAACCTTATATAATGGTTTTATTGTTTTTACACTTTTTCAGTGTAGGACAAATACTTTTAACAATAATAATAATGTTTTATTTGATGTCTTAAGATGTTTTTTAGTTGAATTGATATTTTCTCTTTAAATTTGATCTATTTAAATATCTTATTTAAGTTTAGTCTAATATGTTTATGCTTTACCTAATAAATGTTAGGGTCTCTTTTACCCGGGGGTTAGGGGAGGGGGGCTAAGATTGAAACGGCTTCCATGGAGATTAGAACCCGAGAGCTACAATATGTGTGTATTTTAGGATTTTTATACCATACAACCGTCCCACCATGAGCACCGTACTCTCACTCCCAAAACGATGTAGTTTTGGACAATTAAAAAAAATTCGCGTGAACAGTACACGCGTGTACGGTGACTTTTTTTGTCCCAATAATATAGATGGTGTAACTCGCGTGTAAAGATATGTAATTCGCGTTATTGATCAATGTAACTCAAGTCCATCCAAAATATAACTTGTCAAATATTGATTTCAATGTAAATAATGAAAAAAGAGAGTCTAATTACACAATTGTTTTAGGTAAAACGTGAATATGTTTTGTTTTTAATATCGTGGCTATAAAAAATAAATTTTTAGAAAAGATCATTTTTTTGTTTCAATAGCAGGGGTTGATTTTTTAATGTAACTCATGTTATTACAAATGTAACTCACGTCGATGCCAAATGTAACTTGGGTGTATACTCAATGTAACTTGTTGGAAAGTTGAACAATGTTTTTTTATGTTTGAGATATTATAAACATTGATTTCAATGTAAACAATGAAAAATTGATCCTAATAGCTTAATTACTTTTTATAAATAGTGAATATGTTTTATTTTTAATATTAGGGCAATAAAAATGATATAGCTGGAGTTTATTCAGTGGTGTAACTCGCATACATTAAGATGTAACTCACGTATAATTAGATGTAACTCGCGTACATTAATATGTAACTTGCGCAGAAGAAGATGTGATTTCATTGTCTAGGAGCAGAATGATGGAATATACTCATTTTATTTAGATTTATAAACTTTTTGTTATGCATTGATAGAGAATAAAAAAATAGATTCGATTATTATGTGGATTAATAAAATATGCTTTTGATGTGGATTAATAAAATATAAAATGTATTACAATACACTTATTGGTGGATTATTAAAATTTTGTATTAATTTGGTAAAGAAAAAATGTAAATTCATTTATATTTTAATTAGTTAAAGATAAAGATAAGTAAAATCATAAATAATTTTTAGTATTTGATGTTAAAGAGAAAAGAATTAAAGAAAATAGAAAAGAACAATAAAGAGAAAGGAAGTACTTACCTAGGAGAAAGAAGACTTCCATAATTTGGACTCTGGACTTTTGGAAGCATGAGAAAAGCAAAAAACGGTACCGTATTAGCAACCGGCATACCATGCGCATGGTACTGTATAATTTGTGATTTTAGTATCATTCAAGAATTGCGTGATCTATAGTGCTCTAATAAATGTGATAGGATATTATTTGGTCTGAATTTGAAAGAAGTCCAATTGATCGAAAATAGTACTACATATAAAAAAGACATTTGTTAATATAGGTCCCTGGTCTGGCCACCTCAAATTGAGGTGGTTCCCGGTGGTATATTTTACCCAAATTTTTTGTGTATGTTTCTCATCAAGTCTAGTTCATCCATACCAAATTTGAGCAAAACATTCAATCAGGGAGGCCGTCAAATGATTTTTGCAAGTTAATTGCGTTTTATATGTATATCCCGGAACAGTTAACTTGAAAAAATCATTTGACGACCTTCCTGATTGAATTTTTTTATCAAATTTGGTATGGATGAAATAGACTTGATGAGGAACATACACAAAAAATATGGGCAAAAAATATCATCGGGAACCACCTCAAATTGAGGTGGCCGGACCAGGGGCCTGTCTGGACAGGAAGAGCTCTCCGTAGTATCAATAATCATATGTAGACACATAGTATTATGGTAGAACCAATGTTCTAAAAGGTGCTAGGTGGTAGTCAGACGTCAGCTCAGCGCCTAGCGCCTAACGCCTAAGCGGCTAGGTGGGCTACTAGGCGGGGACTAGTCGGAGATATTGAAATTATAATTTTGTCAATATGTTTGCATAAATATGATTAGTAATATTCTGTTTGTGTGTATACGCCCACACAATACACATTAACATGCATGAATGGTATATAGAGTTACCACATTTAGTAATATATTATATTTAATTACTCACTTAACTTCATTAAGTAATAAATATTATTAAATAATAATAACACTTAAGATTCTATATAAACATGTATAGCTTTTATCTTAATCTACAACTTGTAACTTTTTTCATATGCATGGTTCAAGTTAAGGTACATATATATCTTAGAATACTAAAATAAAAAAACAAAATAAAATGTATGGCAAATCTAGATGTCTAGACAACCGATTAAGCGCTCCGAGCAGGCAACTAGGTGCCCTAGACGACCGATTAATTCACCTAGGCGCCAAATCAATTAGTCGGAGTGTCTAAATTAAAATCGGGACGCTCGGTCACCGCATAGCATCTAGACAGGGCTCTAGTCGGGAGTTAGAACGATTTTTAGAACAATGGGTAGAACTCTACATGTAGAACATACATGCATGATTACTTGATTGGTCTAGCCATGGCTTGGAGTTTGTAGAACTGTACTGTACCGTGTATTCTTGGGTCGAAGAAGCCATGAAACTCAGGATGGATAACGCTATAGACCACCAAATTAAAGACTTCAAAAAAGTGAATTGAAGCTCTGCCATGATATCATATATATGATCGTCCATGGTGCTATCCCTCCTGAGCTTTACAGATTCTCCACACATTTTGATTTTGCAACACACTTATATTTGTATTGTTACTAGCTCAAAAGAGATGAAGAAAGATTTGGGTTCTGGAAATTGGAACGAAAGGAATGAAATTGCAGAAGCTAGGAATGAAGATGTTGAGTATAGTAGTGGTTGGCTGCTGCTAGCTCAAGAACCAGAGTCGCCTACTTATAGTGGCAGTTTACGTGGGTAGGAGACCAGGGGGAGACAGAAGAATGTGTAAATTAATTGCGCATGCCTTAATTTGCGGCAATTTCTATATTTATTTACTCCATACGGAGTACAATTTACTAGATGAAAATATGTCACTCATAGAATTCCATTCCCGGCTTTTCCGGTTTATTGAAAGACGTTTGTCCTAATGTCCTTCCACTATGGTCAATTATTAGGTTAAAGGGTCAAATAGACCCTTGAAGTGACTTAAAATGTTCAATTAGCCCCTTATATACGAGATTCTGTCCGGCCGTCACCAATTGGAGCAGTTCCCGGTGGAATTTTTTGATGAATTTTTTTTAGCATCTTCTTCAATAAGTCTAGTTTACTCATACCAAATTTCAGCTAAAAAGTCAACCGGGAAGGCAGTCAAATGATTTTTTGAAGATAACTGTGAAGTTAAACAGCGCTGTGCATTTCGGAAAATCATTTGACTGCCTTCCCGGTTGAATTTTTAGCTGAAATTTGGTATGGGTAAACTAGACTTAATGAAGAAGATGCTCAAAAAATTTCATCAAAAAATTCCAACGGGAACCACCTCAATTAGCGACGGCCGGGCAGAACCTTCTATATAAGGGGCTAATTGAACACTTTAAGTCAGTTCAAGGGCCTATTTGACCCTTTAGCCCAATTATTAATATACGGAGTATTTAGGATGTAGCTATGCTAGGTGTACACAAAATGCGTACACTTTTTTGTACACTCGTCTGTCCCCGCAGACAAGTCTGTCCACAGAGTTGTCTGTGGACAGATAACTTGTCTGCGGGGACAGACGAGTGTACAAGAAAGTGTTTACATTTTGTGTACACCACACATTTTTCATTTAGGATGTCACTAGTATGATCTAGTTTGTTTAGATTTGACATAAACTGATATGATATAAGATTGAGATTAATCCAATCAAAAGCATGTTAGTCTAAGAAAAGCTCTCACTATGTCACTTGGAATCCAAACTTCTTGTCTATTGAATTTAAGAATTGATCTGGTCAAGCGCACCTGAACAGTTATTCTATACGGCCAAGCCCGTTTGAGGGTCTTTAGGACCAAAATTTTGTGAGCATGCTTTTCATGAAATGCATGTAGTTAATGTTTACAAAATTTGAGCTTAAAATTCAGCCAGAAAATCAATTAAATAAATTATTTAGAAACATTGTGCTTTATAATGTAAAAAACATTATTGTTTTTCAATAATTTATTTAACTCGCTTATCGGTTGATTTTGAAGTCAAAATTCTATACACTGATACACATATAGGGTTTGCCATGAATGTAGTTAGGCCTATTTCTTGCAGACTAGGCCTGGCCAGCTCATTCAACTGGGCAAAAAATTTAGGAAAAAACTTGGCCCGAACTTGACTCGAAATAGTTTTTGTGCAGGTTTAACACGTAATATTGTATTGTATGAACCTCCTACATGTCAACAAATAGATTGGGTGTAAATCATGTTCTAAAATTGAGTTTCGCGTACACTCTAGTATTGTATTCTCAAGTTCTATCTTTGTTTGGTAATACTCAAATTCTATCTTTGTTACATAGTGTTAATTTTCAAAAGTTCATCAATTCATCATAACTTTTGATTCTTGATTCAAAAGCAGTTACAAGTCTCAAGTATGTCTCAATTCTCGATCGACATCAACAAACAAGGGTTAAGTTTCGACATGCATACTGATTATTATCCTTTTACGGTTTTACCTATTGTTTTGACGTTCTAGCTAATTTCATAAAATACATTACTTTATACTCAAATGCACATCTTTTCATTTTGAACCTTATACGACTATCTTAGCATCCTTGATTATTTTCTTCTAATGATGGGACTCGAGTACACCACTTTGTTTGGTGACAATTAATTAAAAGTCAAATAGCAAGACATTTATTGAGGGACTAAATTTACCATTTTTCGCAATAATGACACCACCAAAAGTCTTGTTTTCTAAAAACAACTACGGAGTATATTTAAACTTAGTTCAGGACATTTTTAAATTCCTAGGCCAAACACCTTATTCGCGTTGCTCCCTTTACAATTAAGTCTATGTATTGCTTTGTTCCCGAGGAATAGAGTAGTGATAAATAGATGAGTGAACATGAGAGAAATCTGAAGAGTTGTGGCAGGTTTAAGTCAAACTTCTATGATTGAATTATCTTAATATGAGTAAAAGATATCTAAAAATCACAAATAAGACTACATTATTTCAATTTTCCTAAATAGGATTAATCATGTGTGTTTGGAGAAATCTACCCATATAGTTTTTATGAATAAAATAAATATTTAATAAAATTAAAAAAAAATAAAAAATTAGAAAAATAACAATTACTCCGTATAGATTAAAAAGCTAAAAAAAATTAAAATAAGAAAGTAAAAACGTAAAAAATTATACAGGCCTTTGTCGCCGCCTCTGCCACCGCCATCACCACCAGCTCTGATCACCAGAAAAAATGTCAACATGCATTAGTAATGCCATATTGATGCTAGTTTCAGCGAAAATTTTGGCATTACCAAAGAGTAACAATGACGTTTTCTTGGCATTTTCAGAAAAAATGGCATATTTTAACACAAAATGGATTTTTTTTACTGATCGGAGGAGGTGGAGGTGATGGGAGGCGGTAGAGGCACTGGGAAAGGCATCCCTACTTTTTTTAAAATGTTTTTTCACTGTTTTTATTAATTTTTTATTTTTTTTTTTAATTTTTCAATTTTTTAATTTTATATTCAATAAATATTTTATTAATTTTTATTATTCTCTTACGAATTTTATTACTTTTTACGATTTTATTATGAACTAAAACATTTTATTATGAATTATTACCCTTAGGGGTATTAAGGGTAGAAAATTAGTGTTTAGTTCTACTTGTGAATGATTTAGAGTTTAGTCTTATTTGTGGTTTTTAGGCATATATTTTAGTCCTTTTTAGGCCAATTACTAAACTTTATATTTTAACGTACTCTTGTATAGAAAAGCTTTGATGGAACATTCACTATCTATGTTGCGGTAATATAGTACCGAGTTTCACGTCTTCTCGTGAAAAAAGTGTTGAAGTATTGTAATATAAGCCGTATTTCTTACCCAGCTAATAGCTCAGTTATATATACTCCGCATTACATTAATTTTAGCTATATTGTTCTATGTCAAAATTGAAATTGCAAATGGCTCCAATGTTATTTTTCGAGGAAAAATGGTGCCAATGTTAATCAAATGGTAAGGTGGTTAGCTAATTAGCCCAAACACAATTGCTAAAATATACTTGGGGTGTATTATTTACGAGTTTAGCTTTGTCCATTATGTCCATTGATTCAAATCGTTTTACCCAAATATTTTGTAACACACACAATTCAACTCTCCGTCCATAAGGATAACATTCAACACAGTGGCCCATGAATGAATACGACATTTTTTTTATCAACTTTGGGTGTTCATCACCATCTTATGACTAAGAGGGTTATTTTCATTTAAATGAAGATACTCGGGGCTTCATAGTACTACATTAGTCCATTGAATGTAATAAGATTGGTCATAAAAAAAATTCACGTTATCTTATCATGTACTTGGTACATAACTAACACATTAGTGACTTAGATTTCGGATATGAAGAAAGGTTACATTTGAACCTTTAACACCAAAATATAGTACTACTTATATGCCATTCATATTGCTAAGCAATGCCAAGTGGACTGAACTCTTTTATGGTTTTATTAAGTAATTATGGCACATTAGTTTCAAATGGATTGAACTTGGTAACAACTATCTACATATATATACCCATACTACATCAACAAAAACCACGATAAAAACATTGACTGAACACAAAGATCACAATCAAACGGCGCAACAACTGCAGCACACCAACAGTGAGCAGAAATGGTTAAAAAACTAAAAAATTCGAGTAAAAAAAAATAACAATTCAGCTGGATATAATCTATACAAGACATTGTACCGTTGTACGCAAGCACTTTGATTGACACTTCAAAATTTAACTCTTGAAGTAGGGGTATATTGCATTGCATTCCTTGCTTTTCAAACTGTGTAAATTGTACAACAAAAAATCAATCTAACATCTTTGTTAAGAAGCCTAGCCCATCCATGCTCCTTCTTAAAGCATGTAACAACACTTTTGATGGTGAAGGACCTCACTCCAAGTCAGACACATAGTGTCTCCATATTATCCCTGTCACTGGAACTAGAAGAAATGATGCTCAGGGCGTCCTCAAAAGTTTTAGTCTCTATAACCTACTAGGGCCCAGCCTGTTTCTAAAGCACAACTGGACGATGAAAGAGAGTCTAGGTGGAATGCATCTTTTCCAAATAAAAGGCATCCATGATGCTCCAATGCCTTTAACTCTTAAGAGTCATAGATTTTAGACGGGCACATTACACACGAAACACAAATCACAAGTTGTTTGTGTTACATCTCCAAAACTGATAACCAGAACCGTTTGAAAAGCGGTTAACCTTTTAATAAATGGGGATACATGCACTAGTGCTAGGTCCCATGCTCAGCGGTTAACCTTTTAATAAATGGGGATACATGCACTAGTGCTAGGTCCCATGCTCAGACATTAGTATGGTTTAAATAGATTTTAGAGATAACTATCAAATAGGTCCTCCAACTTCCATAAAAAAGTCAATTAAGTCCTTCTATAGGAGACTTTGTCGGTCGTCGCGATTTAGGGCGGTTCCCGGTGGAATTTTTTGATGAAATTTTTTGAGCATCTTATTCATCAAGTCTAGTTTACTTATACCAAATTTCAGCTAAAAATTTAATCGGGAGCGCATTCAAATTAATTCAAGAACGCAAAAATGCGCAGTTATATTCAAGAATTAATTTGAATGTGTTCCCGATTGAATTATTAGCTGAAATTTGGTATGAGTAAACTAGACTTGGTGAATAAGATGCTCAAAACATTTCATCAAAAAATTCCACCTGGAACTGCCCCAAATCGCGACGGCCGGACAGAACCTCCTATAGAAGGACTTAATTGACCTTTTTATCAAAGTTCGAGGACCTATTTGACAGTTTTCCCTAGATTTTAAGACCCACTTGACCCACAAAGCATCCTTCTTTTGTATTGTTGATGTATATGTACAAATGGAAAATGCACAAGATTAAGTGGTCAAGAACTCAAGATGAGGAAGGGGGCAGATCAGTATGCGAAGAAAGTAGGAGGATTGGAGGAACATGACCAAACGAAGCTAGAGACAGCTAGCTTGTACTCTCTAAAATCTAAATATTGAATTACCATCCCGCTAGTTCGTAAGTTGAAACAAATATAATTATACATTTGTTGTTGTGATGGTTTTCAAAAAGACATTAGTATTAAAAAGAAGTCCTCCATTGTTATGTATGGTTAGATGATAGAGAATTCTTGCTAGATACAAGAACAAGTATTTCAATGATGTTGTTCCCATTAGCATTTCAGTATATTTGCAAACACTTAGGAACATGAAAAACAGCATTATACAAAGTGGTAACTGTAAAAATCATATACGCAGCCGCGCTCGGAGATGTGCAATTGTGCCTAGTCTCAAAACTTTACACTTCACCAGCTGCAAAAAATTACTTACAAGACATTCCTCAGTTTACAAAAGGTGAAACAATAGTTCATTCCAAACATCCGGGACACCAGGCAGGCACCAGTGTATACAATCTGAGTAACTTGCGGGATCCGCTAACATTTCAGGACTCAATGACTCCCAGAACTTTCTGTAAATGGTTGGATGCCCATCTTTCCTTCGTTCTGAAAGCTTAGTGATGTTGAGAACAGAAACTTTTGAGCCTAAATTGTCCAATACCTTTCTCACCATCTGCATTGTCGAGACATCAGAGTCATTCCCCCGGTAGTCTCTGTTTTCAATTGGGAGTTTCTCATCATAACAGTTTCCTTCACTTCCCGGTTCCCATTCTGCCTTCCTGTGTCCCGGGAGAGAATATAATCATTAATTTGTAATTTAAGATTAACAAATAGATAAAACCTCAAGCCCTAATAAGACTCAATACTAAAATCTCCCATCCAACAAGCCCTGTTAATAAACTCAAGCATTTGAAAATACCAAGGAATTCTAGAGACAAAACGGATTTTACTCACGAGTTATGAGTAGGAGACATGGTAACAAAAAAAACTTTCTTCAAAGGGTCAATGTAAGATGCTATCGAATCCGCCCATGCTCTCATGGCCAACTCCATCCCACCCAGTCCATCTATTTCTTCACAAATTCCCTTTTTGTCATTGCTCCATCTGCACAAACATTGGACGTTTATAAGTACTAATGCTTTAGCACTGTAGCAGTATCACTCTTAATAACAAGTAGCTACACCAATCCCACTTTTCTCAATAAGTACCTTTTTCGGTTGTCTCTTTTATGTTTGGGAAAATGACATTTTGATAAAAAAAAAAAATTTAAAAAAAATACATAAATAGGTGACTTTTACTGATGGTGTTATTTTCACAATGACTACTGAATACTGAATAGTGACCATGGTGATGTTATATTTTTTTTTATGCAATGACCATAGTTGTATTTTAGAATTTCTGCAGTGACTGTAGTTGGTCCATAGAGTCATACTTTTTTCCATTACATTATTTTAGTACAATTATAAGAAAACTCTTTCTTTTTATTTAAATAAAATTTCACTAAATGCAAACAAAAAGGGATTTCCTATAATTTTACTAAACTATAGCTTATAAACGAAAAATAACCACAACGTCACTAGTCACTACAATAAAATCATCATGATTACAGCAGTGAAAAATTGAACATCATTGTTGTCTGTATAATCATAACAAAATGCTTGTATTTAAACTTTAAAGCCATATATTTGTCCATTATTTATTTAAGTAATTGTTTTCACTTTTTCAACAAAAAATTTAACTCAAGGCAGGTTCCCATATTTAAATTTGAGAACTTGGCTAAACTTACAAAAGCTTAACGGGGCCTTGTCTCCACCAGAGGTAAGAATTGAAGACTAAAATGTCAGCATTTACCCAGTGGGACAAATGCCTGATAAGTGAATCTGGACGGAGTATTCGTTCCGCCAATCGATGATCAACTGGATGATCTGAGTTTGATTCCACCAGAAGCGGTGACCATAAAAACTCCACACTAGCATTATACTCCTGTCCAAATACACAAAAAAGTAATGTAAGTAGAAAAATCGCTTTTCCCATTTTTTAACAGGTCTCAAGTTCTATTATACCTCAGTTCTAAAGATTGAAAGATGCTGCTGAGGTGACATGTATCGTTTATGAGGGGGAATGACAGATTGCAACATACAGACCATTGACATCCATTGGTTTCTATTCAACGAATCCCCAACAAACATTAGCCTTTTACCCCTCAATTTCTCCCACATCTCAGTCGCATTCCATCTGCAAACCGAAAGAATAATCATTTAGTATAAGAGGTATTTCTTAGAGTAATACTACAAAATTATAACTACATCGATTACACGGGCACTGTAAAATATCACCACAGTCCTGCAGCGTAAAATTGACAACAACATGGCCACTGTGAGTTAAAAGTGATGCTTTTGTCTCTTACTTCTATTTTAGTCATATACTCCGTATTTGTCATTATTTCTTAATTATAAAGCTAATATCTATTGAGAGACACGTAAATGAGTACCTCTTCAAATTGCAGTCATCGGGTTGCCATCTCCAGTACTGGTAGGCCTTATCAAGTCTTCCATGTTTTTGGCAAGCCAATTGGTCAGACATGTAAGGGCAATCGGACTCATTGTAAAGAGGTCGTGAAGTGTTATCATAGATCCACTCGCCAGAAAAGATGTCACACCTTTCTGGCATTTCTCTTCGACCGCTGCCAGATTCTGGAATGCCATTAGCCCAATTCGGTCTCCTACCACTATACTCCACCGTTTCGAGGCATCTACTGGACTTATCCAATTCCCTAACTACGCATACCACATATATTTTAATATGTATAAAAAATATTCCAATCAGAACAAAGGAAAACAACAATCTAAACAAAGAAACTTGCCAACAATATTTGTACTGTGTAATAGACTTGTTCATATATGATCCTCCAAAAATCATAATAATAGCAGCAATCAAAACAGAAATCTCTGTACTATTTTTTAGTCCTAACCACATCAATTACATAATTGACTGTGACACCATATTAGAACTAGAGATTCTCTAGTAAAGGTTAGATAGGTCAAATGATGGCTTGCCATTAATAGAACTTAAAACTCTAGACCACATACTAAGCGTCCAAATCTAAGAGAAAACACAAAATTAACTTTTTCACACAAACCTAGAGAGATCAAGCGCTACTTCCACCTAGTGACCTAGAATCTTAAACATTTAGCAATTTAAAGCAAAAAAAGAATCAAATTAGAGATGATGTTGAGAGAATAGGGGGGAGAGGCGACCTGTACTAAACTCCTCAGTGGGGGTCGGGGTCATATTCTTCTGGGTCAAGAGAAACGGGTCTTCATCAGATGGAGATGTGCGATCGGTATGGCGGAAATCCTGAATGTGGCGTCCATTGAAGGAGATGGAGAAGAAGGCTATGAAAGAGAAGAAGACAAGGGCAATCAAAGGGTACTGCGCTGCTCTCTTCTTCGGGCACCTCTGCATTTCTTCTGTGCGCCCCCACAGAGAGAGAAGCGGACAAAAATGGCGGAGAGAATCCGATTAAACAAATCGACGACTTTGATTGTTGACTCTAAATGGTGTTTTTCTACTTATACTGGGAGTTCAGAAACAGCTGAGAGTGTCATTAACGAATTAATTAAGGTGCTCTGTAAAGTTAACTTGGACAATAACACTGTCTTTATCATGTGAACTTGGCTGGGAAATGCACAGGCCCCACCAAATTTATCCCTCTATTATGGGCAACTAATCCGGAAACTAGATTAAGTAAATTATTATTAGGTTTGAAAATGGTAGTTTCTAACTTTCTATGATGGGTCAGTGGTTTTTTTGTTCAGATACCTTGAATTCAAATAAAAAAAAAAAAAAAAAAAAAACCTTGAATTCAAATAAATGCCTAATATTTATCCAAAATCACATAACAAATTCTAATAAAGTAGTTGCTGTTTTTGCCAAAAACAAAATAAAGTAGTTGCTGTTTAAATTTTATTAACTTTTGGGCTTTAACATTTTGTGTTGTATATAGATTGCCATCATTTTGTGTTCAGACAAAAATAAAACTAATAGAGGTTGAAGAAAAAATAAAACTAGTTTTAAAATTTCCAAACAAGAGACTAATTTTTAAGTTGATATTTTTTGACGACTAGTTTCAATTTAAAAAATTAAGTTGGTATCTCAGAATGTTAACCAATATATATGTATTCACACAGATCTATATGATTTGTGTGTATACATAAGGATAGAGAGAGAAGAAAACACTAGCATGTAGCCTGCTAAATCGTGTGCGTGTGGATACCGATCGAGCTCGTGAAGTTTTTTTTAGACAATCTGACATCCTAAAGGCTCTCAAAGTTCTCCATGGAGCTCTTTTGCCTAGGGTTCCATTAAAACTGATGGATGAGCTAGGCTTTTGCCTAGGGTTTTGCGCGCCGTTATGTATGGATGAAGCTATTGGTTATATGTATATGGATTACCCTTATGTTTCTACTCAAAGTTTTATGACTTCCTTTCAAAGATCAATTCCTATGAAAAATCGTCATGTTGTCCATCTCATATATGATGTCACTGGTGGCTCATCCCCCTCCTAAACCGCCGCTATGTGGTGGATGGGATTGCCTGGGTTGGAAGATTGTATTTCATTTTCATCAAACAGACAAGTACACGATTGAGATAAGCGTTGATCATGTTAAGTTAAGGGATTAGATCTAAAGACCATTGACTTTTTAAATTGCTCTATTGTTATGTTTTATGAGTTTTATTCTATTGTTATGTTCTTTTATAAAGAATATGTTGTTAGGTTTGTTAGGATGACTGATAAATTTAATGGTATTTTTATAAAATAATTTATTAATACATTCATAAATAAAAGTAGAACAAGTAAACAATGTAAAATTTAATAAGTTGAACTTATTTAAGAACGAATGTATAATAGTAGTAATGAACTTCTACAATTATTTTGTTTTAACTACTACATTCTCCCAATATAAGTTTCCAGTCTTCGTCATTGCTGTCAATTCTGCTAGTTTTGATGTTGTTGGATGTATGTGGATCCACATGATCATCGACGATTGTTTTATGCTCGCTTGGTAGTTAGTGACTCATGTTGCTCTTTTAGGGTGATCATTGTTATCTAATTATAGGGTTATCCATTGTGGTTGGAAAAGTGTCGTAGTCGATATCCGTTTTGTCGAGTATGATGTAATGATCCTAATTTCAATGATATCAATATACACACACGCATTATCACAAGCGCACGCTCACACACACATAAATGAACTTTTCGAGAGCATAATGTGCCATATAAGCATGTCATGTCATTATTATTAATTATTATACATAATTAACTAGTTATTCTCTAAGATGCATTAGGAAATAAATTCTAGACTTAGTTATTTGAGAACATATTGCTCATATATTATCTATATTATTTGTTTCATTATATAGTAAAGATAATCATGATGCAAATCTAAAAAATACTTTTTATTACTTATGTAAGAGTATTAGTCTAGTAGTAGCTTTAATCTTGACATAATTTTCATACATGTGTAGATGGATGAACTTATATGTACGAATAAACATTTTATACATTTCCATTTAACATATACAATTGAGAGTGATATAGATAGTAAGGGAGTAAATGGTCAGTTTGGTACTCGATATCACATATTTTGCAATGTTAACCTAATTGAATGAGTAGTCAACACATGTATATAATATATTTCTATCTCCGTCCCTCTAGCATTGTGGTGCGGCAGTTCTAGACATGATTGAGAGCATCTCTCACTAGGATTGGCTTCCATGTCAATCCTAGGTTGCCATCTTCAGTGATAGGGATCTTCCACTGCACAAGCTTCCACCCGGTTTGGCTATGCCATTCATGAGTCTATCTTCAGCTTTTGGAAAATTTAAGCAATTTGTTTGGTTAGTTACGGTATAATCGTTTCTATGATATATCACTAAGTCTTCGTTTGTTGCGAGGAGGATCCTCATGGAGTCATGGCTTGAAGGTTTGAAGGAACACTCTCTATCCCTTGGTGGGTGTTTGCCATGGAGGTTTCAGTGAGCCAGTGTTGATGGGTAAATCACACTGAGGTAAGCTTAGTGTTCGACTTTCTTCCTCGGTCCGTAAGCCCAATCCTAGTGATTCCGAATCTTCGGATGGGATGTAACCTTCGATGACCTTTGTAAGATTTACATCTTTTTGTATCAAATATTCATTATCCTCTCACGCTCATCCCTAATTTTCCACTTCATTATTATTCTTAAATTTAATATGGTATCAAAGTTGATATTCTGGAGGTAAAAATTTATTTTCTACATAGTATATTTCTTTCTTCTAAATAATGGTCATCAGATGGATTGCATGTTTGTCACACGACACCATATTTTATTTGTCCAGATATTGTTTACGTACTCTGTGATTCATTTCAGATGATTCCTCAGCAATCCTCGTCAAACTCATCTCGATGCAACCATATGTGTCTTACTATTCTTGAGACAAACACCTGGTCAAGAATATTTATATCTTCTGATAGTGACTTCACACCAAAAGAGGTTTGTAATTCAAATTGAACATGATGTCCATTTACCCTTCGCTCTAATATTAATGAGTCATTATTCATAGTATTAAATACACATATTTCTTTGATCATAATACTCTTATTATGTTGGGGGTTTGAGGGGAAGGGATAGGAAGACTTTGAAGGTTAGTGGTAGGAGAAGAAGGGGAAGATGAATAAATCTTTTTTTCTTGTTGTGGAAATACAAATTTGGAAAGGAGTCTTTGAATGAGTTAAAATCATTTCTGAGACACGACGGATTCAAGTAGTTATGGAGTAATATATATTCATTTTAAATTGAAGTGAAGTTACCGTTTAGTTAGTTATTCTTCAAAACTCCTGAATTTATATTAAAGGACCTACAAATTGAACATTGGAGGCATTTTGAGGATCATAAACACTCTCCAAAACAATTTCTTCCAAATTTTGAGCTCCAAAATAAGAAAGGAAATGTCATAAACCCTCCTCATCCTTCCTTTCCCTTCCCTTCTAGAACTTAATTCCCCAATGTACCCTAAGAGTATGTTTCGGAGATTGAGGGAAGGGAAGGGGAAGACTTTGAAGGGATTAGAGAGAAGGGAAGGGGGAGGGATGGGAAGAGTCTCTTTCCCCTTATTTGGGAGTTACACGTTTAAAAAGAAATTCATACAAAAAGTTTATATTTCATAGTCATATGTACAGTTTTTGTATGTACGATGCACGTGGGAAAAAAATGTGCTGATAAAAACATGTGCACAAAAAAATGTATATCTCATAGTCATAAATACTTATTGCACTAGTTCAATCCTATAGAAATGTACTTTAATCAATCATTATATCTCATCAATAATGTAAGCATAAAGAATTTGATTCCAAACATCAGGGACCCCAGGTAAGCACCAATGCACACAATCTGAATAGCTCTTTGGGTCCAATAATTGTTCTTGTGTTGGAGGTTGCCATTGCTTTCTGTAGATAGTGGGGTGTCCATCTTTTCTATAATCAGAAAGTTGTGTTATGTTTAGATAATTGACTTTTAAGCCTTTACTCTCTAAGCGTCTTATAGTAGTTTCTGCAATTTGCATAAGCACTTTATCTGTCGCACTTCCCCAGTAATCTGATCTTGAAATTGGTTGTGTTTCATTATAACAGTTTTGATCCGCTTGCATCCCCCAATCTCTTGCCCTAAAAATAAATATAAATTACTCAAAGTGATCAAGTAAAAGTCTAAGAACATATAGTACAAAGAAAATATTTACATATACAAAAGGAAATGGTAAGGAAATAATTGGTAACGTACAATTTATGGTAAGGAGAGAGGCTCATGAAGAACATATGTGTTCTTGATCTGTTAATGTTGAACTCCAACCAATCTGACCATGTCTCTAATGCCATTTCATAACGTCTATTTTTCATTTCTACCTTTTTATAAACTGCATTTGGGCTTTCAAATGATCCCCACCTATGAGCACCAACAATTATTTGGTTCACACATAAGAATCTTAACCACTCATATACTAACGTGTAACAAGTTTTTCTATTTATTACAATTTATTTGTAATTATATGAAGCAATATTGATAAATATATAAGTAAAATTAAAAATAATGAATAGAATTAATTTTTACTTTGTAGTGATGAAATAATAGCCAGTGCACAAACATTATATAGATTTAAAATTAAACAATGTATAAAATATAAATATGCTGTAAATTTAGTAAACATAAATATAATACGGAGTATATAATATATGAATATAAAATCCAAAATATGATATATGAAATAATATAAACCATGACAATAGTAATTATATATGTATATATATATATATATATATATATATATATATATTAATGTTCATTAGAGTCAGTATTTGAAAGTGACTATAGGCTTGTATCATCATCTAATTATACTTGTATATCCATGATATGAGTTCTATATATTTAAGTATATAGCTAGTTAGAGTACTTATTTTACTTAAAATAATATTGAAATTTACTTCATTACACAGTGTTGCTACTAAGGATCAACTTACAGAAGTGTCATGGTGGGTTCTAGCCACCACATAAAAGAATTAAAGACAAGTATGTCTGCATTTGTCCAGTATCTAGCATGCCTCTCAATTGCCTTTATTCTCACAATTCGGTCTCTTACATGATGGTCCGCTGGATCATCGCAGTTGGACTCTACTAACAATGGAGACCAATAGAAGTCTATTGTTGCATTGTATTCCTTCATGATAATCATACAAATTTTCGTTTCTCAAAAGGCCCATTAGATATAGAAATGATATATGGAGTAATAAAAATTGCTCAACATAGGACTAAAACATAAACAAAATTCAAAAATACGACTAAGCATGTTTTATTCCCCAAATAGGAGTTATTTAGGGAGTGTTTGAAAAAAATTTAAAAAATGTTTTTTTAAATGAGTGTTTTCAAGTGACAACTTATGTTTAAATTAAGCACTTAAAAACTAACAGCTTCAAGTAGGTGGGTGGGTGTCTTAATTAAACTGCTCTAACTTTTTCTATTACACAAAAAAATACTACGTACTTATTTTACCAAATATTGTGAACTTTTACTTTTTCAAAACAATTTTTTCTCAAACACTATTAACATTTACTATTAAGCGTTTTCTCCAAAATTACTTAAAAATTACCTTTTTAAAGTAGAAGCAATCACAAACACTTTCTTAATCTTACTAAAAGAATAAGTTGATTTAAACTTCCCAAAATAGGAGTGAATGGATACTATTTATAAACTTAATTCTTGTTTTGATCATATTTATGGATTTTTGTGATAATATAAAGATTGAGGTAGTGATAGGTGATTTTTTCTTCTCACCTTGGCTTCAAAAGTTATCAAATTGCCCTTCCAAATGGAAATTTTAAGAGAAGGAGCTAAAGAGGGTTCGAGTAGGCACACCATTGACATCCATTGGTTCTTGTTAAGAGAATCTCCCACAAATACAAGCCTCTTCCCTCTCAGCTTTTCCAGCAGTGTAGTCGCATTAAACCTTTGACAATTTCACCACATAAATTATATTGAATGTCAAAAGTCCTACAAAACAAGATTGATGAAATGAAGAGAAAATGATGATTTTGGCCTCTCAATTATTGTTATGACCAGTATATTGAACCTCGGTTTGACCATGTTGATCAAACCACAAGAACTGGGTCTGGCGATTTGAAAGTATGTACAAAGACAATTTTTAACCTGAAACATACTAAAATCAAAATGAATCTTGTTTGATTGTTGAGTCTGTTATCAAATCGAATCATCTCCATTGGGTTGACTACCCAAACTTATACGGAGTATATTTTTATCTTTTTAAATGATCTTAATATTCATTTGGATAGTAAACAAAGAGACGAAACAATATTTTATTCTATTTTTTTAAATAAGGAAAATAAGGTCCTTTTTTTTATGTAGATGACACACACATTCATGACATTGTATTAGAGAGTATTTATTTTGACCTTGGCTTCTCATACCACCTTCTCCGAATTTAAGTATTGGCTCCGGTAAACCAGTGTCATTAAGTAATCCAAACTTTTAGTTTGGACTTGTATAATGGGCGTGTTCGACATTTAGCGAACAGGGGCTAGCGAATAGCGGTTTATGCTAATAAGTTGTCGATAGAGGAATCAGTCAGCGGGTTTGACTAACGGAACAACTATTTATTAAACAACATTTTCACTTATTCAAAACGCTAAAATAGGTCAAACCATCAATTGTTTACTGAAACACAATTTTCTAAACACCCCCAATCCAGTGCCAAGCCGCCAACAATTAGTAATCGAGGGAGTAATTGTTATTTGAAAAAGGAAAGGGACCTTGGGAGATCACAATCTTTTGGTTTCCAAATCCAATGTTGATACAAAATGTCCTTCCTCCCAAACTTTTGACAAGCAAAATCATCCACTAGGAAAGTACACTCTTTTTCTCTATATAATGGATATGAAATATTGTCATAGATCCATTTGCCTGAGAAAAAATTGCATTTTGGGATTGATGACACATTTCGTTTAAGTGGGTGCAATTTTTGTTCTATCAGAACTTCTTCAATATCTGAAGTCATGTGATAAGCAACAAGCACACATGCTACAAGAAAGGCTCCAACGATACACTGAAGGTTGTATTTCAGGATGGGAGAATATGCATGATGTCCTCCTCCTCCTATTTGATCCATGCTTCAACTTTTTCTACTAGTTTTGATTTCCTTGAACATAAGAACACTTTTTCGTTTTTTGAACTTCTAGTGCATACTTTGTATGATCTGTCCAATATGCCTTGTTTCAGTTTCAAATCAAACTAGTTAATGGGATACACCTTACCAAATTAATTAAACTAGATCAAATTAGACAAGACCGGACCAAGGTAAATTGAAAGTGAATAAAATACATGCAATATATTCAAAGAAGTCGGATGAAATGCGTAAATGGTACCTTAACTATTGGTATTGTTACGTTTTGGTATCTTAACTCTTAAATGAATCAAATCAGTATCATAACTAAACATAAATGTTTCAATTGATCGGAATATTATTCAAATTTACGGCCAAAAAATCCTACACGACGATCAAAATTCCATGTGTAGAGTTCATCCTACAATGATGGCATGGACAAAAGTAAGGTGAAGTGGACAAAAGTTATGGTTCTGATTTGATTCATCTAAAGGTTAAGGTATCAAACGCAACAATATCAATAGTTAAGGTACCATTTACACAATTAAACCCCAAAGAAGTCACATCATCATGCCAGACTATATCAACATTGTAAAGAGACTCAAAAATCATACTAATTTAGATCAAATCAAATTAAATTTGCTCAAACTTAAAACTATATGAAGTATATTACAGTAGACATGTAAAGTTTAGTTCTTGTAAGTACATTCGCCATAAAAATTACAATAAAGTGCATACATGTGTAAGAGCATGAAACAATTCCAAACTTTGTCTCATTTCAATTAAATACCTAGTATAATATATAGGGAATACTGTCAAATAGGTCCTCGAATTTTCATAAAAAATCAATTAAATCCTTCTATAGGACTCTGTCCGGTCGTCGCGATTTAGGGCGGTTCCCGGTGGAATTTTTTGATGAAAATTTTTGAGCATCTTATTCATCAAGTCTAGTTTACTCATACCAAATTTCAGCTAAAAAGTTAATCGGAAGCGCATTCAAATTAATTCGAGAATGCAAAAATGCGCAGTTATCTTCAAGAATTAATTTGAATGTGTTCCCGATTGAATTTATAGCTGAAATTTTGGATGAGTAAACTAGACTTGGTGAATAAGATGCTCAAAAAATTTATCAAAAAATTCCACCGGGAACTGCCCCAAATCACGACGGCCAGACAGAATCTCCTATAGAAGGACTTAATTGACCTTTTTATGAAAGTTCGAGGACCTATTTGACAGTTTTCCCTAATATATATAAGAAACTTTCAAATGAGACGTTTGACTATTTCTCTAAACAAATTCATATTTTTAGAAGGAACAACAAATGTTGATAAAGTGTGGACTAATTATATAGCAAAATTCCTTCTTGCATAGGTGCATTACTTCGTATATAAGGAATAAAATACAATCAAATTTATTTATATATAAAAAAGATAAAATGAAAATAAGAATTGTATAATAATTTCTTGGGAATGAGGCATCACGTACCCAAGGCATATGTTGGGGCCAATACGTTTTATTTCTTGCAATTTGGAGACGGAGAATATCAAAAAATGTTTTCATTCTTAAGCTTTTATTCTCAAACAATGCTATCCCAATAATTCTGGACTTAGGATGTTTTTAGTTGGACTGAAATTTTATGATCTAGTCTGATCTGGACTGATCTAGTATGCTAAATGTATGATTCGTGTTTATTTCATAATTTTCAAAGTTTGGTCTATTCTGTTTAAATCTAGTCTAGTCTATTTAAGTCAAATCTGATCTGAGACTTAAATAAATTTGAATGAAAACATCCTCATTCCCACAAAAACGAAGTCATTGTTAACAAAGAATCAAGTTCTTGGTAAGTTCATATTTTATACTACATTCGTCCCTTTTTAGTTAATCATCTTTTACTTTTTCAGTCAAAGATGATAAACTTAACCAATTATTTTAACTAATATATTTATGTTTCAAATAAATATAATAGTTAAAATAAGGTCACTAAAAGGAAAGACCCTAGAATATGAACGGCCTACAGAGAAAAGGTTGTTTGTGCTGGTAATTCATGTTTGAAATATTGTATACTTTTCATAGTTCCCCTATTGTGTTTAAGTGTTTTGGCTGATTATTATAATAACCATGGTTTAATACTTCAATACATTTTAAATGATACTCGAATGAGCGAAAGGAATATTATTTGATAAACATTATCATCAATTTGTATTATTAGAAATGTTTTCATTAAGTTGATTTTTCAATTATCCTTCAAAATCTATCTAAAACTATACTTTACAATTTCTTAACACTCAAATAAGAAAAGGTGCATCATAAACTCTTCTCATCATTCCCTTCCCTTTGAAAATCTAACTCCCAAACATTTCTAGTAGGAAAACTAAACATAAAAAGGTAGGAGTATAACTTTATAAGTTCTTTTTAATTAGATGATGTGCGTATTGAGCAATGACTTAATTAGTTTGCAAAATAAGTTGGTTTGTGTGCAACGCATTATGGTTTATGGGTGATCTTCTAGAACCGAGTAGCATTTTGTGCGCATTAATTTTCATATTTTTGTAAACGTTGAGTTTGGATGTCTTACTAAACAATCACTAGCAGTGATATTAGATCACAAACAAATTAAATCGTATTTGTTAGGAAATTAATTACATGAAAATTGATTTGCAAAAAAAAAAAATAGATAACTATAGTTTGCAAATTCACCTATGATGTATACACAAAATGAAATTCGATCAATGCCAGGCACGAATGTTTGTGTTGAAACTTTTTTGTCTCTGACATGTAATTTAGATTTTGGATCAAATAGGAAGAAATGTTAATGTGAAAAATGAAATTATTTTTGTGCATTTAATTTGAGATCGGACGCCTTTAAGTGTTCTTATAATACAATAGATTAGATTGAAAAGTGTAGACACTTTCGTAAATGAGTGGACATTTTTATCGTCGTGCAAAAGTGTAGAATTTGAATCTAAAATTGCAATACAATCAGGTACCTGGTGATGTTCCAACCTATTCGCCATGTGAGTCATGCATTACCCCGCTTGATGATGCGGCAGAAGAGAGAATAGTATACATTATCAACTATTAATCATCCATTAAAACTAGTAAGTGATCTCATTCTAATCCTATGTAAATTAATCTCGCAGAGCAAAATGCTTTTTGTTTTTGTTTTTGTGTTTCATTTTCGATTTTGGATCAGATATTTCGTTTCAAACTAAAATTGGCTAAACTAGTGGAGAAGCTCATAGTCAAATCGTTAAGATAGCATAAATATATGACAACGAGGATTTGTCGCCCTAAAAAATTATCTAGACAGGGGGAAGAAATTTCTTGTCCAGATTAAAAATTATGAATTATATAATCATGCGTGTGGGAATTTCTTGATGATTTAAAACCTACACGTTTTAATTTTAAATTTGAAGTATCCGAATGTTATACTCCCCCGTCCAGCTAAAATTGTCATATTTTACCTTTTTGGTCTATCCCACTAAGATTATCTCATACCACATTTGGTAAACTTTGTGTGATTCTAAATTATTCTTACTTTAATCTTACTTTATCAACACAATATCAACCACACAAACTACTTTTTATTGATTTGCATTTCACTCCCTCTTGTTCCATTGTTAGTGGGACGGATGGAATAACATTCATGAGAAAAACACTCCTCGAAGTAGAGATCCAATTAACAAATCAATCTCAATTACTTTAAAGAATGCATAAATTTCTTTTTTGGAGAATAATATGGAAAACTTTCGCAGACTTTTACAGAAATTAGTTTTTTTTATCTGAACAAAATATAACAAAACTATCAAGTCACAATTCCAATTATTTTGATCTCAATTTGAATCGGCATGGATCTTGTCACAACATATATGTCTAAAACTGCAAAAATACTTCAACGTGACTTGTTCGGTGAGATAAATAAACTAAAGGAAACCTCACCCCAAAAAGGGAAAAGGGGCAAATAAGCCCGCGTACTAACTAAAAAAGATCAAATAAACCCTTATATAGGAGGTTCTGTCCGGCCGTCGCCATTCAAGGCAGTTCCCGATGGAATTGTTTTATGAAATTTTTTGAGCATCTTATTCATTAAGTCTAGTTTACCCATACCAAATTTCAGCTAAAACTTCAATCGAGAAGGCATTTAAATGAATTCTTGAAGATAACTACGCTTTTAACTGCACAGTTATCTTCAAGAATTCATTTGAATGCCTTCGCGATATAATTTTTAGCTGAAATTTGGTATGAGAACCAGACTTAATTTGTTATATAACAAATTATATCCTGTCCAGCAGCCCCCGGTCCGAACAGTGTCCGAACATGGCCATTTGGGGCACTTCCCGGTGGAATTTTTTGATGAAATTTTTTGAGCATGTTCTTCATCAAGTCTAGTTTTTTCATACCAAATTTCAGCTTAAAATTCGTCCGGGAAGGCATTCAAATCATTTTTTGAAGTTGACTGCGTTTATATATGTATATTTTGACGCAGTCAACTTCAAGAAATGATTTGAATGCCTTCCCGAACACATTTTGAGCTGAAATTTGGTATGGACAAACTAGACTTGATGAGGAACATGCTCAAAACATTTCATGAAATAATTCCACCGGGAAGTGCCCCAAATGGCCATGTTCGGACACTGTTCGGACCGGGGGCTGCTGGACAGGATCATTTCTCTCTCTCTCTCTCTCTCTCTCTCTCTATATATATATATATATATATATATAAAGTTCAGAATATATATAATACATGTGCAAGTTTGAAATGCTTACCTCACATCATTCGGAGTTTGGGATATTTAAGTTGATTTTTCCTAAATTTAAATTTAAATGATGATAAAGTATGTATTCAATTAACAAAAAGAAAAAAACAAATAAAAGGATGATGTTAATATTAACTACTCCAAGAAGAATCATTTAGATATCTAATGTCTTCATACTTTACTAATAATGACTCCTCTAGATTAGATATAGGGTATGTTTGGCAAATGGCTTATCAGCCGGCTTTTAGCTTGTTTGACCCATTTCAGCTGTTTGATTGGTCAAAGAAGCTAATAATGATGTTTGGTAAATGGCTTTTAAAATTAGCTTGTTGAGTTTGAAAAGCTGAAAAAATGGATTGTTGAAGAAGCCAAGGGGGGCAGCTTATTCATTCGGCTGGTTCAATTTACACTCTATCAGTCATTTTGAAACAACCAATTTTACCAAACAATTATCTATAATCAGCTAACATAACCAGCCGGTCAAAACAGCTAACACAACCAGCTGTTAGGAAACAGCTGACACAACCAGCTAACAACAACAGCTAACAGCCATTTGCCAAACATACCCATAGGGGTTATGTCTAAAATATTACTAAAAAAGAGCTTGGACAAAAGGGACCTTTTTTCTATTTTCCAAAAAAGAGACTAAAAATAGGTTAAGAGACTATTATACCCTTATATTAATAGAATCTCACCCATTAGTGCTACAGTAACGCCACAGTGACCAAAAACATTGTA
Organism: Cuscuta epithymum; assembly: GCA_945859915.1. Classification (NCBI taxonomy): domain Eukaryota; kingdom Viridiplantae; phylum Streptophyta; class Magnoliopsida; order Solanales; family Convolvulaceae; genus Cuscuta; species Cuscuta epithymum. The sequence continues at coordinate 1,342,758 of CAMAPF010001035.1, read as the reverse complement.
GTGACCAAAATTCGTCAGTGACCAAACATCATTTGTGTGTAAAAATCCAAAAAATCCGTCAGTGACCAAAATCATTAGTGACCAAAATCCGCCAGTGACCAAACATCATGTGTGACCAAAAATCCAAAAAATCCGTCAGTGACCAAAATCATTAGTGACCAAAAATTCTACCTAGTTACCAACGTCAACTCGTCCAGTGAACAACATCCTCCAGTCCAGTTACACTAAATCGATCGTTCAGTTACAGATACCCGACTTGTCCAGTTATAGTTATCGTATGACTTTTTTATTCTTTACAGTTACAGTTACATAGTTCAATCAGTTACAGTTACACAACTCAACCAGTTACAGTTATCTAACACAACCAGTTACAGTTACCCGGTTCTATCAGTTACAGTTATCCAATCCCATAAATTAAATTACCCGAACCGTCCAATTACTACTACAATTATCAAAACCGTCCAGTTACAGTTACAATTATCCGAACCATCTGGTTACAATAACCCAAACCGGCCCGTTACAGTTACCATGTCCGATAGTGACCAATCTTAGTACCGCTGCCAACTACGCCACTGCTAGTAACCGCCGCTGGCCACCACCGGCGCTGCCCAACCGCAACCGCAATCCCAACCCTAACCCTAACCCAGTCAACAGCCTTCAAACCCCCTGTCGCCGCCGCCCGCCGTCGCCCATACCTCTTCTCACCCCCTGTCCCCGTCCTGTTCAACCGCTTCATCAGACCACCATACCTCGCCGCCACATCTATCTCCGACCAGCCACTCTATCGAACCCTTGACGTGCTCCTGCCACACTCTCCCATTAGGTGGAACCCTTGTCACCTGCCGTATCACTCATATTTGAAACCCTAGCTCTTTGGAAGAACAGATCCAGAAGAAGAAATAAATGAGGAGGAAGACAGAGTGGAGATGGAATACAGAGGCGACGAAGAGCACAATGTGAGGCGGCGACGAAGAGCACGACATTCTGTAGTGCGGTGGCCGATTGAATTTGTGCTGGTGGTCCTTTCCGTCCTTTCTTTTTAATTTGGTCTCATCTTTGTCCAATTTGGAATTAGGTTCTAATTTTGTCTTTTGAAAGGATGGGAGTCTTACTTTAATCATTCTTTCTTACATACTCCCTCCGTCCCCGAAAGAAGTTCCCCATTTGACTTTCACATACTTTTATGCAAGTAAACTTATCAGAGGGTAAATTTTACTGTTTTGACACTGTTTCGACACTGTTTGACACTGTTTGACACTGTTTTGCACTGTTTGACACTGTTTTGATGTAGATAACTTTCCATTTAAGGAAATGAGAACTTAAATTAGGAACATCCAAATAAAGAAAGTAGGAATTTCTTTGGGAGACGGAGGGAGTATATTACATCCATTCATGTACTTAGTAGTGATAGAAAGAGTTTAAAAGGCAACTATAATACTCCGTATGTTTTAAAGAGTATTATACTCCCGGTGTGGGAAATATAGGGGGACTTGGTTTTACAACCTTCCAGCCACAATTGAAGTTGGAGACTACATTCTAGTGTTACTCCAGAGAAATTATGCCCTCTTCTAGTGTAAAACATATTCTTCATATTCTGTTCTGGGAACCCTTCAACTCTTCAAGCTAAGTTTTTTCTCTGTTTTTAATCGAGTCCAAGTACTTCATACTATCATACTTCGTACTTTGTATATCATTGTTGCCGTAAACAGCCAAAGAAGCCACAGATACGCACTTGTCGAATATTCATCATGGGCAGAACTCTTTAAAATCACTGCCCGAGCATATGAGGTCATCGACCACATTCTTCCCTCTGCCGATCCCGCTTCTCCGTCTACATCTACGGCCTCTACGGTGAATTCATTATATCTTACTTGGTATCATGTTAACACACCTTTTAGGATGGAACCCGGGTCTTAACATATCTATCATTGTAAGTTAGTAATACAGCTAAATCTTCATTAATAAATTTTTGTGTTTGTTATGTTTTTCATTTACAGAGAGAATGACATTCGGTTGCTTGATTTGTGATTTTTTTATACTTTTACTAGGAAATGTTGCAGATGCTGCAGAAAAACTTGCTAGCTGTTTAATTAAATCAAGGGAAAGTTCCTGAAATGAGACTAAAAAAGTTCGAAAATTCCAATATAGGACTGCCATGTTTTTATTCCCAAAATAGGACTAATTACTGCCAAATTTGGAAAATACTGTCATGTTTGAAGTCTGGTATTGCCAAAACATGGCAGTAATTAGTCTTATTTTGGGAATAAAAACATGGAAGTCCTATTTTGGAATTTTCAAACTTTTTTAGTCCCATTTTGGGTAATATCTCTTAAATAATCAATTGGAAGAATTGTCTGGGTTTGGAGTTCTAGCTTGCAATGGCCACCTTAATTTCTAGTGTTCCAGCAAACTGCAAAGTTTAGGCTATGCTTAGAAAGAGATAAATGAGAAACTTATGGTTTTGAATCTGATTAACCCATTTGCATAAATACACGAGAATTGTGGGAATGAACTCTCTAAGACCATGGTTTATTCATCGGAGTGGTAATTATAAGTTCTTGTTATCTAAAAAGTTTGAGTTGTAAATGTTGAATAAGAGCCCGTTTTGGTAACACTGTCATTCGGCTTATCATCTAATTTTTTCACCAAACACATAATTTCTTATTTCGCGCACTGAAATGTGTAATAATAAAAAAAGTAAGGTTAAACTTACTTTTCTGACTGTTTCGACTAAAGTTACTGTAGAGGATCATTTTAACTATTTTTTATTGATAAATTATATTTTAAATTTATTATTTTTATAAATCATCCGAATCAACCAATACAACAACTTAAGCTAGAACTTGATGAATTTCAGCAGGATCAGCCGATTTCAGTGTTACCAAACGGGATCTAAATAAATTGCACATTTTCTTTTTCCTTGGTAATTTTATTTAGATATGTTCTGCTTTTATGCATCTTTTCTTTCAATTGAAGATAATTAGGCAGTGCTTAACAACCAAAGTGGGGCTTGTTTTACTTACTAGCTGAATAAGCAAAATAATGAAAGCAAGGAAGGCAGTAATTTTGTCTTCCGTGAAGAGTTATATGCCTAAAATGGTTGAAATTGCTGAGTTTACTGTTTCTTTATTTTTCAGAAATTGCCCTAAATAGGTGTAAAAACATTTTAAAATTCCAAAATAAGAGTATCATGTTTTTTATTCCCTGAATAGGAGTAATCTGCTAAGTTTGGAAAAAAATGTCATGTTTAAAGCCTTGTAATGCCAAACTTGACAGAAATTTACTCCTATTCTAGGAATAGGGTTGGACTCGGTTCGGGCCGGGCCCGGTTCGGGCCTTGAACCGGCCGGGCCTCGGTTCACCAAAAGGAGGGCCCGGGCCCGAACCGGCAGGTGATCGGTTCCGGGCCGGTTCCGGGCCAGACCGGGCTGGTTCCGGGCCGGTTCACCCGCCCCATTTTTTTTTTTTGGCTTCTCTTATTTAAGCCCCTACCCCTCCCCCTCAACCCCAAACCACCTCAAATGGCCCAAAATACCTAATCCAACCCAAAAATTAAAAAAAATTCAAAAAAAAATTAAAAAAAAAATTATTCCGGCCCGGACCGGGCCCGAACCGGCCGGGCCGGTTCACCAAATAGAGGGCCCGGGCCCGGAACCGGTATCCACCGGGCCGGTTCGACCCGAACCGCCAGTGGACCGGGCCACCGGGCCGGGCCGGTTCACACAGTAACCGGGCCGGGCCGGTTCCGGTTCGGGCCGCCCGGCCCGAGTCCAGCACTATCTAGGAATAAAATACATGATACTCCTATTTTGGAATTTTAAAATATTTTTACTCCTATTTAGGGAATTCTCTTTTTATGTTTTTATTCAAAGAAGTAAATCTAAAGCTACTTGTTCTGTTTCTTTGCCAATCGGCTGAAAAAACTTAATCAGGTATGGGGATAACACCTTTTTCTTCACAAAGTCGATAGAATCAACTATATCAAAGAGATAGCTGAAACCAAATACGTACGGGAATAAGATAGTTTACAAATCAAGTTAATAGATTGAGGTAAAGTTGAATCACTTGATTAGAATGGTTTACATATCAATTTATGATAGAGATCTACCTATTAGACTAATAAATAGAAGAGTTAGTTGTAGTTATATTTTGGTTATTAAATAATAACTAGAGTAGGTTGTATGGGAAGTCTATAAATAGAATTAGTCTGGGAAGGGGAGGCAGGCTGTTTTTTACTATTGTAGTCTGGACTGGGAAAGTTAGAGATTAATCGTCTCTTTCTTTTGGGGGCTTCGGCCATAACTCTTCTTCATCAATAAAGTTTACAGTTCTTGTTCTTGATATTTCTTGATAATTTTCTGTAAATCCTCTCAATACCTAGATAGCTCTAACAGTGGTATCAGAGCGCGTCGGTCGCTGGATGAAATACACTCGTACTAAGATGGAAGGACATATCACAGAGGTAGAAAGAAACTTGACGGATTTTGCAAGAAATCAGAAGGAGTTAGCAGCGAGGCAAGAAGATATGGCGAGGAAGATGGCCGCTATGCAAACTACCATCGCGGATATTCAGAGCCGACTTCCAGGTCCTTCGCGGAACAGGTCACATACATCTGACGCGTCACATCGCAGATCACTCATCAGCTCGCAGAAGGGGTCGCGAACTATTTCTTTTGGTTCGCACGCGCAGACGGCTTCTTTTAGTTCGCAATCGCGAATATCTTTTCACCGTTCACAATCGCGAACAGAGTTTCTCCCTTCGCAGACTTACTCATCGGCTATCAGTTCGCGTCCAAGAACGATGCGAGTGAGAGAAGAATCTCTATCTGCGTCGCCAATCGAGTCTCAGGGTTCACCATCCTTGTCGCAAACAGCTTCTCTCAGTCTGTCACAGGAAGCTACGCGAACATTTTCTTCCAGTTTGCAAGTTTCATCTGGAAAAGTTGTTTCCAGTTCTCAGACTTCTTCGCGAGCCTATTCCTCATCGCCCAGGGAAGAGAAGTTCACTGAAGATAAAAGCGAGAAGAATGCGTCAGTAACCCATGGACTTGAAGCTGGTAAAATTGCTCGATTTCTCAAGTACGAACCCGTCAAGAATTTTAAGAATCTCATTCCGGGTCTCTTCACTGACGGGGTAACAGAAATTGAAAAGGTTTGGGGACTGTTAACAGTGGGTATTATTGTGCTAGATGGAGGTGTAGGTCATGACATGCAATCTCAGATGGAAATTGCTGGTACAGAGATCAAGATTTTCTGGAAAAGAGATGAGCACTGGAAAAGGGGAAACATGGTTCACCAACTTACTAATAGAAGAATGAGGGAGAAGTATGTTATGAATGCTGACAGTCAGGACCAAGAAATCAGGAGTGAAGGTGTTGAGTCATTCCGGGGGGCTTAACAAAACAGTTGTGGAAGGATGATACACATATTAGTGCAATTAAAGGTTCAGTCTGCACTCACCCCAATGTTAAACTTAGGATGGTAGTGAAGGACAGTTTGATACTTGATGAAAATTGGGACTATTCTAATTATGGATTGAAATGGGCTGGTGAGTTTAATCTTGAATACCCGTGGGATAAAATCAGGGTGGTCCTGGACCCTAATATTCAGTATACTGTTAATGGATTGGTAGCTAAAGCAATTTTTCAACCTTACCAAATGGTCTTAGGCTCCAATAGTCCAGAAGTGAACTGTTTTACTAGTATTTTTTCAATGAAAATCAAACAAGGAGAAACTGTTGGAAATATAGAAGGGGAACCCTATTTGATGGGAAGAATGGTTATAGCTTCCTTCTCATCACTCGGGCTAATAAAGTTGGATGCAAACTCAGTCAGGGAAGCAAAGAGGCGGAGCAATATCCCTGAGGAAACATGATTACACCTAAAAAAGGGAACCAACATTCAAGTTCTCCTTTCTCCCAGTGGTGCTGGTGCCCTTGTAGACATCCGGCAGTACATGTCATCAGGATCTGAAGTTTCTGAACTGGTTGTGGGGTTTGTAAGCTGCCAGGCATCTTTGGGATATTATATCCTTTACAAACTTAAGGATCATTATGTCACCATATCCTTGCATCTGTGTATTACTGCCGTGAAGTACATATGGAAGAAGATGGAAGAAACGAAGCTAAAGATCCAGCAAGCATTCAAGTATTGGGAAGGGAGAGGCATAAGGATGAAGAGGAAACAACGGATCTTGGTTGTGTCCTATCACCCACCTTGAGGGCAAGGTGGATGTTTAGGAGGGGAGTATTGATAGAGATCTACCTATTAGACTAATAAATAGAAGAGTTAGTTGTAGTTATATTTCGGTTATTAAATAATAACTAGCTAGAGTAGGTTGTATGGGAAGTCTATAAATAAAATTAGTCTGGGAAGGGGAGGCAGGCTGTTTTTGACTATTGTAGTCTGGACTGGGAAAGTTAGAGATTAATCGTCTCTTTCTTTTGGGGGCTTTGGCCAGAACTCTTCTTCATCAATAAAGTTTACAGTTCTTGTTCTTGATATTTCTTGATAATTTTCTGGAAATCCTCTCAATACCTAGATAGCTCTAACAATTTAATACTCTTTAATACTTTTTCTACCTCAGTTGGTCATCTTTAACTTTTCTAGTCAATGATGATAATTTTTAGGGGTGGGCACGGCCCGGAACGGTCCGATAAATTAGCAAACCCGTAATGTTTCCGTGAGATTTCAAACAGTTCGGTATTCGTTTGGTTCAAAGGATGAAACAATTCAATATCATGACATTTCGAAACAGTATTAGACGGTACGATACAATGCTAATATTTTTGAACAAATCTTACAATTTACAAAAAACATACTTTATATAAACACAAATAATACATACATACTTGGCTAAAAAATGTTGGTCTGAATAACAGATTTATTGGTATGGAAAAATATAAAAATCTCAAACACATTATTTTTGAATGGACAAGTCCGGTATTTTTCGGTTCTCAAAATCTAGGACCGGTCTCATAATCGTTTCAAACAGTACGATTTCGGTTCGAGATAAAAATCTATACGACCGTCTAAATATCCGCTAATCCCCATTTAAATATATTGAACCATATTTTGTGTCAATCAACCCAACATGGACAATATGACTCGTTAATCCCCACTTCTTTTTGTATTACGTAGTATAATATAAAATTAATTGTAGGCACCTATGATACACAACTCTGCAAGTATATTAATAATATAATAAAAATTCAGTATGAAATCAATAAATCACTCCCAAATTTCCTGAATATTACTTTATTGTACGTGCTATATATACACTTTCGGAATCAGACTTGGAAAGACATAGAAATTTGAAAATTACAAAGTTGCACGAAATTCCATTAATCTTTAACGATTAATCCATCTTAATAAAATATGAAAGTTGTTAATCATAAGATGTAGTTGAGTATTTGAGCATAGAGGAGTTCATTCCAGACATCTGGCACTCCAGGAAGGCACCAATGAATACAATCTGCATACGATGTGGGCTTTTCTATTTGTTCTTCTGTCAAAGAATCCCATTGTTTTCTATAAATTGAGGGATGCCCTTCTTTCCTATACTCTGATAGTTGAGTTATGTTAATCAATCCCACATTTAATCCTCTATTTTTCAGCTCTTCAATGGTTGCTTCAACTAATCTCATCATTTTGGGATCTGATCCATTTCCTTGATATCCCTCATTCTCTATGGGCTCTGTCTCCCCATAGCAATTATCCCCTACCTTTTTACCCCATTCTTCTGCCCTGCAATGTTAGTTTTGAGCATTTCAACATTTATTGCACATAATGAAAATTGCCTCTTTTACTTTTCTAGTTTTGATGAGAAATATATTGATTTGAACATTTCAACATATATTGCACATCTGATCTTGAAATTTCGCAAATCTACAATCATTACTAATTCTTGACCAAATCTACAATCATTACTAATTACTTTACTAATTAATAATAAACAAAAGAGACACATCAAATTAATGCAAAAAAAAGAGACACATCAAATTAAATATACATGGTGCCTATTTGTCCCAAAAAAGACACATAAAAAATAACAGGGAACCATACTATTACATTCCCCTACTTTAAAAACATGCAATCAAATTTTTGAACTTTGAAAAATTGTTTAATTGGTCCAATTAGCAGGTTATCGGCTCAGTCAGCGGTTTACCTGCTGACATGGGACACACGTGGTGGTCCAGTAGACAAACCAGCAGTTAAAAGCTGACGTGGCACACACGTGGATCTATGGGTAACTTGCTGACTGGGCGTGTAAGCCGTTAATTAGCTCAATTGAACATTTTTTCAAAGTTTGGGGATTTAATGAAGTTCTTTTAAAGTACGGGGATGTAATAGTACATGAACCCATTTGATACTTTTCCAAATATAATACCACATATAATATTTCAAAAGTTACTCTCAAGTTTGATTTGGAATGTTTACTAAGAAAGTGAAATTATATAGTGTAACTGATATAAAGAGGGGGGATTAATGTTAAGCACGCGTATCTAATTTCCTTGATAGAAAATGAGAAAATTTGAATACCACAATGGATAATCATCTTGTGGTTTAATTAATGGCATCACTGTGACGCTCTCTAGAAGAAGGTCACAGGTTCAAAACGCATCTCAATCAAGAATGTTGACATTTAACATTGAAGTATTGAACAAATATTACAAGAGAGTAGAAAGTCCATCCAAAAAACAATGGAATCTAAGCGGGTACACCTTAACAGGTACTTAAAACAAAGTATTTGCAAAAATATGATGTTTATTAATAAGGTTGGGTAGACTTGTGTGTACCTTTCATGAATGGGTGACATGCTTATAAAAAAGATTTGGGTTTTAGATCGGTTGATGTGAATTTCAAGCCAATCGGACCACGTTTTCAAGGCCATCTCGTAACTGCGAACCATATCCACATTTTTGTAGACTCCGTCTCTATCACCAACTGAAGCCCACCTGCACCCCCAATAGTTCACAAGCTTAATATTTTAACTTAAAATTACTCCCTCCGTCCCGAAAACAACTTCCCACTTTCCTTAAATGGATGTCCCAAAATTAACTTCACATTTCAATACTTTCCTTATTTGGCAAATTATCTACATCAAAAAAGTGATAAACAGTGCCAAACAGTGTTTAAACAGTTCTAAACAGTGTTTAAACAGTGACAAACAATGCATTCTACAGTAAAGTCAAATTTATTTCCTAAAACTGTGTGAAAGTCCAACCGGGAAGTTGTTTTCGGGACGGAGGGAGTAATAAAACTTCATAAATGACCAAAGTTATTATGAGAGCATCACTAGCTATAGTCACTTCAGTATGAATATAACCACTTTAGTGTAAACTTGAATGATAATCCATAATGTTATACTCCGTACTATCGTATATATTATTAAGGTCAGTAAATTATTTAAAGTCATATTTTTTTCTATTATTTTTACTATAAACATATTCGTTAGAGTAATCGCTCTAAACTTTTTCAATTTTGTTTTCTTTAACAGTATGTACCATTTTACGTTACATTTAGGTCCTTTTATCACTCACTTTAATAAGTGTATTCTCTTTATTTGGGGTATCAACATAATTCTACAAAACGGGTCTTTTTGATAATTCTTTAGAATAAATTGCAATTTTGATCTTACGTGATTATATCAATCCCACATTTACTTCATGCTTTTCCATTTGTCCATTTTTTATCCATGAATATCGTTACTTAGCTTACTCACATGCGATTCTTTTGTTTATTGTTGTGGTTAACTCACTTTAGAGGTTTCAGAAATTTGGATGAAAGGATCACGAATGTTCCGATTAGGCAAAGATAAACGATAAATTAAGAGCAAGAACACAAGAATTAACGTGGTTCACACAATCGGGTTGATTGTGCTAGTCCACGGCGAACGAGAGAGAGTATGTATTATTATCAGCGTCCCAAGAGGTTTACAAGTACATAAGAGTCGTTTAAATAGGTTTAGGAAAACCTAAACTGAGATTAGAGCCGCAGGCCCAAAATTAAGCCTGTTTTTAAAATTCCCGTCGCCTGACCCGGTCGGGTCTCTTATTTGACCCGGTCGGGTCTCCTTCACAGAACACAAACCCGGTGGAAACCAGGTCGGGTTTCCAAAACAGAAGGCTTCTGACTTGCTGACCCGGTCGGGTCCCTTCACTGACCCGGTCGGGTCTCACGTCCAGTGAGCTCCCAGGTCTTCTGCTTCAACATACCCGGTCGGGTCCTTCATCTGACCCGATCGGGTATCAGTTCTGAAATTCTGAACAAGACTCCATCTTCAACAATCTCCCACTTGGAGGCTTGGTCAACAATCATCTGCCATCCAAGAACATGTATCTTCTGTAAAACCCCTGATCTCTCTCTCTCTCTCTCTCGTCCACGCCTTCTCATCAAGTATCTGGAAGGCCCGTTGAAGCCATGCATAGCTTCAACTTCTCCGTTGTCACCGCCTTGGTAAGCATGTCTGCTGGATTCTTCGTACCAAGGATCTTCTTCAAATTTATAGTACCATCTTCAATCAATTCTCGAATGAAATGATACCTCATCTTGATGTGTTTCGTTCTACTGTGAAACACCGGATTCTTCGCGAGATGAATAGCACTCTGGTTGTCACAATACAGACCACAATCCCCCTGTTCCATGCCCAACTCCGAAAGAAAGTTCTTCAACCAAATCATCTCCTTGGCCGCTTCAGCAATAGCCATATACTCTGCTTCTGTGGTTGAAAGAGCTACACTCTTCTGTAATCTGGACATCCAACTGATTGCCGTACCTCCAATAGTGAATATGTAACCCGTAGTGCTCTTCCCGGAATCATGACAGCCCCCCAAATCAGCATCTGCAAAACCTTCTAGAATTGCCCCATTCCTCCTGAAACAAAGAGCAGTTCTAGAGGTGCCTTTCAAGTAGCGTAGCAGCCACTTGACTCCTTCCCAATGTTCCTTCCCTGGATTTGACATAAACCTGCTAACAACTCCCACTGCATGAGCAATGTCTGGCCTTGTTGACACCATCGCATACATCAAACTGCCAACTGCTGATGCATAAGGAACTTTAGCCATCTCATCTTTGTCTTCATCGGTCTTCGGAGACTGCTGCTTGGAGAGTTTCAACTGACTCCCTAACGGTGTGCTCCTTGGCTTGGCATCCGTCATTCTGAACTTCTCAAGGACCTTCTGAATGTACTTCTGCTGTGAAAGCTTTAAAGTACCTTCCACCTTGTCTCTGACTATGCTCATCCCAAGAATCTGTCTCGCCTCCCCTAAATCCTTCATCTCAAATTCTTCAGACAACTTCTTCTTGAGCTTGTTGATCTCCTGCATGTTTGCTCCAGCCACCAACATGTCATCAACATACAAAAGAAGAATAATGTATGAAGACTCGAATTTCTTCAAGTAACAGCAATGGTCCATCTTGCATCTAGTGTACCCATTCCGCTGCATAAAACTGTCAAACTTCAAGTACCACTGTCTAGGAGCTTGCTTCAGTCCGTATAGACTCTTCTTGAGTTTGCACACCATCTTCTCTTTACCACACACTGGGAAACCTACTGGTTGAGCCATGTAAATGTCTTCTTCAAGGTTGCCATGAAGAAATGCAGTCTTTACATCCAGCTGCTCCAAATGCAAATTTTCAGCAGCAACGATACCAAGGATCAACCTCATAGTAGTCATCTTCACAACCGGAGAGAAGATTTCATTGTAATCAACTCCCTTCTTCTGTTGGAACCCCTTGACAACTAGCCTCGCCTTGTATCTTTTGCTCCCATCAGCTTCATCTTTGATTCTGAACACCCACTTGTTCTCCAAAGCTTTCTTTCCCGGTGGTAGCTTGACTAAGGACCAAGTTTGGTTCTTCTCAAGAGAATCTAACTCATCCTCCATGGCCTTCTTCCACTGTATGGAATCCTTCACGGTCAGCGCCTCTGAGTAAGATTCTGGTTCTCCATTCTCGGTCAGCAACAAATAATTTGCTGAAGGAGAATATCTGTTAGGAGGTCTTCTGATTCTGGTGGACTGTCTGACTTGAGGAGTAGCTGCCTCTGAATTTTCACCATCTTCATCACTCCCACTATCTTCAGACATTCCTGTATCTCCTGAGCTCCCACTGCTCCCTGAACCTCCTGTTGTCTCATCACAACCAACAGGTTGTGCTATGTCATCTTCAGTTATCCCGTCAAACACCACTTGTTGCTTGTTTTCTGGTTGCTTGGCTTTGCAAGTTTCTGCTGCAAGACCATCTTTATACAGGGCATTCTCGTTGAAAGTGACATCTCTACTTCTGATAACCTTCTTGCTGTGGTTGTCCCAGAACCTGTAGCCCATGTCATCCATCCCGTACCCAATAAAGATACACTTCTTTGCCTTTGCCTCGAGCTTGTCACTATCTGCATCTCTAACTTTGACATAAGAAATACAACCAAAAACTTTCAAGTGAGTAAGAGATACCTCTCGACCTTTCCATTCCTCTTCTGGAATTTTGAAACATATGGGAGATGAGGGTCCTCTGTTGATCAAGTATGCTGTTGTGTTCACTGCATCGGCCCAGAACATCTTTGGAAGTCCTGCATGCAATCTCATGCTCCTGGCCCTCTCATTCAGTGTTCTGTTCATCCTCTCTGCAACACCATTTTGCTGTGGTGTTTCTGGAACCGTCTTCAGCATTCTGATCCCCTGTTCAGCACAATACTCTACAAACTTTGTGCTACTATACTCACCCCCATTATCACTCTTTAAACACTTAATCTTGAGATTTGTTTCATTCTCAACAGCAGCTTTGAACTTCTTAAAAGTGTTAAAGACATCGGATTTATTCTTAAGAAAATAAACCCATACCTTCCGTGTAGAGTCATCAATGAATGTAACATAGTACCGGGAACCTCCAATCGAAGAGACCTTTGTCGGTCCGTAGACATCTGAATGAATCAACTCCAGCCGCTCAATCTTGGGTTGTTGCCCTGTCTTCACAACGGTTACCCTCTTTTGTTTGCCTAGAACACATGACTCACAAAAGCTCAACTTTGAATTCTTCAAATCTGGGATTTTGCCCTTTGAAGACAGCATCTTCATTCCGTTCTCACTTATGTGCCCAAGTCTTTGGTGCCACAAAGTAGAGACCCCTGTATCTTCAACTGCTGCGTTTGCCCCATCTGTGGACACTTCAACCATGTACAGTGTACCATGCTTCTGCCCACGAGCAATGACCAGCTTTCCCTTTGTCACCTTCCATTGCTTGTTGCCAAAACTAACGTTATGGCCTTCCTCATCAAGCTGTCCAACTGAGATCAACATCTTTTTCAGGTCTGGAATATACCTCACATCTTTCAGCCTCCAGGTTGTACCCAAAGAGGTACTGAGATCAACATCTCCAATACCCGTGATCTCCAGGGATTTGTCATCCGCCAAACGAACTCTTCCGTTGTAGGGCCTGAAATTTTTCATCAAATCCCTGCAATGACAAGCATGAAACGACGCACCTGAATCCATGATCCAGGACTCAACTGAATTCTCAACGCTGCAAATTAGAACATCTTCATAATCCTCTGCCACGTTCACCTCCTTCTTGCCTTTGTCTGCAGGGGGTTTTGGGCACTGATTTCTGAAGTGTCCATTCTCTTTGCAATTCCAACAATTGATGTCCTTCCGGTTCTTGGATTGCCCTCTCTTTCTCGACTTCGATCTTCCTTTCTTGTTACCCCCTCTAGTGGATTTTCTGCCCCTATCTTCAGTACTCAATAAACTATTGGAGCTATCCCCCGAACTCCTCCTCCGGATATCCTCACCAAGGATTAAGTCACGAATACCTTCAAAGGTAAGCTTAGTGGTTCCAGATGAACTACTAACCGCTGTGACTGTACCGGACCAACTATCGGGCAAAGATGATAACAAAAGTAATGCTTGGACTTCATCATCGAATTTAATCTCAACCGAGCCAAACCTGGATATGATTGAATTAAACTCGTTGATGTGATCTGCCACGGATGCACCTTCCTTCATTCTTGTATTCACCAACTGTCTAATCAAGAAAACCTTGTTTGCTGCTGAGGGTTTCTCATACATGTTGGATAACGCCTTGAGCAGTCCAAACGTTGTCTTCTCGTTGACGATGTTGTAGGCAACGTTCTTCGCCAACGACAACCTCACCACACCAAGAGCCTGTCGATCCAACAAATTCCATTCCGCCTCCGTCATCGTTTCTGGTTTGTTCTCAGACAACGGTTGATGAAGCTTCTTCTGGTAGAGATAATCCTCGATCTGCATCTTCCAGAAAGCGAAATCTTGACCATCAAATTTATCGATCTTAACCTTCCCTTCGTCAGCCATAGCTCTGATACCAATTGTTCCGATTAGGCAAAGATAAACGATAAATTAAGAGCAAGAACACAAGAATTAACGTGGTTCACACAATCGGGTTGATTGTGCTAGTCCACGGCGAACGAGAGAGAGTATGTATTATTATCAGCGTCCCAAGAGGTTTACAAGTACATAAGAGTCGTTTAAATAGGTTTAGGAAAACCTAAACTGAGATTAGAGCCGCAGGCCCAAAATTAAGCCTGTTTTTAAAATTCCCGTCGCCTGACCCGGTCGGGTCTCTTATTTGACCCGGTCGGGTCTCCTTCACAGAACACAAACCCGGTGGAAACCAGGTCGGGTTTCCAAAACAGAAGGCTTCTGACTTGCTGACCCGGTCGGGTCCCTTCACTGACCCGGTCGGGTCTCACGTCCAGTGAGCTCCCAGGTCTTCTGCTTCAACATACCCGGTCGGGTCCTTCATCTGACCCGGTCGGGTATCAGTTCTGAAATTCTGAACAAGACTCCATCTTCAACAACGAATGGACACAAAACAATAATCATGTAATTAAAATTTGTTAAAGTCAAAAGATAAGGATCAAATATGGGATTTTCGTACATATTGAGGGATGCATCAAAGAATTTAGATTAATTGGGCTGGACTAATATTATTTTCCAACAACAATTTTAGTCAAACAAGCATTGGAAAAATTCATTCTTTATTTACTCACAAGACTTTGATATGGGGTTGCCTCCACCAGAGGTAAGTATTGAAGACTAGATAATCAGCATCAGTCCACCTCCGGCCGTGCTTTACGATTGAACTGGCTCTCACGATCCGCTCCGGCAGGCGGTGATGCACAGGATCGTCGGAATTAGACTCTACCAGCAATGGTGACCAGTAGAACTCAATTGTGGCATTATATTCCTACAATAATATACAAACACATAATTAGAAATGGAGTAATATACGAGTATATACTACGTATATGAAGTAGAGTAATCCTGAAGCAAATAAATATTACTCCTTATATATTATATTCAAAAATTAAAATACTCTAGGTACCCCCATTTGTACTCACCCCTATCGTATTGTGTGGCTTAAATGGAGCAATTCATTTAAACGAGACAACTCATTTAAATGATTGACTCGTTTGAACCACACAAGGGTGTGCTACAAATGGGGTACACCAAGCAAGGCTCTGAATTATATTCATTATAAAAGCATGTATCCGAGAGTTATTATCATATATGGAAATGATTTCGTGCAAAATGTTACAAATTTAACTTCACCGTACCAAGAACGGACTAGTACATTTCTAGATCAAACTAGACTTAAATAGACCAGACTAAATTAGACCAAATTTAAAAAAACGCAAATACACTTAGAATACACATCTACTAGACTATCCTATGTCAAATCAGACCAGATCAAACAAGAATAACTATAGACTAGATCAGATCAAACCCGATCCAAAAATTATAATCCAATTAAAAACATTCTTAATACAAACAGCTTATTACACCGTACCATCCGGGCATTAAACATATAAATTGTCTTCAGCTAATAAAATTAACCAAAAGTAAATTTATGTACGACTTACTTTAGCTTTGAAAATGATCAAGGAGGCATTGTACTTGTAGTCCATGGATTTGAGGGATGGTGGGATGGCAGAATCAACAAGACATACCATGGAAACCCATTGTCCTCTATTCAAAGAATCGCCAACAAACACAAGCCTCTTATTCCTTAGTTTCTCAAGCAAAGCTATGGCATTGAACCTACCTTAGATAATGCATGTGCACTAACATATATCAACATCAAAACATTCACTTCACCCCACCTCAAATCGATCACTACACACAAAACGAAAACCGATAATTCCAAATTCATAATTACTCCGCGTATTAAACACATACAAAACAACAAAATAAAAAAGAGATGGATCTAAATAGAAGTAAAACATAGACAAAAACGTAGTGGTGGTTATGTTTTATTCCTAAAATTAGATTTATTCAGTTTTATAACTTCCCCAATTTACATACTCTCGGTTAATTAACTGTCTGGTCGGTGCTGGAGACCTGATGCTGGAGACCTGATGCTGGAGACCTATGGGGATTCATCCTTTTAAGATAGTAAAATTTTGCAGCTTAAATTTGTTTAGGTGGGGAAGGGGGCAATATGTTTCTAAACACATAATCCTTTATTTAAAAAAAGAAATAAATAAAAGTACGAGCTGAGAAAGATTGTATATATAAGAAAATTGAAATGGATAGGAGTAAGAGAAATTGTACATATTGCAGTCCTACTTGAAAATTCTATCTTTGGCCGAAAATCTCATGCAAAACCCGGGTTTTCCAATGTTCTCTTTGCCAAAATGGTACATTTAATGAATTTTTTTAATGTGGATAAAATTATTAGTTATAGGCACCATTTGCAAGTCTCTTAAATTATACTACCTCCGTTCTTAGATAAGTGCAACATGTTGAATTTTACACTATTTACACGTTCTACTTTAACTACAGTTTATTTATTGATGTATTAATATATATTTTTGAAAAAAATATTAGTATTAAATTTGTCTCATTGTAAATTTTCAAAATATGATTATTACTTTTTTTACTAGCTAGTAGAGAATTCTATATATTCATGGTCAAAGTTGTGACTCGGCAAATGTGAAATGTTGACCGTTGCACTTATTTAAGAACGGATGAAGTGTATACTACGTATGACTAATTGACTATATATATGAGTAATCATTAAGTCGAACCTTGGAATATCGCATTGATAGGGTTGCCACCTCAAATGTTGATAGTCCAAATCTTTTCTTCCAAACTTTTGGCAAGCCAATTGATCGGACATGAATGTGCATTCTTGCTCCTTGTACAATGGGTAGTGTGACTTGTTGTCATATACCCATTTTCCCGAATACAAATCACACTTTGACAACGGTGGCGGCGGGTCATCGGCAATGACCATTTCGAGGCTGTTGCCGCTAAACAAGAAATCTCTAGCCTCCAGGCCAGTGAGGTGAACAACTCCGAGTACGAGGGCGGCGACGAGGAAGGCTCCGAGGGAGTAGAACAAGCCCCTAATATCCCATAGTCTGGAAGAAAGGTTTCTTGTCACAGGAACAATGGGAAGAGATGTTGATAGTAATGCGTATGTTTTCGCCATGATGGGGATTTATTTGTTATTGGGGGGTAGTAATAAAAATAAGAATAACAATTCTTCCTCTACGTACGTACTATAAGTCTATAAGTACTGCTGTCACAATATATACCTACCGAGTATATTTCATATTGCTAAGATGACATTTTTGTCAAAGAAAATAATCTTTTCACTTGTATGGAGTATGTTTTTGACATTTCTTGAGTCAATGTCTCAACAAAATGCCGATCAAGATAATACATTTCTTTGCAATCAAGATGACATAATTATCGTTTGATGAAGACATTATGAATGGATAATGAAATTCTAATGTTCTAATCATGATATTCTTTTTTGATCTTGAGTTCTTTTTGGGGATAACAGTAGGAGTTTGAATCAAATGCAAAAATGGTGCCTTAACTATTGGTATTGTTACGTTTTGATACCTTAACTCTTAAGTGTATCAAATCAGTATCATAACTATATATAAATATTTCAACTTGAAATTTTATTGAAATTTGCGCAAAAAAAACCTTCATGACAATCAAAATTTCATGTGCAGAGTCACCCTATCATGATCATATGGACCAAAATAAGGTGAAGTGGACTGGCTTTATGCATAAAATTCCGGCTATCAAGTGTAATTTTTTGGTTGGACATTTGAATAATATTGTAAGCTGAAACATTTATGTATAGTTAAGGTACGACTGTTTTGTTTCATTTAAGAGTTAAGGTATCAAAATGCAACAATACCAATAGTTAAGGTATCATTTATATAAGTCAATTTACTATTTCTGTGAATATGGTTATTTTTAGTTTTTTTTTACATTCAATCTCACTTTCACTCTGACTACATGATACTACTCAAAAGCCGTGCTCTTTTTTCACCATGTTTTAGTCTTATTTAAATCATTATCTCGGATTATTAAAGTTAGGTGTACGTGCTACCAAAGCTAGGTTTTGTACGTAGGAGCGTAAAAAGCTAGGTTGTTAAAATGGTATTCTCTTTGTTATCACGATAAAGGGGTTGGAGGTGGGTTTAGTGAAGCCTCAACCCGTCCATCAAGCCGATCATTCCGTCCTCTTAAAGTTTACTCAAAAGACAAATAAACCTTGTACACATGATGCCATATTGGGTGAGTAAGATGATACATATGTAGACCATTACGCATCAAAGAAAAGCTTTAAGTTGAAGTAATCTATCATTATGGCTTCCATCTCATTGCATGTGAAAACAGCTCACAAGGGACGACCACTCTAACATGTAGTCTTCGTTCCTCCGAAAAGTAATACTGTGATTGAAAAATAAATTAAAACCTACAACATAAAAATATGTTAGAAACATACTTCGTATATACTAGAAAAATAAAATGTTATAAAAAGGACAAGGAACAAATGAATCCCTAAACTATTCATGAGGACACATACCTTCCCTATTTTTGGGAACAATTTAACACAAAGCTAGCGTAAAGTAACAGTATAGCCAGTCTCCTCTATAAAAAAACTAGGCTATAAACGTTAATTACTTCTTGTTATCTACTAAAACTTATTGTTAGTGGTACAACCTTGAAACAATTAAATATCTTTCCTAAACAATTGCAGTTTTCTGTGAAACATAAGGGTCAACTTAGATCGAGTTAGCCCGTTTGGTAACCTGATTTTCAACTTATGAGCCTTATAAGACAACTTTTTTGACGAACACCTAATTTTAATTATGTGTGCTGAATTTTATAATAATCAATACAAGTACGGAGATTTGTGATTTTCTTCCTGTAATTTTCAGGTATTTTCATTATTAGTCCTGTAACTTTGGTCACTTGCAAATTTGGTCCTTAACTAATAAATCTTTGTGATTATTTGAGGACTTTCCTTCCAAAAAGTACACATTCCGACAAAAATATACCTGAAAAAGATGCCGTTGGCGTCGCATTTTTATGCCGGAAAGTCTGTTGTACGTCCGGTACAAAAATCCTTAAGTTACACAGATTTATTAGTTAGAGGACCAATTCTGCGGCAAGCACGTAAAGTTACATGATTAATAACGATAGCAGCTAAAAATTAAAGGACTAAACTTCAAATCCCATTAAGTAAGGTTGAAGTTGTTTTTCTGACTTCAAATCTCGTTTTAGCTATTTCAAATAATTTTTTCTTTATTTTATTAATAAAATACATGTTAAATATGGCGTTTCCATAATCCAACAAGTTGACTAATTCAGCCGCTTCACTATAATTTCTGTGATTTCAGCATATCCAGCTGACTCAACCAATTTTAGTGTTACCAAACGGCTCATAATTTGAAAGGGAAAAGGGGCAAATAAGCCCTCGAACTAATCAAAAAAGTGCAAATAAGCCCTTTTGTAGGAGGTTTTGTCTGTCTATCGTCATTTGGGGAGGTTCCCGGTGAAATTTTTTGATGAAATGTTTTGAGCATCTTATTCATTATGTCTAGTTTACCCATACAAAATTCCAGCTAAAAATTCAACCGGGAAGGCAGTCAAATGAATTTTTTAAGATAACTGCGCAGTTAAACAACACAGTGTAGTTCCGAAAATCATTTGAGTGCCTTCCCGGTTGAATTTTTAGCTGAAATTTGGTATGGCTAAACTAGACTTAATGAAGAAGATGCTCAAAAAAATTCATCAAAAAATTCCACCGAGAACCTCTCCAAATGACGATGATCGGACAGAACCTCCTACAAAAGGGCTTATATGCACTTTTTTTATTAGTTCGAGGGCTTATTTGCCCCTTTTCCCTAATTTGAAATGGAACGGATATGGTTGACATGCCACATACCATTGAGGAAGAAAAGACTGTTTTTAGCATCTAGTTAAATGACTAATATTGATCAAACCAGTCAAAAAATAGCTGATCAGCTGCTCATTACCAAACACCCCTTAATCAACGTGTAGAAATAGACGCGTACGCATGTGTTATATTCTACTGTACATATGATTAATTAATTAATTAATTAATTAATTAATTATATAAAGTAAATACGGGGAGTGTACATGAACTCATGAAGTGTCTCGCTAATTTAGCCTATCCGTACTTTTTAGGATAGCCTATTTGTATTATTAGGCCTTATAACCTTTTTTAGTTGTTTAGGATGTACTGAGTACCAATTAGTGGATAAGATTAATTATCGGACAGAAGTTTCTTTTCAAATGACGATGATCGCTAGCATCACACATCGATGTATTAGTGGATGTACATGCCATATACCTCGATGCATAGTATATGGCATGAAGTTTCTTTTCTTTTCTTTGCCCAAGCACCACACCGATAGCATGATCGCTAGCATCACACATCAATTCGAATGGGAGAGACCAATCCGGTGATGTAATAATAGGGGCCGTGGTAAGAGCTTCCTTTAAAGTGTTGAAAGCTTTGAGCCGAGTTGGAGTGATTTCAAAAGGGGCATCCTTGGCTAATAAATCGCATAGAGGTTTAGCGATTTTTGAGAAATCTTTAATGAATCGCCGATAGAAACCGGCATGCCCTAGAAAACTTCGGATAGCTTTCACCGAGTGTGGAGGGGGTAGCTTCTTTATGACTTCAATTTTTGCTTGGTCGACTTCAATGCCTTTGGAGGAAATTTTGTGCCCCAAGACAATTCCTTCGGTTACCATGAAATGGCATTTTTCCCAATTGAGAGCCAAATCGGTTTCTTCACACCGAGTTAACACTTTCTCAAGGGAAAGTAAGCATGAGTCAAAAGAATTTCCGAAAACAGAAAAGTCATCCATGAATACCTCCATGAAGTCTCCCACCATGTCTGCAAAAATTGCCATCACACATCTTTGGAATGTCCCGGGGGCATTGCATAACCCGAATGGCATCCTTCTATAAGCAAATGTGCCAAAAGGACACGTGAATGTTGTCTTTTCTTGGTCCTCGGGAGAGATAGCTATTTGAAAATAGCCGGAGAATCCATCCAAGAAACAAAAGAATTCGTTGCCCGCAACACGCTCTAGCATCTCATCCATGAATGGAAGGGGAAAATGGTCCTTCCTTGTGCCGGAGTTCAATTTCCGGTAGTCTATGCACATCCTCCAACCGGTGACCATTCTAGTAGGAATTAATTCATTCTTACTATTGGCTACCACCGTGATTCCACCCTTTTTTGGAACGACTTGAACGGGGCTTACAAATTTACTATCCGAAATGGGGTAAATTATGCCATAGTCAAGGAGTTTCAGAACTTCCTCCTTAACTACCTCTTTCATGTTGGGGTTTAGCCTCCGTTGTGTTTACCAGCATCAAGTCATATTTGTGTTCAAATCTTAAAAGGGGTGAATTGATCAAAAGTTTTATTATGACCAAAGAATACGAATTAGCTCATATATTGGCTAAATAGGAATATGAGAACCATTTGATAAATTATCGGCAATCATCCCTTTCTATGGATTGAGTTGCTAAAAAAGTGTTTTCAAACGGATGTTTCTGCCTAAATGAAGTGCTTTAAATCTAAAAAACGAAAAGGGAAAAACTTTAAATTACTTGTTTCTTTTTTTTATTTTCTTTTATTACAGTACCTTTTTATCCAACATTATTACACTTTAAAAATGAGTTTTGCTTTCAAATATTGCCAAATTTTGCAATATTTGAAACATTTTCCATACAATGTTTAAAATAAATCACTGCACAAAAGTAAAAGAATATGCAAACAATCCTTCAATCTTGTTATTATTATTCCCATAGTTTATTGCCTGATTCAAAAACCGTGATGATGAAATCTCTACTAATAAGTTATAATCCCACCTCCTTGAGAGCTATTTGGGATGAGTTAGGCTCAACTTTATTATACTAATGCTAGACAATAGAAGTGTAGGCCTGTAAAATCTTTTCTATCTCTCTTTTTCATATATCCCTATAGGCTATAGATAAATGGAAACTATATGGGCCTTTTAAGAGTCTACAGGCTCTGTGGTAAGTCCATAACCATAAGGGAAGAGTGGGTCATAATGTGAATCTCCAACATTCATGGGCAGTTGATCAACTGTCTTGAACCATGTCCGCGGAAGCTTGCCAGTAAAACCAAAATCACCAAAGAGGACATCTGCAACGCCTTGGCCTTCGGTTCCCGGAAGCCAAGCAGCCACAAGGGCATCAATCTGTGGGAGGTATGGCTGGATCACAACCGGCCGTCCAGTGATGAGAACCACAACACATTTAATATGTGCACACACGTTTGTTAGGATGGTCGGTCCAGGCTCAGGGATTGTCAGGTTTAAGCTGTCCCCGTAGCCCTCGGCATACGTTTTCTCTCCCACCACGACAATGGCGTATGAGAACTTGTTTGATTTCAAGAATCCAACATCAGGGTTTTCCTTGAAAGTGACTTCTGTTTTAGGATCAACCGTGTTACTAATAGCCGAGAGTATCGTAGTACCTGCTCGAATGAAACAATTACATGTTATATAAATGAATGAAACAATCTGTTAAGTATCTAACTTACATTGTGAACTTTGCCATATTTCACCCACTATATATAGGAAAAATGGAAACTAATAATCCAACCTTTTAGCAGTTTTATTACAATAGTCCAACCTTTTCGTTATTCAAGAATAATCCAAACTTTGCACCTCATCTTCATTCGCTGGTCCCTGACCGGTTAATGACCTGCTATTCCAAGTTATTTTCTTATCTTTGCAAAATACTATCTTTGTGAAAGGTGAGATTTATGGTATAATGGTTTGCAAAGATAAGAAATATCTTGGAATAGCAGGTCATCAACCCGTCAGGGACCAGTGAATGAAGATGAGGTGCAAAGGTTGGATTATTCATGAATAACGAAAAAGTGGGACTATTGTAAGAAGACCGCTAAAAAGTTGGATTATTAGTTTCCATTTTCCCCTATATATATAAGAGATAAATTTCTATCATCTCATTGCATAGGTCTAGAGATAAACACTCCCACTTTTATTCTTTATAGGTTTAAAAATGTTTTGTCTCTACAAATATGTTTATTCCTTCAAAAACATTGTCTGAAGTTCTTGTTAATGTATTAGTTTTTGTTATTCAACACTAAAATTTATGTCATTTTCTTTGTAGTCCTCTCATGAAATGGATTTTGCATGGCATTACTGAAAAAAGCATATTTCTAGCGAGGTAGGGACGTTAACTGAAAATGAGAATAATGGATTTAACTTAGTCCTTATTCCCAATGAATCATAAAAAGTTTAAGTGGAAAGCCGGACCCTGTCCAACAAAAGCCAAATTAGAGGTTGGCGATAAGGCTCTAACGAGAAAACATTGTAAGTTAAATGAATGAATCACAAAAATAATTTTAAAAGGACCTAAAACAAAAGTTACTATATTTGCATTCAAAGGGTAGCAAAACATACTACTGGATGTCTGGATAGGGGCATGTTCCAGTGAACATTTTATAATTCAATTCTTGTGCTTTGTTTTCATAGCTTTTTGTCATTTTTTCTGTTGAAATGTAGCCAACAGGGAAATAGCATGAACTATCTAACTAACATGCGTACCTACAGTACTGTTGCCAGGAACTCCTTGCCATGTTATTGTCCACCCACCGCACTGATAGCCAATATCGTCTGCATGAGTTCCTGCAACCAATATATTTGATGTCTTCTTTGGAAGAGGTAAAACTGGCTCATCTCCATTTGCACCGTTCTTCAAGAGAACAAGAGATTTCCTCACAGCTTCCCTTGCCAGCTCTCTGTGCTTCTACACAAAAGTAAGTATGCTTGCTAAGTCACTACTAAACACCCAGAAGAATTAACTTAACTCTAATTCAACAACAAAATGGGTGTCTGCAGTGCCAAAGCTCCCTAACAATGTTCGAAATTATTGACATACCACCACAATAGTGATAGGCACGAACGTCATGATAGAGCCACGCAAAAGGTCAAGAAGATTATGGATGGAATCATAGACTGAGTCTTTCTATTTGTATTCTTACAAGCATTGTTTTTAGTAATACTACGGACTATACTTTCTCTGTCCCTTAGAACTTGACCAACTTTGAACGTCACATGAGATAAGAAAGTAAAGACTTTGAGGTTGAGGTCCACGCAGAGGAGAGAGAAATAATATAAATCACAAATTAGTTGCTTTAAAGAGAAAGTGGCAATGTTTATGAGACACCCAAATAAAGAAATTGACAAAATTTTACTGGAACATATGGAGTATTACTTTTTTCTTTTATTAATATTTGTTTTAGTAACTTACTAATCAGCCTTTAGTTTTTATGATTCCTATTACTATTTTACACTCTTGTAACAGTTACACAAGGACCTTAGTATTATTCATAAACTAGTTTTTGTAACAGTTAATTACTTTTACGCACCAATTAATTCCAAAGTAAACATGAATCCGAAATCATCTCTTTCATTCGTTTTGCACTAGATGCAAACCATGCTCTTAACAAATTGAATGCCTAACCTTATTGCTTAGGGTTTAAGTTAGAAACTGGAAAGACACACTCAGGTGCTTATGTGTTGTTGGCCAGCTTTTTTAAATCTAAAAGGATTTGAAAATGGAAATTCACAACACAAGGGCAGAGAGACTCCACATTTGCACCAATGAAAATGAAAAAGAGAAATTACCTTACACCCAAGATAATTCACCAAGCTATAATCGGCCCAAGGATTCTCAAAGAGACCCATTATAAACTTCACTCTAAGAATTCTCGCAACCGCATCATCAATTCGGCTCATTGGCACAAAGTTATTCTTCACCAGAGAAGTAAGTCCATCAATGAATTCTGTATAGTTGTTTGGAACCATAACCTGCAACATTTGCCAAAAAAAATTAAGAAACCACATGGTTAGTAACCTAGTTCCATTTGGTGGCTGTTAAAATGACAAGAATATCTGAATCAACTAAATTGGTTGAACTAAGAAGAGTTTGGTGATCTGTTTAGCTTAAATAATTCCAGTCATTTCAGCCCATTCAAGCTCACAACCGAACGGGCACTTAGTGTTCTTGGGTTGATATGGATGAATCTGCTACATTTCTAACAGGAAAAACATTTAAGAATTGCTTTGTGCAGCCCTTTTTTTGTTTGTAGCATTCATATCAGCCAAATAACTGCAATTAGATAAAAACTACTTATTGTGTTTAGAACCGGGGCTTAACTTTAAAGATTATGCATTACTAACAAAGCTTTAAAAACTCATTACTCTTTTCACTAATAAGATGGCGGGTTTGAGTTTCTGACTAACCATATCAATTCCAGCATTGACAGAGTGGAGAATGGAGTATGTATAGTTCTCATGCCTGATAGGAGTAATCACATCGATAGCATTATAGTCTGAGATAACAAATCCCTGAAAATGTAAAACACACATTTTTATCACTACTTGAAAATGAACATATGGCACGTTTACAAATTCAACAAAAGTCGGGGTTTACTCTGAAACGTAGTGTTCCCTTGAGATACCCAGTGATTAAATCTCGGTTAGCATGCATCTTCACGCCATTCCAGCTTGAATAGGACACCATGACAGTGGACACACCCTTGATGATCGAATTGTAATAGGCTCCCATATGTATACTAAGGAGGCCATGCCTGCTTATCACTGTGTTGTTCTCATCAATGCCCTTCACAGTGCCACCATCACCTACATAATGCTTGGCACAAGCTGCAACTTTTTCTCTGTAGAAATCAAATGAAGGTCAAATCAAAACATTTCCTTATATTGCAGGATGTATGAAGTTAGAACTTGCACTTTTATATTCTAATGATATGGAATGAATTAATTAATACATGTCTTCAAAATGGCTCATCAGCGTAAGTATTAATTGAATTTATGATTCATTAACATCTACCCACAAGATAGTACCTTATTGGAGCAAACTATTCTTAAATTTTGTGTGCATGTTTTTAAACTTTCCTTAATCAAACTGTGAAAGCAGCTTAAAACCTTATACATGATACTAATCATGGTGTTTTTACTCTTTCCATAAAACAAAGTTGAGAAAGAAATGGAGTTAAGACCTTGGCTAATAGACTCAACGAGAAGTAATGACTTCACGTGCTCAACTTACTTTCCACCAACGTATGGGACTCCGAGAGAATTAGGAGGTGCTTCCCCTTGTAGTCCAGAGATTATCTCAGTCATAGCCCGGACTACCTCCGGATCCTCACTGTAACTCTCGTAGCACCTACCCCATCTTGGATCTCTACATACCTAGCCACGTCATTACCATCCAATGATTTACTATTTAGAGTATAACTTCCCACAAAGATTTCTTTGAAAATGTTTAGGTTGAACGAACTTATTTACCGCAATGCATGGTGCAAACGCATATTGAATCCCAGTGGCCCTTACTTCAAGAGCAGTTGCAGCTCCTATCTTCTTGACCAGTTGAGGATCCCTACACATTCAACATTCAGTGCAAACATAATTTAAAACTTAACAAGAATCAATACATTAATTAAGAGGTATAACGCTTAATTGGGGACAAATTATGGTTAACAAAAGAGTTCTTAAGAGGTGAAAATCATACAATACATATTAAGATATCTCCCCATACATATTAAGAAAATATAGATTGTGGGATATGTAAATATGTTAGGTCATCCCACACTGCCTAGAATACAAAGATACAAAATCATATACTAGTATATAAGGTTCTAGATGATAATAAAATCTTAATGTAGTATTAGATACAAGTAAGTTCAATTGTGCAATCGATAGATATATACAAGTTGACATCAACTTGCCTAGTAGCTCCAAGACCAATGTTATGAGGGAAAATGGTAGCATTGTAGACATTGTTTTGACCGTGAATTGCATCAATTCCATAGATCATAGGAATCCCGAGCCGGGTCGACATAGACCCCTTCTGGAAATCATTCACCATGTCCACCCAAGCCTGTGCAGGCGCCTCATTCCTTGGTACACTCCCACCTCCACTCAACAGACTACCTGCACTATAATCATATCTGGTTATCGGATCTAATACAAAAATAAAATATTCTTTATTCACTATTTTCTACAGAAAAAACAAAAACCCCTCACCTATATAGTATCTCTTCATGACTTCATAAGAAGCGACTTGTCTTTCAATCTGAACCATTTGGCCAATTTTTTCCTCCAAAGTCATCCTCTTCATCAGGTCCTTGATTCGCAAGCCCAGTGGCTTGCTAGGATTTTTGTAAAGCATATCATCTGCATGGGCTATCACCACCCAGGAGCACACCAAAACCATCCCAATCAAGAACCTCATCTTTTCCTTCACTTTTTCCTCTTCAATCAATATGTAGTTCCTTCATGAGTAGAACACAAATTTATTCTAAGAAGAAATGACTCATTGACATTGCTTAAGAGCTACCTTTGAAAGTAGAAGCACATTGGAAAAATCAAGATTTTAATGAATGCATAAATTTAGATTTACATAAATTCAGATCAGTTGAATATCTTAGAAACAACATATAAAATGTGGGAGTTTAGGAGAAGTATAAATTAACTAGTTTGGAACAAACCAACAAATAAAAGAATAAATGCCCAAGCAATGTAAAAACACCAAATATATAAACGTGTATTAAGTATAAATAAAAAGATAAATATTAACGAAACTTATAGCAAATCCTCCAATTTATAGAGTAGCCTCAGTCCTCAGGGAAGACACTGCATCACTGTTTGAAGACAGCTCTGCATCACTGTTTCTTACTTCCAAAAATGTTTTGCACAGTCTGCTTTTCTTGGTCAACATGGTTTGATTTTAATTACTTATTTAGGATATTAAATTATTAATTGTTTATTATTCCTCAAACCCATTGGCCTTTTGTCAACTTTTCTTTTTTGTTTGTGCCAAAAACTTTGTTAATTTCCCTTTAAGTAAATAATTTGTAGTTCGACCTTTCTCTCCTCTGCCCAACTCTCAACCTCACAATTAGGGGTGGGCACGGTCCGGGTCGATCCGGGTAATTGATAATTTTTTTAGAATTGCCAGTTCCATTGAACGGGTAGGTTTGGTCCGGGTACATCACGTCTCAATTCTTACAAACATAGCGCTACACTAACAAAATGTCTAGTAGATAATAAAATTTACAAACTAATTAAGTATCAATGTCACCATAACATAGTAAAAATTCAAAATAAAAATATAAAACAAAGTTTTGAATTAGTTAAAAAAATATCTAACAACAAATGTATACAGTAAATAGCACACAATTACACAAATTAAATAATACTTCGTACCAAACTTTGAAATGTAAAAAATAAGACATCATCATTCATTAAAAAAAGATAGCACCACAAAATTATAAGAAATTAGACTAGTCATTATACATATATGTTTAAGAAAACAATTTAAAACTTAATAAATCTCAAAATGTAAGTAATATTAAGATATTTAAATTATTATGTCATACTTTATTGAACAAGAGACTTTGTTTTAAAAAAATTGATACATTTAGAATAAAGAGTTGAGCACATTAATTTAGAAGTTTATATGGATTTAGAAACTCTTTTCAATAAATCATGAATATAATTTTTTTTTAGTGTTGTTAGTATATTATATCACATATAATAGACTTTAAAAAAATTAAAACGGGTCAGTCCAGACTCTGGGTAGCGGTTTGTTCAAGTTCTAATACATGTACGGTTCCTAAATTTTTCAAGACCCGACCGTAATCTGCTCCATATCCGTATTACCCAGCCAGATCCACGGTTCCTAGATCCACGGTTCCTGTACCTGTTTGTCCGCCCCTACTCACAATTATCACTTTTGTTATTTCACATATAATACAAACTTGACAATGTCCAATGGGATGGAGGGAATATATTGGGGTTATTACCCTAAATAAGACTAAAATGTTGCTTAAATTCCAAAATAGGAGTAGATATATTTTTATTCCCTAGGATTTTTATTCCATATTTTCCCTTCCAAGTATAAATAATTGCCCCTAATTCCCTTGCAAAAGCGACGGGATCAGTAGGGTGGCGGCGGGAAGTCTAGCAGTGGAGGTGGCGGCGGAGTTCCAACAGCTGTCTGCGGCGGCAATCCAAACCTGTAGCGGCGAAAGCCGGATCTTCAACGCCGGCGGCGGCCAGATCTGCAACAAGGACGGCTAGATCTGCGGCGGCAGTAGGGTTTGCCAAGCTTTTATGTAGGTCTAACTACAAATAATAAATTTTATGTAGGGAATTTTTACCCCTATTTTGACAATTAAGGATTTATTGTACTCCGTCAGCTTTATAAAATTTTCAATATTATTTATGAATATGTAAATGAAATCGATTAACTGTCTTAATGATTTAATTTTATAATTAGTTGACTTTAATGAGCGTATATTGCAAATCAATTTGGGAGGTAGTAACTGATGTCATAACCATCCACGGTCCACCCACCCAAATGCTACACTTTAATGTGGAAAGCTGGAAGCAACAATCAATTTAGTGAAAAATAAAATTATACAACTTGGACCGTGTGGTTGGGAATCTAGTTGCAAAAAGCTTATCCATTCTGCTAAATACAAGATTGAGATGGAACTTTCCTTTTAACTTTTTATGCTACAACCCCAAAATAAAACTTTCTCCGGATTTCCCAAACCTTAAAATTTCATACACTTTAATGTAAAGTATGTTCCATCGAAATACGAAAAACATGGGTAAACTGGGCAATGCAAAACGCCATCTTAAGTGTTAACAAACATTACGTGGTTCGATAGTATAACTGTGACACTTCAAAAAAGCAGAGTGTGACAGGGTCAAAACACATCACACCCTAGAGTTTTAGAGAGATCCAATAGAGCTTCCCAAATGGAAACTTGCTCAACCAAGGCGTGAAGTGAAATTACATTAAAAAGAAATGCATACCAGCAAGGAAAAAAACTTGGAGCAAGTCTAGAGTAGCTCCAGTTTTCTGATTCGTCCGAGGAAGTACAAAGACTATGAGCAGCTTAAAACTGGTGGCGAAGCTTTCGAATAGCAGACTTTTTTAGTGCTTAGAGAGAGTAGAGAAGATGGGCAATTGGGCATACGTGGTGTAAGCAGGGTCAAATGCGGAGTAAATAAAAGGGTCAAACACGATTTTATGCCGGTGCATGTTTACTATTGAATAATTACGATTTTATGCCGGTGCATGTCTTTCAAAACCTTGTCAAAATTTGAGAGGCACCATAAATAATAATAAAAAAATACGGAATATATGAGAATGAAGTTTATGTCGAAGAAAGAAAAATAATAGAAATCACAAATTCATTAATTAAAAATGAAAGTCACTATATTTTAGGAACAATAAAAAATTAAAAGATGACAGAATTATACGAGACGGGGTAGTATTTTCTATTCCGGCCTATTGTATACTACGGAGTAGGTGTTAATTAATTTAGTTAATTGTCCTTAGTACTTTTGCATTGCCAAACAGTAGTCTATTGGTGGTGTCGCATAGGCGACGGCCAGGGGCGGCAAAGTTCCTGCGTAGAGGTGTTTTTGTCCGGACATTTTTTTCATATCTTTGTTCGGACATTAAAAAAGTCAACGCTTATTTTTGAAATCCTAACATGTTTTTTTAGGGTAAAGTCTTAACATGTTTTAGAGCCAGTTTGATAACAGTAAAATTAGCTGATTCTACTGAAATTTATGAAGTTCTAGTTGAAGAGTCTGTATTGGCTGATTTTGCTGATTTATGATAAAATTATGTTTAGGCTAAAATACATTTTTAGTCCCTGCAAATATGACACACTTTGTTTTAGGTCCCTGCAAAATAATTTTTTTGTTTTTCATCCCTGTAATATGCACCATTTTAGTTTTAGTCCTTCTAAAATTTCAAAACCACTCTACTCAGGAAAAAAATTATTTCCGGTTGCATAGATTTACTAGAAATATTTAAATTTGTCCTTTTTTTATGTTAATATGAGAGTAAAATTAATTTAAAACTAAGGATTCACGTTTTAAAAATATATATCAAAAGCCTTCAAAAAAATAAAATCAAATATTTTTTTAATAACATGACAAATTATTAGAGGAAATGTATTAGTCAGGGTTATTTTGAAGTCAATCAAAGGTTGTTATCATCAGTGATGGACTAAAACGAAAACTAGCATAAATTGCAGAGACGAAAAACAAAAAATTAATTTTGCAGGGATATAAAACAAAATGTACTATATTTGTAGGGACTAAAAACATATATAAATCTTATATTTAAAATATTTGTTATTAATGAATAAAATAAAAGTTATATGAAAAAATAGCTAAAATGATTCTCTACAGTTACTTCAGCCAATACCGCCAGAAAAGTAACTTCAATCTTATTTTTTTTGCTTATTACACAATTGAGCGAGTGAAATCAAAAGTTACGTGTTTGATGAAAAACTGGTTGATAAGCATGATAAGTCGAAAAAATGGATCACCAAACCGGCTCTGAATCTTGAGGGAATAATCCCAAAAAATAAAATGTTAGTACCGAGTACAAAATTTAAAGTATACTGATATATACTCCGTAGAAAATAATTAAACTTGTTTTCTGCACTTTCTAAAGTAAGGAAAGCAAAGTTGAAAAATGTCACATATGAATATGTTTGCTTCTTTGGACTTGATCGAACTTAGAAAAAGGATCAACTAACGAACAATAAGTCGAAATCCATGGTAATTATGAGAAATCCATGTAGTTAAAATTAAAGGCTAAAATACATTTTTAGTCCCTGCAAATATGACACACTTTATTTTAGGTCCCTGCAAAATATTTTTTTTTTTTGTTTTTTATCCTTGTAATATGCACTATTTTGGTTTTGGTCCTAAAATTTCAAAACCACTCTACTTGGGAAAAAAAATATTTCCGGTTACATAGATTTACTAGAAATATTTAAATTTGCCCTTTTATAATTTTTTTGATGCTAAATATGACAGTAAAAATAATTTAAAACTAAGTATTTACATTTTAAAAATATATATCAAAATCCTTCAAAAAAATGAAATAAAGTATTTTTTTAATAAAATGACAAATAATTAGAGGAAATGTATTAGTCAGGGTTATTTTGAAGTCAAACAAAGGTTGTTATCATCAGTAATGGACTAAAACGAAAACTAGCATAAACTGCAGGGACGAAAGACAAAAAAATAATTTTACAGGGAAGTAAAACAAAATGTACTATATTTGTAGAGACTAAAAATATATTTAAACCAAAATTAAATGCAAAGTTTGAATAACTTCAAGAAAAAATGCAGAGTACGAATGAATCCAAAGATGATGAGTATGTGCTGTGCGACAGGAGCTGGAGTTTTCTGTGTGGTGTTTTTCTATGCTGCCTGCCTGCCTTGAAGCTCCAAAAATAAGCTGGTTTTATTTTTTTTATTTTATTTTTCAGACCTGGCCCCTTAATTAAATCCAATGTCCTCCTTTTGATTTCTAAGTCCGGACATGAATTTGGTCCCCTGGTTAGGACTTAGACTAACCACGACCTTTTCCGTCAATTCCATTATCAATATATTCACTCAACAAAGTTCTTTTTAATTGCAATCTTATTTTTATTATTATAGATAATGTTTTTGCCGAATTCTTTTTTATGAATAATTATGATTTAAAAAGACAAACACTTCGATGTAAAAATAAATAAATTTGGAGTTTAAAAAACTTATTCTTATTTCTGATCTATTTTTCAAAAATAAATAACTGAAAGATGTTAAAAAAATCAAACCATTATATCTTAATTTTAATATTTTGATTTGCCTAATAACAAATTTGGATCTAAAAATCTTCCGTAGTTGAAATTTCATATTTTTTTCAACTTTATATATGTTATACTGGTGTCAAATGAAAGATAATGAAAAGTTATAAATTTTGATATATTTTGTATAAAAAATTAGACTAAAAAATGTTGTAATAGATTTAAGAAATTTGGGAATTTTCTTTTTCTGGGACCGGTTGTCATTCTCTTCATCGTTTCATCCTCCAGCGTTTCTGCCCAAAGAATTTCCTCTCTCCGGAAGTGAATAAGAGGTGCAGCTACCTGCCTACCTATTCCATCCCAGGGGTGCCATGAAGCCATTATAAGAATCTTGTGCACATTATTTTCTTTGGGCTGCAACAATCATTGAGGTGAATATTTCAAATAAGGGGTTTTCACCCCTTGGGTGGCGAACCGCCTTAGGAGGTGATTCAATCCTTAAATCTAGGGGTGGACAAAGTGGTTCGGTTTAACCGAATCGAGCCATACCAAACAAAATTAAACCGAACGAAATCGTACCATATGTAAGTTGGTTTGAGTTTGCTAGTAATTTTTCCAAGCCGTATTAAATGGAACGGAACCGAAATTGAGAAAACCGAATAAAGCCGAATCGAACTAAATGAATTCAATAAAACATTCATATATTACACCTTTCATCCCTATATGAAGGGGCTTGTTGAATGGCACACAATTTAAGAGTAAAACACTATTCACCCTTTCATTGCCCATATTGCTCATGTTCAATCTTTTAAAAAAGTGGGGTTGTGCTCTTTTAATTCCCCTTCCACCAGCCCCAAAAGGAGGAATATTATTTCCTTTCATGTGTGCAATCTCATCATTAAATTCAAAACCCCCCCAAAAACCAACATTATAAAGGCAACAAGCCAGGCAAGTACTCAAAAATTACAACAATGTTACAAGCCAAAATGGCAGAAAGTTCAGAGTTACAATTTGCTACTCGATCAAAGTACAAGAAGTTGTCTAATGAATATAGAAGAACTATACAAGCTCTTCTTAATCAAAGTGATATGCAAGATGACAGAAAGATTGGCTATGATAGATTGACAAAAATAGCCAACCAATTTGGGGTCTCTCAGAAGGCCATATAAAAAATATGGCATCTCCGCATGGAAAACAAGCATATGGACTTCCCCTGAACCTAGATCTCAGGATGCAGGGAAAAGTCGTTACGAAAGCCTAGTCATTGACCTATCAAAAATGATGGATATTCGTCTAAGCCACATAATGAATTTTAGGTCATTTTCTGCTTAAGGACATCCAATCGTGTATGCACAAACTCAAACAAAAAGGTCGTGTCAGTTCAAAAGTAACACATCAGCTATCAAGCCTCATCTCACAGACTTGAATAAAACACAGAGGTTGAAATAGATCATTTCTAACATTGAAGAGGACACAGTAACAAATGCACCACAAAATAAAGGCATGTTTAACTTGGTACATGTGGATAAAAAATGGTTTTACATGACAGAGGCATTACATAGGTATTACCTCCATCCGGGTGAGGTTGAGCCTCATAGGACATGTATGTCAGTCTAAAAGATTCATCACTAAAGTGATGTTTCTGACTTTCTGTGTGCAGTTGCCAAACCAATTATACATGCAAATGGTGATTTCATTTTTACGGGAAAAATGGAATATTCCCATCCAGTACAATGGAATCAGCAAAGAGAAAACATAAAAACATAGAAGCTGGCACACTTGACGAGAAAGCTATTGTTTCAGTCACAAAGGATGTTTACAAGGAATGTCTCCTCAATTTTGTATTGCCTACTATCAAAGCTAAGTGACCTACAAGTGTGAGCAAGCATATATACATACAACATGACGATGTGAGACCCCACATTAGTTCAAATGACATTGACTTCATCAAAGAAGCCACTTTAGATGGATTTAACATTTGAATTAATCTGCCAACCTCCTAATAGCCCTAATCTAAATGTGTTGGATCTAGGGTTTTTTAGAGCTACTCAGTCACTGCAACATACCACACCTAGGAATTCAATTCATGATCTCCGACTAGGGGTGGATTAATTTAAACTCAGTTCAATCCTATTGCATTAAATCATGTTTGGTTGACTCTACAGTTGTGTATGAATGAAATTATGAAAGTGAGGGGAGGCAATAACTGCAAGGTGCCACATGCAGGAAAAGTGCACGTGAAGGTCAAGGTTACCTAGCAATCTCTTTCAATGAGGACTCAAGTATATTGTTGGAATACTTAGAGATGTTTGGTCCATTTAAAAATGGGTACATAACACAAGGGTGAAAGTGTTTTTGGGTTGTAAACGTGAAAAGTATTCACATTTTTTACTTTTTGGAATACTTGAAATGCTGAGGCCATAGCTTTTTTGGATAGATTGTTTGGAAAACTAGGGAAGATATGCTATTTTGGATATGCATTTCTGGATACCTACACTAATGTCATTAATGCAACCTTTAAATTTGTGTTTTGATTGTATACAATGCTTGTCACACATGCCCCATGGTCTCAGTAGGCCGGGCTGAAGCCACATAGGAAGCACACATCACCATCACGGACCATTGACAACCATCACAAAACCATACACATGCAATTCATCATTGAAGACATTCACATCACAAACCCCCATGGTCTTCTAGGGTTTTCCATGGTGACTCATTAGGACTGTAACCAACTCCATTTACATCACACTCACCATTATGCACACTCACTATTATGCGCACATCATTAACCCCAGACAAGCAAACAAACAATGATGATTATGTAAACACTGCTTGAGGCCTCATATTAAACATAATGACAGATCATTGACCTCAGATAAAAAACTGGTCTATGTGCGGTCTATGTGCACTTTTCTTGTAGTGTGAGGATGGCTGACTATATTAGTGAGTTAATTTCATGAGATTACCTAAGGTAATTAAATGTGTTTTTATGGATTATTAATGATTAATAATGCCTAAAAATGAGAAGACTATTATCTACAAAGAAAGGGAGCATAATATACAAATTTAAGAATAAATTGTGTATGATTATGTGTTATGAGCATGTTGACTTGATGGTGGAATTACCTATAAACTTATGTTGAAATATACTTTTACTTCATATAAAAATATATGAGTGATTAAAAGTGATATT
Source organism: Cuscuta epithymum (assembly GCA_945859915.1). Taxonomy (NCBI): domain Eukaryota; kingdom Viridiplantae; phylum Streptophyta; class Magnoliopsida; order Solanales; family Convolvulaceae; genus Cuscuta; species Cuscuta epithymum. The sequence goes on along the minus strand of CAMAPF010001035.1, from coordinate 1,306,532 downwards.
TATTTTGGATATTTGTATAAACTATATTTTCAATGGGAAATCAGTTGGAAATCGTTTATATGGTTATGAGTTGATAACTTGGTTTAATAGAATCTATACGACTAGTATTGAAATACTAGTCGAGGTATTGGAATGAGAATATGTTAGAATTGATCCAAAGATTCGGTTGCGAAATGTTGAAGGATACTAATTTAAGGTGAATAAGTATGAACTTTCAGTGATACTAGAGGTAGGCCTTACAGGATACCCAAGTAAAGTGAATAATAAATTGATCCTAGATAGAGGATTGGCCTACGGGTGTATTTCGGTAGTCCTTGAAGATAGCCCGGTTGAATATTGGTAAATATTAAGGACAATGGCCCTTCCCGACTCTAGAGAGCGGGGTTGGATAGCATGGACTTACATTGTGATCACGGGTTAGGGTGGAATCCGAACCGGAGATCTTACGAGACTCCCGGCAGCGGTAACACTTGAGATGATTCAAGCCGCACATCAGTGTTTTTCATTGACGATGTGTCAATGAAACACCGCCTTGTATCCATTTTTTTCTTCATTTTTCCTTTTTTGTTTTGTTGCCAAAAATAAAAGAAAGAATAAATGCATGACGTTCCAATTCATCAGATCGTCATGAGGGAGAGAGCAGTCCAAATGCTTATAAACTTTCAAAAATCATTCTCGAACACTTCTCTCCTCCAACACGCAAATTGAAAATGCTCTACTCTCTCAAATTCATCATAACAACCAAATTAGCTTTAAATCAAATGGTCAACTATACTCACAAATCAAAGATCATTTTCTGTTAAGCTAACGATAACTGTTCCTCAAGAACTTTCACATATATAGTCTAAAAAGACTACATTGTGAATCAGACAGAGGTCTGATAATCAAATACACAAGATGAATCTCGTGTGTCCCTGAAACTCTTCAGAACATTCACTCTAGCTAGAAGTATCGTCAGACTTTATTCAAGCTGATCAAGAGCAACTTTTGAAAGGCAAGAACTACATGCAAGACTTTGGAGATCCCTTTATCTCCAACATCAAATAACAAAGTGCCAGAAGACATCAAAAGCGGATATCGAAAGGGTTTCTTCAAAATGCCTTTCCAAGAATACAAAGGAAGTTAAGTTGAACTCAAGATCAAGATAAAAGAGGAGCAACTCAACTAATCTCATCTACTCTGTCCTCTACATTGTCTGATTCAACACAAAGACAAAGATACTCGTGCTGCAATGCTGATTGAAAATGATTGAACATCAAGGCAAAGAATGTTAGAAAATTTTTATGGTGTCCAATCATGTTATTTACCTTTGTATTTGTGTTGTTATTATATTAGCTATTGTATATGAGCTACTCGTGTGTTTAGGCCCATTTACTATTGTGTTATATTTAAGTTAGCACCCTAACCTATAAAAGAATGCTAACTTACGTAAACTCTAAAAATTATTGGCATATCAGCTAGGCATTCACACAAACATTAAGACAAAATAGAGAGTGAGGAAGCGGTCCAGCCCAGCTGGTTGCCGACTCACTCTCCCTTACGGGATGTCTCGGGTTCGAAACCTAATAGAGTGAGTTTCAACTCTGATTACTAAAGACCCCCCAACCCCTCTCTCCAGTACGTCGTTTAAACGATGTACTGAAATTCTACATCATTGTAATTGACGTGCACTTTGTCGTGTGTGCACTCAAAATAATAATCAATACAACACTAATACGTATTATAGTGAAGTAAGGTTCGTATCTACAGGGAAAGGAACACTTCTCTTTTTATAAAATTAGAAATAAATAAGTAACAACGGGGGGTTTTGTGTTTGGTTGATGAATTTAAAGTATATTTAAACACAAAGATGAACGACTTGTGTGGTTTAATTAATGAGAAGAAGACTTGGCTTTGCTTGTATCCACTTAATGAAATGTTCGTCAATCCCGGTTATATCTTTAACTATCTTCCTCTCGAATACTCAATCGAGGAGTGTATCCAATTCATCGAGGGTAGTTATTAATAACGAGACGCGTTCATTAATAAAACTTACTACCGAGTTAATATAGAACACGCGTCGTATATTCACTCGATAGTAGCAATAAAATCAAGATGAAAACGATTGAGATTGATAACCTCAACACAAGCGGTTTATTGGTTTAATCAATATAATTAATTCCCCTTAGGGTATTAACCATGAGACGCATGCATTAACAACCCAAGTTTACTACCGTGAAAGGACCGAATTAATAACAAGCGTATTAGTCGACTGATGTGAGTTTTCTCGCACTTAAAATAGATCGTAATATAGTGGTGTAAGTACGAGTATCGTCTCCACAGGGACGGACAAAAGGGAATTAAGAATTAATTAAATTCAGCGATTAAAAATGAAATAAATAAAATAAATGCGTCGTACGAGATTGGTTGATTTGAAAATTAAACTAATGCGGTTGAGCGAATAAAAAATAAATGTGGGTTCTAATTAATTAATGACGAAGGGAATAGGGATTGATTCCGGGGTAACCAGATTTCTAGCAGATCAGGCCTAATTACATGAAATTGATTTAATTGAGCCTAGCTAATCATTACTAAGTTCTTACCGCTCTCGCGGCGTAGAGTACAATAATTTAGGGGACCAGGCTGATCTCTCATGCGACAGGATCCTAAATTATTGCCAAGACGAGCGAGCTTACGGCCCCTTAATCGCTACTAATCTCTTAGCGAACGATTAAGTGTGTGTGAATGTGTCCTAGAATAAACTAGATCTCTCTTAATTTATTCTACAAGCAATTGTAATTCTAGCCGCGGTTCCAGGTTACAAAAGATATCAGTTAAATTATTCAAACACAAATTAAACGACATTCATGCAATTAAACCAACGAGAATCTAGCCATACATCATGATCAACCCCTTCATCAATCCCAAATCCCTAATTAAACTACTCACAATTCATAATTGAAGAATCAACAGAATTGGGATGAATAGAAATAATTGTCATTAATTAAAAAGATGAACTTACAAATAATCCCAGGGTCTTGGAAGAAAATAGCGTAAAAACGGTGTTAAATTCGTCCCTAGGCCTCTCCGTAATGTTCGTAACATCAAAATATGGGTATGGGGGTCTTATTTATAGAAAACAGATGAGTTTGGGCTGAACTGGGACTAAACAAGGGTTGAAATCCGTGTCTCGGGTGTACGCACGATCGTGCGTGGCCTGGTACGCACGATCGTGCGTACATGGCAGTAGCTTCATGGTCGTTTTCGCTCTTACGCACGATCGTGCGTACTTCTACGCACGGTCGTGCGTCCGTGCTCTTCAGCCTTTTTTCTAGTCTGAATTTGACAAAACTTCCTTCATGAAAGTTGTAGATAATGAAGTCATCTATCCACCCCAACTTGCCGAATGTGATTTGAATCATCCAATCAAGAGATATGATCAAAACGGTGGAAGGTGTCTTTCTGAAATCGCAGCAGAGATCATCTGACTTCATCATCTGTTTTCACCTTGATCCTCTCAGATTCTCGGAATGATGTCTTCATATGATTTGTATCCCTTGAAGTTGGCTTTCATATGGAACTTGAATCGTGTACATTGGATGCTTATACAAAGAGATATGCTTGAACGATTGACCAAAGGTCATCCTGATCGTCGTTTTCCAGCTTCATTCATCTTCTTTTGATCCCATAGCCAATCCTAGAGCTCTTTTGTCATCAAATCTTCATCGTGAACCTCCCGGTGACCTCCAAAGCTCTCAATCCACTCTCGAATGCATCTCGAATCATCCCGATTGCTCCTCAAGTGCCGATGTTCAACTCTAAATTCCTCATTTTGACTCCAAATGCAACAAAACTTGAACCAACGCATGTTAAACATAACTTGAGCTAAAATTAAGACTTGCAACAACTTAAATCTAGGAAAACCATCAAAATCCAATCCCAACACGCATCAAATACGTGTCTAAATACGGACTTATCAGATTCCCCCACACTTAAGCCTTTGCTTGTCCTCAAGCAAACCGAACAACAGGACTTACGATAATCACCACACGGAATTTAAAATAGTTAGCATGCACACGTAGTTAAATGGATATTCACAGGACAAACAATCTAAACCAAGAAAATTCTTCCCTAAACTACAACTTTGTACTCAAGCTAAACTATTTGACACAATTATTCACAACATCCTCAAAGTAATGACAACATACACAAATAAGCTAGCTACTGATCAGAAGGATTTGTGAATGTGATGGTTAATGGTTAATGATAATAGTCCCTTTATTTTGAGAGATAGGAATATTCTAACAAAGACTTAATGTATTTAGGAACTTCAGGGCTATTCTTAGGAACAAGGAATTTAGTAGGCCACAAATTAGGAACAATCATTTAAACCTATGCAAAGAGTAGACATGGTGTACAACTAAGCTAAACCGTCTCGGCACATTTGTGCTTTGACGTATACTTGAAGTACGCGGAGGACTAAAACTAATTTTTGAGATAGCCTCCAAGTTTATTAATTAAATTCAGTTTCCCTTGTCATGTTGGCACGAGAACGCCGTTTCTTTCGAAAGATACCCAAGTCTCATCTTACGCTTTTTGACCGGGGCTCCCATTCTCTTTTTCGTAAGGCAAGAGGTCTAGCTATATTAATTTTTCACCTTTCGGATTCTCACTAGACATTACCCCATTCTAATCTCGGCCTCACCAAGGAAAAATAGCAATTTAAGTTCATTAATTTAAAAGTGAATCCATGCCTACAATGCAATCCTCGAAAGTATCAAATTCCTAAAAAATGACTGCTCTTACCCCATTTGGGGCATATGAACAGTGCCAAAAATGGCTCCTACACAAAATTCCCTAATCTTGACAAATTAATCCCTTAATTCCCTAAACATCAAGACTAAGTCAGAAATATTCATGGGCAAAGAAACAGGCCATTTGGCTATGGAGCTCAATTAATTGGGTAACAAAGAACAGTCAGGCTCAAAATGGCTTCTCCTAAAGGGTTCTTTCAGGTGGGGTGGATGATTAATGGAGAATTCAATGGGTGACTAATGCCTTCATCCTCTCAACACCTAGATTATAGTGCAAGCAATTTAGGCCTAAACACTTCAAAGATGTTCTAAAAGCATAGTCAAAACGCTAGCCAGCTCACAAAGACACAGTTTAAAGGAAAATTTTCAAAAAATTTTGCATGAATTTCCTATGAATATACAACTAACACCTGCGCATGCTAACTCTAATAAATCTCATGTAACAACCACTGCCCGAATGCCCAATTCACTCCCCCACACTTAAACTTTGGCATCGCCCTCGATGACCAAATATGCATTATGCACAAGGGGGTAAAGAGGATAGGGTCACGCGTGCTCAACTTAACTCAAGTCAATATTTCAACAAGCGAGTAAAAGAGTCAAAGAAACTTCCCTATAGCACTGGTCGGTGCAGAACTAAATTGAGTCAATGATCCTCGGCACATCATCCCCAAAGCAAGACCCTGAGCTGCAAAAACAAAACACACAAGCACAAAAACAAACCCAAAAAAACACCCCGGATTTTTTTTTTTTTTGGTTCTTTTTTTTTTGGGTGTTTTCTGAAAGCAAACAAACAAACAAACAAACAAACAAACAAACAAACAAAAAATGCAGAAAAAAGCTTGGGTTGCCTCCCAAGAAGCGCTATTTTTAACGTCGTTTACCCGACGCAACCGCCTCATCAAAAACTCAGTCAAAGACACTCCCGCTCAGAAAATTAGTCTTCCACAAATCAAACCTCCTATCAACAAATGCCCTGAGATGGCGTAAGACCTTAAATTCATGAAAACAATTGTGCATCTTAGGGCCACTTATAAAGCACATGAATGAGTCTAGGCCTTTATCAGGTCCTTTATCAAAGAATGGGTCAAAATCAATCTCTTTAAAAGGTGGGGGTTTCCCCCCCTCCTCTCCAGGTGGATCAATGGCATCTAACAAAAAGCACTCATTAACATCTTGACAGGACTGTTTTGCCAGCTTGGCCATGCAAAAAGTAACTCTCTCCTCCCCAACCCTCAAAATCAATTTCCCTTCCCCAACATCTATGAGTGCCCGAGCAGTGGCTAGAAAAGGCCTTCCAAGAATCAAGGGCACATCAAAATCTTGGGGCATATCCAAAACAACAAAGTCAACCGGAATCACAAACTTGTCCACTTTAACCAATACGTCTTCAGCAATCCCTTGAGGGTATTTAACTGATCGATCAGCCAATTGTATGCACATACGTGTTGGTTTAAGTGGACCGAGTGCAAGCTTCACATACAAAGAGTAAGGCATCAAATTAATGCTTGCACCCAAATCAGCTAACGCATTATTAGAAATCATACATCCTATGGAACAAGGGATAGTAAACTTACCTGGGTCCTTGAGCTTTTTGGGCATCTCTTTCAACACCACCGCCGAGCATTCTTCATTCAGCACCACCGATTTTGGTTCTCCCCACTTTCTTTTGTTGGAAAGGAGTTCCTTCATAAACTTTGCGTACCTTGGCATTTGATTCAGCGCCTCCATAAATGGTACGTTTACTTGAACCTGTTTAAAGAGGTTTAGAAACTTGTTGAAGTCCTCAGTGTCACTCTTCCCCTTTAAGCGTTGCGGGTATGGGAGTGGTGGGTTGTAAGCTTTGACTGGAACGGGTTGCTTTGGGACTGCGCCCTCCTCCTCCTCTTTCTTTTCTTCTTCCTTCTTCTCCTCAAGAACAACTGCAGCAGGTTCAACGTCTTCAACTTTCTTCTTCATGGCAGCAAGTTCCAGATCTCGTCCACTCCTCAGTGTGATTGCGTGAACTTGCTCTCTTTGATTTGGTTCGGTGTTGCTCGGGAGGGATCCCATAGGCCTCTCAGAAACGGCCTTTGCGAGCTGCCCCAACTGAATTTGCATGTCTTGAATACTTGACTGTGTTTCTCGAATACTCGACTGCGTTTCTCGAATACTCGACTGCGTTGATTGATCTCTCGCCGCAGTCACTTGAATGAATTGCTCGAGTGTCTTCTCCAAGTTAGAAAGTTTATGCTCAGTCTCATTCCTTTGTGGCTGGAATTGTTGTTCTTGCGGTTGAGATTGGGGCTGATTAAAGTTCCTATATTGTTGTTGATTTCCCTGCCCATAGTTTCCTTGCTGCTGCTGGTGGTAGGACTGATTGTAGTAGCCCTGCCTTTGAAAATACACTGCGTCCACTTGCTCCACTCCAGGGGCTGCCGAGTGTGCCATCATAGTGCATTCATGCGGCCAATGGAGTCCCCCACATGTAGTACAAGAAGGACTAATAGGACCGGGGGCTACCATATTGACACTGGGCACCGAGAGAGCAAGTTCCATCTTCTTTTGATTATCCTCCACGGTGGTAGTGAGCTTCTGAAGCATGCTAGCCAAAGTATCTACCCTTGCAGAAAGGGAAGAATTATCACTGATCTCATACAAACCCGGGGCCTTCTGGTGAGGTGTGTCCCGAAAGTTGTACCATGAAGCATTATTTGAAACAATCTTCTCCACTAGTTCTTCCCCCACCTTAGATGGTAAGTGAGGAAAAGCTCCACCACCCGAAGCATCGAGCATCATCTTTCCTTCGTTGTTGAGTCCACTGTAGAAGCAAGATAGAACCTCACAATCAGTCATCTTGCCTTGTGGGCAAGCTCTTCTCAACACCTTGAACCTCTTCCATGCCTCAACCATTGTCTCCAGGGGTCCTTGCTTGAATTCTTGCAGTTGCTTCTTCAACTTTAGTGCTTTTGACGTCGGAAAATATTCTTTGATGAAGGACTTGTGCAGCTGGTCCCAAGTTTGAATATGATGGTGAGGATTGCTGTCCAGCCACCTCTGTGCATCGTCCCTCAGTGAGAAAGGGAAAAGTAACATCCGCACCTGATCATCATCTACTCCAGGTATCTTGAAAGTCTGGCACATCCGCAGGAATCGGGTAATATGTGCCACTGGATCTTCAGTAGGGCCTCCTCCAAATTGATTATTGGACACCATGTTAATCACCGCTGGGTTGATCTCGTAACGGTTTGCAGTAATTCCCGGCACTTGAATGCTGTCATACTCTGAAATCTCCGGAGTGAGGAAATCTGCAATAGTCTCTCCCTGATAGAGCGGGTTGTCATGTGAGATATAATTATTGAATGGAGGAGCCTGCTGTCTAGGCTGAAGAACAGGCTGTGGTCTAATAGGGTGCGGTCGGATTATGTTTGGTTGCGGTTGGGGCTGCACTTTGGGCTGACGGAAGTGGTTTTGATTCTGAAAAGGCTGATTTTGTGGCTGAGTCAGGGGTGGATTTTGGGTGACTGGTGGTGAGTGCTGTCTAGGCTGTATGACGTGCACTTTGTCGTGAGTGCACTCAAAGTAAATTCAGTACAACACTTATACGTAGTATAGTGAAGTAGAGTTCGTATCCACAGGGAAAGAAACACTTCTCTTTTTATAAACTAATTAATAAGGGGGGGGGGTTTGATTGTTGAGTGATTTAATTAAATTAAACACGAAGATGAACGAGTTATGTGGTTTAATACAAAGATAAAAGGGACTTGGCATTGCTACTTTCCACTTGTTGATATATTTTAGTCGATCATTGTTATATCTATAACTTATCTCCTCTCGAATACTCAATCGAGGAGTATATCCAATTCATCGAGGATAGTTATTAACAACGACCGTTCATTAATAACCCTTACTATTAGCCAAGTATAGAACAAGCGCCGTATACTGACTTGATAGTAGCATTTAATCGCTTAACTCCTTGATGAAATCAATTGAGATCGATAACCTCAACACAAGCGGTTTCGGTTTAACCAACACAATTAATCCCTCTTAAGTCTATTAACCACGACCGTGCATTAATAGACCGAAGTTACTTACTTGTGAAACTATCAACGATTAACCATTGGTTCGTTGATCGTTTCTAGTAGTAATTAATATATGAAACAAAACTAGTTGATCCTTTAAGTAATGTTCAAAATATTAATATGAAATATGAATAGGAATCAATTGATACTCAAGGAAGAATATTAAAGAAGATGAATCCTACTATAATTAATATTAAGATGTTAACTAATTGTCATCTTAGTAACACTCCCCAATATTAACATAGAGGAAGAAATGACTATTACTATAACTAATGTCAAGATGTTAACTAATTGTCATCTTAGCAACACTCCCCAACATTGATATAGAAATAGCATTTGAAGAAAGAATTAATATTCAAGGAAAGAAATTAAGAAAATAACTCACAACTTTGATAATCAACAAGCTTCAAGAGCAATACCAAGAAATGGAGGTTTAGCTCCTCATTTGGAGACTAAACATGCTAAAAGAAATATAGAGAAATGCTATTCTAAACTGAGCTTAAGAGTATAAAGGAATTGGTTTTTTAAAGTGAAGGAAAGGAGGTGTATTTATAGGCTTTTTGAGGTGCACGCTCGGGTACTCGATCGAGTATATACAGATACTCGATCGAGTATGTGTAGAAATACCAGATTCGAGGTATACTCGATCGAGTATATGTTCATACTCGGTCGAGTATGTGCAGAAAGTGATATTCGAGCCATACTCGACCGATTTCGGGTTTAAACTCAAAGGCATACTCGATCGGGTATGTCGGTCTACCCGATCGAGTATAGACACTAAATCGTGGCCAAAATCTTCCCGGCATGTTCCTTTGTCTTCGGATCCGATCCGATTTGAAGTTTCAACCTTATACTCGATCGAGTATAGGTAATACTCGACCGAGTATAGACCAAAATCAGGATTTTCCCTTTTGTCTTGTGATTTTGCACCTTCCTTCCACTTTTGGGGTTCACCAACTGTCCTTTGAGTGATGGTAGACCTGTTTGAGCTCAGAATGACCCTAATCTAAACAAATTACAAGAATTCAACAAACTAAACTATTACACCAAAAGTGTGTAATTTCCGAAATACTAAACAACCAAAACTAGCTAAAAACGTAAACATACACACGGAAATTACAAGTGTATCAACTCCCCCACACTTAGTTCTTTACTCGACCTCGAGTAAAACAGAAACATCCAAACGGTTTAAGAGTTTTCCAAAAGTTCAAGAAAGAAGGAAACTAAGACCACCAAGGGGAAAAATGAGATTTTACAACAACATTCTTTCTTGGGTTTAATGATCTTCTATGCTCCATCTTCTTGCCTTTTTTTTTTCTTTTTCTTCTCTTCTTCCTCTTTTTCTCCAAAGAGATTAAATGAGTGCATGCAAAAACAAATATTTCTCTCATATCTCTCATTTTGCCTAGGAGCCTTTTCAGGTTTTCATCCTAGCATCTCTTTTAATTTTCCATTCTCCCAACTCACTCATCATTTTTTACAAGCCTTTTTTTGCTTAGATTGCCCATTTTGTTGGGTTTTCAACCTAACTAGCATTTCTTTTCTTCAATTTTTTTTTTTTTAAAGAAGTTCATGCATAGTAAAAGGTAGAAAATAAGATTACATACCCATGATGAGTCTCCTCCCCCACACTTAGTTCAAGCACTGTCCCTAGTGTCCAATTTCGGCTTTTGTTGTTTGTGGAGTAAGGTGATTTTGATTTTTGGTGGGTTGTGGGTGTTTTGGTGGAGAAATGATGGAGATATGGTAGAGGGAAGGTAGAAAAAATGGAGTTTTGGGGAGAAGGGGTCGAGGTTGGTATGGGTGTTTGGAGAAGATGAAGTGTTTTGGGGTGTGTTTTGGGGTTAAGTCGCAGATGTACCCGATCGGGTACTCAACACAGGGGTTCGAGTATGAAGTTTTCCAGTAATACCCGATCGAATATGGTTTAATACTCGATCGGGCCTTCAAGACAGGGTCTGGTAGGTTGATTTTCCAGACATACTCGACCGAGTATATGTCCATACTCGATCGAGTGCTGGAAACAGGGTCCTTTTGGGTTTGCCTTTCTGGACATACTCGACCGAGTATTAACTGATACTCGATCGAGTATGCCTCCAGTATCAGCCGTTTGTAGGTGTAACTAGGGCTGGATTTGGTTTGCTTCCTAGCGAACCGAACCGACTTTTCGGTTTCATTAATTCTATTAACCGAACCGAACTTAGTCAGGACCCAGTATCGAGTATGCCTCCAATGTTTAAAATACTGGCCATTTTGCTCGAGTATGGAACTCGGGTTCTCCCTATTTTTACCCATACCCGACCGAGTATGGAAGATTACGCGATCGGGTATGTCCCCAGATACACTTTTTTTTATTTTTTTTATTTTATTTTTATTTTTTATTTTTTTATTATTATTTTTTTTTTATTTTTATTTTATTTTTTTTTTTTTATTTTTTTTTTTTTACACACGCACACATACTGAAAAGAAAACATACCTTGCTTGGGTTGCCTCCCAAGAAGCGCCTAATTTAACGTCGCGGCACGACGCCATCATTGTGTTCAATCATTCAAGCTTGGATCATGATAATTAATTTTCTTCAAATTTTCACTCCTAGGACCTCCATAGGAGTGCTCAATTTCTCGACTCTCCACTTTGGAAATCTTTCCAGGATCAAATATCCAGATTTTCATTGATTTATGTGGTGGGAGGAAGAGGAAGAAATTATCATGTAGTATGGTCAATGAAAAGTTTTTCGATCCCTCAATTTTGAAGGAAATTTCAAAATTGTCATTTTCCATTTCAAGTTTACGAGATTCTCTTAAAGCTTCCAGAGATGATGGAGATACCTCAAAGGATGACAATGACAAAAATTTGAATTTGAAGCTCAGCTTATCCTCTTCTTTGACCAGTTGGAGCTCCGTGTCTTTTTCTTCTTCTACTTCTTCTGGATTCTGGATCTCCTTTTGTATCTCCTTTTCATTTGTCAATGTGATTGCAAAAGTTTGCTGTTTAGGATCACATTCTATTTGAGAAGGAAGTTTTTCTGAATCTCTTGCTTCAAGCCTACTCACGGCTCCGGCTATTTGACTCATTTGAGTTTCCAAGTTTAAAATGCTAGACTTGGTCTCATTTTGGAATTGTACCATGTTGTTTTGCATGGTGGTCATGTTGGTAGCAATAGCCCGGACCATATCCTCCGTAGACATGTTAGAGTTGGAGAACGGATCATACCTCATGTGAGGTTCATCCCTTTTGTAACCAACATCATCACTTTTAAGGTATTCATTTTGGAGCTTTGGGCAGAAATCCGTAAGATGTATGTGAGACATGCAAATGTTGCATGTGTTGGCATCTTGAGCTTTTGGGCTTAAGATAAATTCCTTTATTAGAGAAGTCAAGTCGGAAATTTGACTCTCTAGGGATGATAGTTTGGTATCCATATACTCATGAAAGCTCAGAAATAGAAGAGTAAGATTTTATTTTTATTTTTTTTTCTAAATTTTTGTTGTTTTTATTTTTTGATTTTTATGAGATAAAATAAAAAGAAAATTAATTGCCTTTCCCCGGCAACGGCGCCAAATTTGACGTGCACTTTGTCGTGAGTGCACTCAAAGTAAATTCAGTACAACACTTATACGTAGTATAGTGAAGTAGAGTTCGTATCCACAGGGAAAGAAACACTTCTCTTTTTATAAACTAATTAATAAAGGGGGGGGGGTTTTGATTGTTGAGTGATTTAATTAAATTAAACACGAAGATGAACGAGTTATGTGGTTTAATACAAAGATAAAAGGGACTTGGCATTGCTACTTTCCACTTGTTGATATATTTTAGTCGATCATTGTTATATCTATAACTTATCTCCTCTCGAATACTCAATCGAGGAGTATATCCAATTCATCGAGGATAGTTATTAACAACGACCGTTCATTAATAACCCTTACTATTAGCCAAGTATAGAACAAGCGCCGTATACTGACTTGATAGTAGCATTTAATCGCTTAACTCCTTGATGAAATCAATTGAGATCGATAACCTCAACACAAGCGGTTTCGGTTTAACCAACACAATTAATCCCTCTTAAGTCTATTAACCACGACCGTGCATTAATAGACCGAAGTTACTTACTTGTGAAACTATCAACGATTAACCATTGGTTCGTTGATCGTTTCTAGTAGTAATTAATATATGAAACAAAACTAGTTGATCCTTTAAGTAATGTTCAAAATATTAATATGAAATATGAATAGGAATCAATTGATACTCAAGGAAGAATATTAAAGAAGATGAATCCTACTATAATTAATATTAAGATGTTAACTAATTGTCATCTTAGTAACACTCCCCAATATTAACATAGAGGAAGAAATGACTATTACTATAACTAATGTCAAGATGTTAACTAATTGTCATCTTAGCAACACTCCCCAACATTGATATAGAAATAGCATTTGAAGAAAGAATTAATATTCAAGGAAAGAAATTAAGAAAATAACTCACAACTTTGATAATCAACAAGCTTCAAGAGCAATACCAAGAAATGGAGGTTTAGCTCCTCATTTGGAGACTAAACATGCTAAAAGAAATATAGAGAAATGCTATTCTAAACTGAGCTTAAGAGTATAAAGGAATTGGTTTTTTAAAGTGAAGGAAAGGAGGTGTATTTATAGGCTTTTTGAGGTGCACGCTCGGGTACTCGATCGAGTATATACAGATACTCGATCGAGTATGTGTAGAAATACCAGATTCGAGGTATACTCGATCGAGTATATGTTCATACTCGGTCGAGTATGTGCAGAAAGTGATATTCGAGCCATACTCGACCGATTTCGGGTTTAAACTCAAAGGCATACTCGATCGGGTATGTCGGTCTACCCGATCGAGTATAGACACTAAATCGTGGCCAAAATCTTCCCGGCATGTTCCTTTGTCTTCGGATCCGATCCGATTTGAAGTTTCAACCTTATACTCGATCGAGTATAGGTAATACTCGACCGAGTATAGACCAAAATCAGGATTTTCCCTTTTGTCTTGTGATTTTGCACCTTCCTTCCACTTTTGGGGTTCACCAACTGTCCTTTGAGTGATGGTAGACCTGTTTGAGCTCAGAATGACCCTAATCTAAACAAATTACAAGAATTCAACAAACTAAACTATTACACCAAAAGTGTGTAATTTCCGAAATACTAAACAACCAAAACTAGCTAAAAACGTAAACATACACACGGAAATTACAAGTGTATCACTGTAAGACTGGAATGGATTGCCCTACACCCTGCATCCCATATGTTTGGTTCTGAAAAGTGGTTTCGGGAGCAGTAGAGGTATTTTGGAAAAGTTGGTATAATGGAGGAAGATTTAATTGTGGAGTGGTCTGAGTTTGACGGAAGAAAGGATTGTGGAAATTTTGAAATCCAGTGGGATTTCTAGGTGATGCAAGCGGTGAAGACTGAGGAGAGGTATTGACAAAAAAATCAAGGTTATCAGCAGTGGTTTGGACCTCTGACGTCCCAGCAAATCCGGAGGATGTAGGGTACATGGTTGTGTTCTTCTCAATAAAAACCTTGTGGTTCTGTCTAGCGAACTTCTCAATTTCAGGATTAAGAGAGATAAGTGGTTCTCCCCTTTTTGAGCGTGTATGCATAAACAGACTGACCTGCAAGGTTAGTAGACAAAAATCCTACGAAAAACTAAAAACAAGTCGCTGATATTAATTAATCCTCAAATCCGACACCGTCCCCGGCAACGGCGCCAAAAACTGATGTGAGTTTTCTCGCACTTAAAATAGATCGTAATATAGTGGTGTAAGTACGAGTATCGTCTCCACAGGGACGGACAAAAGGGAATTAAGAATTAATTAAATTCAGCGATTAAAAATGAAATAAATAAAATAAATGCGTCGTACGAGATTGGTTGATTTGAAAATTAAACTAATGCGGTTGAGCGAATAAAAAATAAATGTGGGTTCTAATTAATTAATGACGAAGGGAATAGGGATTGATTCCGGGGTAACCAGATTTCTAGCAGATCAGGCCTAATTACATGAAATTGATTTAATTGAGCCTAGCTAATCATTACTAAGTTCTTACCGCTCTCGCGGCGTAGAGTACAATAATTTAGGGGACCAGGCTGATCTCTCATGCGACAGGATCCTAAATTATTGCCAAGACGAGCGAGCTTACGGCCCCTTAATCGCTACTAATCTCTTAGCGAACGATTAAGTGTGTGTGAATGTGTCCTAGAATAAACTAGATCTCTCTTAATTTATTCTACAAGCAATTGTAATTCTAGCCGCGGTTCCAGGTTACAAAAGATATCAGTTAAATTATTCAAACACAAATTAAACGACATTCATGCAATTAAACCAACGAGAATCTAGCCATACATCATGATCAACCCCTTCATCAATCCCAAATCCCTAATTAAACTACTCACAATTCATAATTGAAGAATCAACAGAATTGGGATGAATAGAAATAATTGTCATTAATTAAAAAGATGAACTTACAAATAATCCCAGGGTCTTGGAAGAAAATAGCGTAAAAACGGTGTTAAATTCGTCCCTAGGCCTCTCCGTAATGTTCGTAACATCAAAATATGGGTATGGGGGTCTTATTTATAGAAAACAGATGAGTTTGGGCTGAACTGGGACTAAACAAGGGTTGAAATCCGTGTCTCGGGTGTACGCACGATCGTGCGTGGCCTGGTACGCACGATCGTGCGTACATGGCAGTAGCTTCATGGTCGTTTTCGCTCTTACGCACGATCGTGCGTACTTCTACGCACGGTCGTGCGTCCGTGCTCTTCAGCCTTTTTTCTAGTCCGAATTTGACAAAACTTCCTTCATGAAAGTTGTAGATAATGAAGTCATCTATCCACCCCAACTTGCCGAATGTGATTTGAATCATCCAATCAAGAGATATGATCAAAACGGTGGAAGGTGTCTTTCTGAAATCGCAGCAGAGATCATCTGACTTCATCATCTGTTTTCACCTTGATCCTCTCAGATTCTCGGAATGATGTCTTCATATGATTTGTAGCCCTTGAAGTTGGCTTTCATATGGAACTTGAATCGTGTACATTGGATGCTTATACAAAGAGATATGCTTGAACGATTGACCAAAGGTCATCCTGATCGTCGTTTTCCAGCTTCATTCATCTTCTTTTGATCCCATAGCCAATCCTAGAGCTCTTTTGTCATCAAATCTTCATCGTGAACCTCCCGGTGACCTCCAAAGCTCTCAATCCACTCTCGAATGCATCTCGAATCATCCCGATTGCTCCTCAAGTGCCGATGTTCAACTCTAAATTCCTCATTTTGACTCCAAATGCAACAAAACTTGAACCAACGCATGTTAAACATAACTTGAGCTAAAATTAAGACTTGCAACAACTTAAATCTAGGAAAACCATCAAAATCCAATCCCAACACGCATCAAATACGTGTCTAAATACGGACTTATCATCGACCGATTCTAGTATTGATTAATATATTATGAAACAAAACTAGTTGATCATGATAAGTAATGTTCAAAATATTATTATGAAATATGAATAGGAATTAATTAATATTCAAGGAGGAAGATTAAAGAAGATAACTCACAACTTACAAATTCATTAAGCTTCAAAGTAGCAAAACCAAGATGGAAGAGTTTAGCTCCTCATCTGGAGACTAAACATGATAAAAATATAAAGAAAATACTTAACTAAACTGAGCTAAAGAGTATATGTGAATTGGTCATCTTTTGTGGAAGAAATGGGGTGTATTTATAGGCTTTTTAGGCTTGCAGGGTCGTGTACTCGGTTGCTGCGCAGAAGAGTAAAAAACTGGAGTATACCCGATCGGGTATGTTGGTCACCCGATCGGGTATAGACACTTGATCGTGGTCAAAATCTCCCCTGCATGTTGCCTTGTTCCCGGGTTGATCCCATTTGATTTTTCAGCGACTTACCCGATCGAGTATAGGGCATACTCGACCGGGTACAATACCAAAAATCAGGATCTTCATTTTTTCTTGGAATTTTTGCACCTTCCTTCCACCTGTGATGTTCACCAATGGTCCCTAGAGTGGTCTTGGACCTGTTTGAGCTCAGAATCAACCTAATCTAAACAATTTACAAACATTTTACAAACTAAACTATTACACCAAAAGTGTGTAATTTCTAGAGTAACACTCACTCAAAACTAATCAAAAACACAAATATAAACATGGAAATAGCATGAATGTCAGTAATATTGAATTGGAGATATGTTTCTTCTCTATTTTGTTTATATTTCAGTTTGATGATTGGGAATCTGCCATTTGGGCTGCCACGCATGTTGACAATTGGGAAACTGATCGATTACTTGATAACTAGCTCAATTGAATATTTTTGAAGAGTTCGAGGCTCAATAGAATTCATAATTGAGTGTTTTTCAAGTACTGAGGCGTAATCGACTTTTTGTACATAGTAAGAGGGTGTATAAATTGAGACACAAATAGGGGAAGGAAACATTAGAAAAAGGATAACACATCATCTATGAGTACCCCAGAATCGACCATACAGTTAACTCAAGGAATGTAAATTATATTTTAATCATATAATGATAGATAAAGAGCGAGACTCTAGTTCTAAATTTTCTAGAAATTCTATACATATTTATACTACTTCCGTCCCATTGGAAGGTTCACATAGCAAAACAACATGGTTATTTAGACAATAATTAAAAGAGGTACTTCGAGTATTCTTTGAGAAATAATTTTAATAGGAATACATTATAATGTACTCGGAGTAGTTAGTACTGGTAATTGTGATGTTATAAATATACGAAGTATTATTTTTAATATTTAATGATTAATTTGTCATTTAAGATTGTTAATTGTTTCCTAAAATGGAATGAAAACCTTTATATGAACGTCTTAAAAAAGAAATTGAGAACCTTCTAATAGGACGAAGTATGACAACCTTTCATAAAAGTATTAAAAAGGTGAAAACAAACCATCATAGTTCTATTTATGAAAAAAAGCTGTTCGTACACGTTTTTTGTACACCCCATAGTTATATGTCTAATTTGACAATTCTTTAATAAGCTGCATTGAACATATAACTAGGGGTACACACAAAAACTTTACAAAAGAACAAAAAGAAGATGACACCCCATCTCTGAGGGCCCCCCAACACCGACCGGACGACACGATGAGGGGATGTAAATTGGACTATAATCACAATCTTATAGATAGATAGTGGGGCTCTGTTAGGGGAGAGCATCGGACGGGTTCGGGTAGGACGGGTGAAGATTTGGCATACCCGGTCGGTTTTCGGGTTAGGAATTTAAAACCCTACCCTGTTCTATAAAAATGTCGGGCTGTTCGGGTTGCCCAATTTCGGATCCCGGTCGGTTTGAATCGGATATTCGGGGCCATTCGGGTTGATAAAAAACCATTAAATAACATCAATTATCACATTAAAATTATAAGTTTGTGAAACAATACAACATTACATTACAATACAAGTAACAACTAACAAGTAGCAAAATAATAGAGTTTGTACTTTTACTTTGTACAACTCCAAGCACAGTTAATTAGTTATACAGTTGTTACCTAAACACTTATACATAATACAGTTTGAGAATAGACTTTGAGTAATCTAAAGTTCCAAAATAGCAAGTAGCAACAAAAAATTTAACATTCAACATTTCAATGGGGGCAGATCTTGAATATAGTTCCTTCTTCCAATCTTCCATAGTTCCATCATTCCATGTGTGTAGCAGACCAGCAACAAAATACTCATTGAATATGTTCCTAGGTACATCACAAGTTAAAAAATCAGTAGAAATGTAGTGTTTAGGTTTCAGATTTAGATTCACTTCAAAAACAATGTATGAGTATGACATGATGAATACTAAATGCAATCAGGTTTGGCTCAGGTTTAGCTTCACTTCACAAAAAATGAGGGCATTAAAAACTATATAGAAATAGAATCAACACCAACTCATTTGTTTTTGCAACCTGGTTAGAAGTGTAGAAGGGTAGCAGAGTAGCAGCTTTCATCATTGCCAGAAATAAGTAAACTATTGATCTACCATCAATTTCATTACTTGGTAGAAATGGGGCATAAGAAAGTACATAGAATGATAGAAATAGAACCAACACAAGCTACTTAGCTACCATCAATTTCATTACTTGGTGAAAGGTATCATCATTTCCAGAAATAAGGAACATTGGAACAAATAGTATACAGATACAATATCATATTCAAATACTTCCAGCAAAGTGGTAGTAGCAGGGGCATAGTTTGGCTCAGATTTGCATTCACTTCACTATTAATGGGGGCATTGAAACTATATAGAAATATAATCAACACCAGCTACCATTAATTTCATTGTTTGGTGGAAGCAATCATCATTGCAATAAACATGGAACACTGGAACAAATAGTATACATATACAATGTCATATTAAAGTATTTTCAGCAAAGTGCAAGTAGCAGGGGCATAGTTTGGCTCAGATTTGCATTCAGTTCACTATTAATGGGGGCATTGAAACTATATAGAAATAGAATCAACACCAACTACCATTCATTTCATTGTTTGGTGGAAGCAATCATCATTGCAATAAATATGGAACACTGGAACAAATAGTATACAGATACAATGTCATATTAAAGTATTTCCAGCAAAGTGCAAGTAGCAGGGGCATAGTTTGGCTCAGATTTGCATTCACTTCACTATTATGGGGGCATTGAAACTATATAGAAATATAATCAACACCAGCTACCATTAATATCATTGTTTGGTGGAAGCTATCATCATTGCAATAAATATGGAACACTGGAACAAATAGTATAGAGTGAAACAACATTACCATGTCTTGTTGTCACACACACACACATTACCAGTGCATCAGCAACACTTCCAATTCCCATCAAAGCAGCAAGGTTATGCATTTACAGTCAGGACATTGACAGAATCATAGCATGTTCATTAGTGAAGTAACAAATTACATATATAAAAGATAAAGTATAAGTTTTACTGCTATCTGATCAAGAGAAGGGCCACCACCAACATTTCCTTCAGTCAATTCTGCATTGAAAACAAAATCAAGTTAGCAATAACTTCAAATATAAATACTGAATACTAAAAATGTTAAAGTTAGTACCTGTTTCCAGCCTGTCAACCTCCTCAATCTTTTCTTCAACTGACACAGGCTGGTTGGACATCCTCAACCAGTCTTGAGCACATATGAGTGCTTCTACAATTTTGGCACTCAATGAACTCCTAAAACAATCCAACACCCTTCCACTTGTACTAAAAGTAGACTCAGAAGCTACTGTGGAAATAGGAACAGCAAGAATGTCTCTTGCCATCCTATATAGGATAGGAAACCTCTCACCATTAAGCTTCCACCATCTTAATATATCAAATTCATTGTCCTCCTCAAGAATGTTCTCACTCAAATACAGTTCAAGTTCATTTTTTTTCAACCCTAAGAGGCCACTATCTTGTTTTTGCTTTTTCAATTGGGCTTTGAATTTAGAGACAGGTCTACTTCCAGTTGACTCAGATTGTAAAGAAACAGAATTTGGGGTTAATTCAGAGCTTCCACTGACTGGAACATCATAGTTTGTAACATAATCACCATACAACTCATTCAAACCCAACTTTATCTTTGCAAAGAATGTCACACCTATCTTATCCCCATACAAAGCATTCAATTGATGTGGCATGTATTCATATTTGTCTCTAGGGTCAAGCACATTTGCAAAGAAAATGAGCATGTTCATTTTTTCTGGATCACCCCAATACTTATCCAGTTTGGATTTCATAGTAGTCCCCATTTTAGACACAGATTCAGTTTCAGAAGCAACCATTTCTTTGAGAAAAAGGAACAGATCAGATATTTCAGAGAAGAAGGTATTTGCAGTGACATAAAGAGAGCCTGAAATCCTAAGTGTCATATCATAGAAATTTTTAAGAATGACCACCAAAGTTTCAATTGCAATCCAGTCCTCAACGTCAGGACTCTCACTTCCCAGATCAACAAGATAGGAACTCTCATTCTCCTCATAAGCTTCAAACACTTTTTCATTGGACATTGCAGATTTGAGCATCAAATAGGTTGAATTCCACCTAGTTGGGACATCTAGGTGCAATCCAGCTTTAGTTTCCATTCCAATCAAGTCTGAAATGTCCTTGAATTTTTGTAGCCTAGCAGGAGAATTTCTAACATACTTAACAGCATCTCTGACTCTTTGAACAGAAGTATCACTTTCTTTTAAACCATCTTGGACAGCCAAATTAAGGATATGAGCAATACACCTCATATGAAGGTACTTAACTTTTACAGAAGAGGCACCCCAAGATAAAAGTTTCTTCTTAAAAAAACCAATTGCAGTGTCATTACTACTAGCATTATCAACAGTCACAGTGAAGATAGATTTCAACCCCCAATCTACCAGGCAAGACTCTAGGGCTTTTGCTAAGTACTCTCCTTTGTGGGAAGTCACAGGAACAAAGGAAATTATTTTTTTATTCAACTTCCACTCATGATCAATGAAATGTGCTGTTATACACATGTAATTGATCCTTTGTACAGAGGTCCATGTGTCAGTTGTTATAGAGACCCTCTGAGTGTGTTCCCTAAACAACTTTTTCAGACTTACTTTCTCATCTAAAAAAATTTAGTAGATGTCTCTAGCAATTGTCCATCTGGAAGGAATTTGGAACCTAGGACAAGCTACAGAGATAAACTTCTTAAATCCTTGTCTGTCCACAAATCTAAATGACAGCTCATCAATGATAAGCATTTCAGCAAGTGCTCTCCTAATTGCACCCTGATCAAACACCCAAGTCCCTAACACCCCAGTTTTTTCAGATGTTGGATTACACAGAACTGGTTGGAAAGTGAGAAGGGCTTGCCTTGCATCCTTGGAGCAAGGCAATTTCAGACAACTGAGTATGTGATTTCTAAGAGAAGAAGTGCCATGCTTCTTAGACTGACAACAATATGTTTTAGCACAATGTATGCATTTTCCTTTGATAACAACACCATTACTATCTTTGATCTTAACAAACTGATCCCATATTTTAGATCTGGACTCTACCTCCTTTCTCTTATTTCCAGGAACATTTGTCTGCTGTGTGCTGGTGTTAGCCCCAGCATCATTAGCTTCCACCATAGGTTCTTGGGAAACAGGAGTCAGAGGGGGTTGAGAACCAGATGCAGGTATGGTATCCATACATTCAACTTCCATTCTGATAATTCATAGGAATATATAGTTCAAAAAACTCAATGCAAGCTTCCAGATTGAAAACAACATCATACATTCATACATTCACAATAAAGTCTGGAACAATCAGCAAGATGATGGATGATATGTTCTGACAAGTGTTGAGGTTAGCATACTTAACAGCATCTCTGACTCTTTGAACAGAAGTATCACTTTCTTTTAAACCATCTTGGACAGCCAAATTAAGGATATGAGCAATACACCTCATATGAAGGTACTTAACTTTTACAGAAGAGGCACCCCAAGATAAAAGTTTCTTCTTAAAAAAACCAATTGCAGTGTCATTACTACTAGCATTATCAACAGTCACAGTGAAGATAGATTTCAATCCCCAATCTACCAGGCAAGACTCTAGGGCTTTTGCTAAGTACTCTCCTTTGTGGGAAGTCACAGGAACAAAGGAAATTATTTTTTTATTCAACTTCCACTCATGATCAATGAAATGTGCTGTTATACACATGTAATTGATCCTTTGTACAGAGGTCCATGTGTCAGTTGTTATAGAGACCCTCTGAGTGTGTTCCCTAAACAACTTTTTCAGACTTACTTTCTCATCTAAAAAAATTTGGTAGATGTCTCTAGCAATTGTCCATCTGGAAGGAATTTGGAACCTAGGACAAGCTACGGAGATAAACTTCTTAAATCCTTGTCTGTCCACAAATCTAAATGACAGCTCATCAATGATAAGCATTTCAGCAAGTGCTCTCCTAATTGCACCCTGATCAAACACCCAAGTCCCTAACACCCCAGTTTTTTCAGATGTTGGATTACACAGAACTGGTTGGAAAGTGAGAAGGGCTTGCCTTGCATCCTTGGAGCAAGGCAATTTCAGACAACTGAGTATGTGATTTCTAAGAGAAGAAGTGCCATGCTTCTTAGACTGACAACAATATGTTTTAGCACAATGTATGCATTTTCCTTTGATAACAACACCATTACTATCTTTGATCTTAACAAACTGATCCCATATTTTAGATCTGGACTCTACCTCCTTTCTCTTATTTCCAGGAACATTTGTCTGCTGTGTGCTGGTGTTAGCCCCAGCATCATTAGCTTCCACCATAGGTTCTTGGGAAACAGGAGTCAGAGGGGGTTGAGAACCAGATGCAGGTATGGTATCCATACATTCAACTTCCATTCTGATAATTCATAGGAATATATAGTTCAAAAAACTCAATGCAAGCTTCCAGATTGAAAACAACATCATACATTCATACATTCACAATAAAGTCTGGAACAATCAGCAAGCTGATCTACAGAAGGATATAAGCAGTTGGCTTATTCACTTCTCTACAGACTTAGAAGATACCAGTTCACTCTAACTACTCCTTTGAGTGTTTGAGTAGAGAAAGGTAACCTCAACACTTGTCAGAACATATCATCCATCATCTTTAGTTCTTTACTCAACAAATTGTATTAACCAATAATCAGAAATTCAGAATATACAAAATATTTGTATGAAAGCATCATAATTATGAAAATTTGTAATGACTCCACATTACAATTTACACATACTCAGAGAAATGGGCAGCTTCCACTCTAATCTCATAATCACATATTCTCAGACATGACCAAAGCATCACAGATTGAAAACAACATCATACATTCATACATTCACATTAAAGTCTGGAACAATCAGCAAGCTGATTTACAGAAGGATATAAGCAGTAGGCTTATTCACTTCTCTACAGACTTAGAAGATACCGGTTCACTCTAACTACTCCTTTGAGTGTTTGAGTAGAAAATGGCAACTTCAACACTTGTCAAAATAAATCAACCATCATCTTTACTCATAGGCCATTTATATAATAATCTCAGAATCACATAGGCATCATCGAGGCATCAGGCATCACAGATTATTAGGTAGTTCATACAAAGGGGTTCACAGGCCGAATCTAGGGTTTCAAGCTTCCACCAAACACATAACAGTGCATCTAAATAACACAACTAATTCATTTACAAAACTGATAACACATCACATTTAGGGACCAGGCTTCCACCAAAGCACATTTCAAAGCCAATTTTTCAGATTGGAAGATGCATGAAATGGTTAATCCAAGCGGACCAAACATACAGTTTAAGTATTTAACGTTTATACCTCACAAAGATCAAAGAATTCAGATAATCGAATGGGTTGCAACTTGCAAGCTTCCACAAAATCCACAAGACCGCACGCTATATTCAGCTTCCACCAAGGCAGAGAGGCTAATTCGTACAGACTACAGAGGTCGGACAATTACAGATTTACAGGGAGTGAGGGACTAACGGACTACCGGAGAATCGGAGATGGTAGAAGTTGGATGGTTAGAGAGAAGTCGGAGTAGGGGAGAGGGTTAGAGGGAGTTGCGAGTGAAGAGTGGAGGCGCTGAAGTGGTAGGGTTGGGTTTAGGGTAAAATAATTAGTATATATACTTAGGGTAGTTCGGGTATTCGGGCGGGTCGGGTAGCCATTTAGAATACCCTACCCGTAACCCATAACCCTTAAACCATGGGCTGGGCTTTTCGTTTCGGGTTCTCGGGTTCGGGTCGACCGACCCAGGCGGGTATTTGAGGGCAGACCCGATCGGGTTTTCGGGTGGGTTCGGGTTCTGCTCACCCCTAGGCTCTGTCCCCGGCACTTGCAGAAGTCCTATGCCTTTTTCAGCATAGTAACCCCTCATCGCAGTTGCCAAGATTCAAACCCGAGACCTAATCCTTGTGTCTCTCCCTCGCTACCAGTTGAGCTATGCCCACCGGTTACAAAAAAACGTGTGTACACTATGAGCCCGTTTGGTAGCACGAAAATCGGCTCTTTTGGCTGATTCTGTTGAAATTTATGAAGTTCTGGCTGAAGTGACTGCATTGGCTGATTCTGCTAATATAAGAAAAAAATATTTTTAAAATATATTTTATTAATAAAATCAAGAAAAAATTATATGTAAAAATAGCTAAAATGGTCATCTACAGTAAATTTCCATCATTTGCAATGGAGCCAAAGATTCATTATTTTTTGGCTTGAAAATATGATGGAATAAAGCAAAATGGTTCACTAAACTGTCTGCGCTTCTTTGTTATGAAGCAACAGTCAGTCCATGCAATTTTGGACGCGATTTTCACTATGGGTCATCCGGAAACAGTCTCTCTATGCTTTAGTACAGGGGTAAGACTGCGTACATCTGACCCCCCCTTACCCCACCGTAACTGGGAGCCTTTGCGGCACTGGGGTAAATAAAAATGAAAATGAAATGGTCATCTACAGTAACTTCAGCCAATACAGTCATAAAAATAACTACAATCTTACTTTTTCTGCTTATCAAACAATTCAGCGCGCGAAAACAAAATTTACGTGTTTGATAAAAAAGTTGGGTGATAAGCTTGATAAGCCGAAGTTGCAATGATACACTTTATAATTTCAATGATACAATGATTAGAGGTAATAGTATTGTCAGCGCACAATGCATTCATATTGATAAACTAACTATTGTTTTCATTTATGTTTGCCAGGTATAGCTGTATTGATCAACTTTCCCCCTACCTAGCTACTAGCCACCTGGTGTTTGAGTTGACCCGTCGCCACCCACGGGCACCATCCAGTCCATCCATCCATCTATCTGATGATCCATCTTTCCATCGTCTTTTAGCCAGTCGTCTCCCACTACTACCGACCCCTGCCCTGCTTCTGATCATCATCATCATATGCGCGCTCGCCACCAAAGCTGACACAACAGTCCTGATGATTCTGATCTCCCCATCCGATCCTCCACTCACCCAAACCCTAAACTCCAACTGCTGAATCAAAGATAAAAACATATACTCCACTCCGTATTGCTGAAGATCGAGAAGAGGAAAAGGAAAGATGATAGGCTGGATCTGGCTCTTCAAATGATCGAGTAAGAAGAAGTAAATTACCGCTGGCCAGGACTTACGTACGTACGTACTCTTCATTATTATAATATATTCCTAGCTGGCTATAGCTTAGCTACATCAGGCGTGCCTGCGATTCTGCCAAAGCTTCATCACTTATCCATCCATCCATCCATCGATCACTACAGGTACGAACGTAGCAGGAACTAATCTTTTTTTTCCCAGGCCAGGCATATACATACGGAATATAACTACTCCGTATATACGAAGACGAAGTATATGTGATGCTCTTATGATAATATGATGAGTATGCTGCATACTTGGTATAATACTGATTAGTATACACGAGTAGTACGATCCATTACTTCATGAAAGAACATGCATACAAGATGTCATAGAAACTTCATCAGAAGAATCTCAAATGAAGGCAGCTTGATGACGGTTCTGATCAGATCGGTTTGAATAGGCCAGGTGATGGTTATTAATAGGGATAAGGGTCAGATAGGGGCCTCGAACTTCGAAAAAAATGTCAAATAGGGCCATATTTAGGCTGCTATGTCCGGCTAACGCCATTTGGGGTGGTTCCCGGTGGAATTTTTTGATGAATTTTTTTGAGAATGTTATTCATTAAGTCTAGTTTACTCATATCAAATTTGAACTACTAATTCAATCGGGAAGGCATTCAAATGAATTCTTGAAGATAATTGCGCTTTTAACTGCACAGTTATCTTCAAGAATTCATTTGAATGCCTTCCCGATTGAAGTTTTAGTTCAAATTTGATATGAGTAAACTAGACTTAATGAATAAGATTCTCAAAAAAATTCATCAAAAAATTCTATTAGGAACCGCCCCAAATGGCGTCGGCCGGACAGAACATCCTAAATATGGCCTTAATTGACATTTTTTTTCAAGTTCGAGACCTTATCTGACCCTTATCCCTTATTAATAAGGGCCCGTGGGCCGTGGGTAACCGCCGCCTTGGGGGAGTTGGGGCGGGTGGCGGGGCGGTATGGGGACGGAGAATTATTTCCTTCCCGCTTAAATATGGGGCGGGTGACGGGTTATACACGCCGCACCGTCTCCGCCCCGCCCCGTATATATACACATATAAATAATTAATAATAATAATCACAACAATAATACTAATAATACTACTACTAATAATAGTAATTAAAATAACATGGTGACCCGATGGGTTTAGTGATTCCCTATCTAATGGGTTGTACCTAATGAGTTGTAAAATTGCTTATAAAAATCATAAAGTAAAATGAATTTTTTTGGGTGATAAAGTAAAATGATTTTGGGAAAGTTATAAAGTGATATTAACTTAGCTTAAATGCACCAGGCACCGTGTGAATGTTTTCTTCTTTTAGTATATATTACAGTGCATTAATTCTCTTCTTAAGCATGTCATCTTTATGATTATAGATACGGCTCTAAAATATCTGGTGACCATAGGTCGTCCTAGATGCTCTCAAATGACCATGGTTGATTGAATGCAGGATTTAAGAAAATATTATAGAACTAATCAATGCTAATAAAGTATTTGAGAAAATGACTAAATCAAAATGCGTATAATGTGTTCTAGATTTGAAATGGCATGCAAGATTACATTGACATTTAAAAACTAAAAGGTTTTTTGACTACTAGAAGTGTTGTTTAATTTTTGAAACACTGTCGGAGTCTAAAATAGTATTAATTTTTTACGAATATTTCCCTCGTTGGGTATTCGTGGGTCTAGCGGGTCAGGACAGGGATGGGGCGGATCGAATAGTAGTGGGGGATGGGGTGGGGGGTGATTTTTAAGACATGGGGCGGGGATGGGGGAGTGAACCCCCGCCCCAACCCCGCCCCATTGACATTCCTAGTTATTAAGAAATGAGTTTATTTGGTTGATAAAGTACTAATAATATAAGAATGACTTAAGCTACAAAAATTTTACCAAATTTGTATGAAACGATTTTAATGGGATTTTTGAAAACAAAAAAAATATAATCATAGCGGGACGAAAAGTGTATATATACTCATTTTTGCTAAAATGTTTTAATTATATTCTAATTTGGAGCTTGGAACTTTGAACATATTTTTATCTAATTTTTGAACATGTAAATTTTAATTATTAAAATTTGATTTAATTATCAATAAAGGGTATAACTTTAATACTGATTGACTAGAAATATTGACTTTGTAGATCAATTTGATACAAATAGAGTAATCAACATATATTGTTTACTTTTTGTTATTTCCTTCCTCCCTTTGGATATTATCAAATTAAATTAGAGTCAAGTGTGTAATATTAAAAGTAAAAAATTGTGTCATTGAGAGTTGTGCATAGTAAAGAAAAATAAATACAACGACAAACTATTTACTTGAAATAGAAAGTTATATATGAAGTAGTTTGTTTTTAATTTTATGTGTCTTGTTTGGGTTTAATACAATTACAAATAAAGTAATAAAAAAGTAAAACTTGTGGTTGATGTTTGAGTTTACTAATTTGAATCATATGGAGTATATTTTTTTCTAAAAAACAAAGAAATATGACACTTATTATGAAAACATCAAAAAAGAAATTAAAACACGTAAAATATGATAGAAGAAGTGTTAGGTTACTTACGAAGAGCTGTTGTTTATTTTTAAAAACGTGTCGGTCAGGTATTCTTTTTTTCAAATTTTAATACCCGCTTGATTTATTAGTTTTTAAAATAAAAAATGATCTTTGTACTTACTCTTATACCCACTTTTCTACACACAATTGTTGTTTCAAAATTAAGACCCGCCCTAATCCACTCCAAAATAGTACTCCGTATTCCCCAATCTAACCCACTTTTCTTGTACGTATTTGTTTGTCCACTTCTAGTCTGACCAAAAAAGTCAATATTACAAATATTTTTATAACTATTCAAATCTGGTATGATCTGGTGTGATCTGGGACGAATTATATTCCAACTAAAAACATCCTAAAGAGTAACATACTTCTATTTATGGATGTGTTATACTGTTATTTGATACTCCGTAGTTTTTTTAAAATTGTCATTGGATTATTTTGTTTCACCAAACTGTTAATTTGGCCATCCTTTTTTCTGATAATTATTACCGCATAAGATCTCAGGTATGGATTCGTGTAATGATGGTAAAGTGGGCCTCCTGCAGCAGTGTTCATCAAGCGGCGGAGAAGAGGAAGAAGATGAGTACTACGATGCAGCGGCGGCAGGGGGTGATGATCAGCCGACAACCCCAATCACGACGGCGACGACTTTCTCGAACACCATTACCCAGCAGCAGCAACAAAACTTGCTTTTGGTCTCGCCTTCATCATCATCCTCCACTTCCCTACAGCAGCTCCAGGGCCAGTTTCTGGCCCAGTCACCGCCGGCTCTGTCTCTGTTCGATCCCCAAGATGACGGCGACGATGAAGATGATGGCAATAACTTTCCCCAATCTCTCAATTCCCACTTTCATAATCATCATAACAATGACGCCGTGGGTGGTGGTGGTCTTGTTTGGCCGCCGCCGCCTTTGGGGTTGTTAAGATCCGATCAATCGCCTCCTCTGTTGTTTGGTGGGGCGTCACATCATCATCAGCACCAAGTGCTTGCTGAGATGGCCAACAATAATCACAATCAGAATTTTGTCGCTCTGGGTCGTGGCGGGCCCGGTGATTTATCATCTCCGCCGCAGCCGCAGCCGGCGGCGAAGAAGAGCAATCCAAAGAAACGGAGCAGGGCTTCCAGGAGAGCGCCGACTACCGTACTCACTACGGACACCTCCAATTTCCGGCAGATGGTTCAGGAGTTCACCGGCATACCCGCCGGGCCGTTCTCCGGCAGCGCCGGCGGGCTTTACTCTCGTCGCTTGGATCTGTTTTCCGGCACGGCGAGGTTGTCGGCGTCGATGACGACACCGGGAGGCAGAGCAAGGAGAGAAGAAGGAATATCTCCCACCAGCAACCCTTTGATGCGGCGGCCCTCCTCGTTATCCCAACAGCAGAATGTAGGAGTCGATATGACGGCGGCGGCGTTCATGCGACGGAAGCGACCTTCTCCTTCCAACACAAATCTTGACGACGACGACGACGAGCTCAGGCCACCTCTGGGGCGGGAAATTAATGCGGGGGAAGAAGACCAAATTGTACTGGCATTCCAGCAGCCGCCGTTCTCTTACCGTAATCAATCCCCTTCTGGTCTGCTCAATAAAAACCCAGCAGCCGGGAGCGGAGATCAGAACGACGATGATCGGGTTTTCGGGTCGATATCATCTCCTCCGGCGGCCGGAGACTAGGATTATTTTTTTAGAGTTTTTATGTTTCCGGTCAGCACAGATACATGATGGCCCACTGGCCCGGTGATCGTGCGATTAAAGTGCCACGTACTCTATGCTGCTGCAGTGGTTTTGATTTGACATGTCGCCTTCATTAACGATTAGGCTTTAATACGTGTTTAGTCCCTCCAAATATTACAATCTTTGTTTATCTTTTTTATCCCTCTAATATCCACTATTTTGATTTTAGTCCCTCTGATATTCCAAAACCTCTTTACTTTGAAAAAATTATTGTGAGTTGCCTAGATTTATTAGAAATATTTCAATTTGTCGTTTTACAATTTTTTGAAGCTAATATGAGAGTTAAAATAATGTAAAACTAAGTATTAACATTTTAAAACATATTAAAAGTTTAAAAAAAAATTTTAATAACATGATAAAGAATTAGGGAAAATCTATTAATCAAGGTTATTTTGAAGTCAAGCGTAGTTTGTTATCATCAATGATGGACTAAAAAGAAAACAAACATAAATTCAGGTACGAAAAACAAAAAAATAATAATTTTGCAGGAATGTAAAACAAAATGAACTATATTTGTAGGGACTAAAAACATATTTAAACCTAACTTTTAAGCTTATTTTGATTCTTAATTACAACATGTTTGAGGGGTTTTAGACTTTTAGTAAAAAATTTGTGATTTGACTTTTTTTAAGTGGAAAAATTGTTTGGTAATTGGTTATTGAGTCATAGGTTTTTTGCCAAATCATTCAAATGAAAATGTCACAAATATTAGTGTTTTGGGTTAGCATTTTGAAATAGGTCATTTTTAATGATTGTTACGGCTAAACTGTTAAATTATCAAACATCTATTCACAAATCATCTATTTATTGCATTAATCAAATTTGCTGAATCCGTTATTACTTATTAACAACTAGCTTTCAAGCCCGTGCGATGGACGGACAGTATGTAATTTAGCTAATTTGAAATTTAATTTCTATCGGATCACATATAATGTGATTTAAAAGAAAAATAAACTTAGTCTAATATTGAGTCTGTTTGATAATGCTAAAATAAATAAAATTAACTTATTTTGCTGAAACTGATTGAATTCTGGTTAAATAGGTGGAATCTCTTGAATCATGAAAAACAATTGTGAAATATATTCCATTTGTGAAACAAAGAAAAAATTATATGAAAAAAAGTTAAATTGGTCTTCTACATAAGCATCTCAAGTAAACATAATTGTTATGAACTCAATATTAATTTTTTTATATTTCTTAATTGTTAGATCTTACACTTTACTCAGTAATAAGAATGTTTTTAATTGAGTTAAAATTTCGGGTTTGATTTGGTATGAATTAATATGGTCTATTAGATGTCTGTTTTTTATGTGACTTATTATTATAATTATTAAAGTTTGATTTGATTTGATTTATTCTGGAACTGAAATCAATCCAATTAAAAACATTCTATTAAAATAAATGTAGGAATTTGTAAACATATAAAGATTTTCTAATTTGGATTATGAATTTATTTCAAAAGTGAAGGCATATTTAAATTTTAGGTGTAAACTAAAGAAACAACCAAAAATATTTACTTATTTAGCTAGGCTAAACGTATTTACTTGTGAAAATATATATACTTTATGTTGGTTATAATTTTTAATTTCGTTTTTAAATATTTACTTATTTGAAGCTTACTAATTTATTAATAGGTGTCAAATTAATAAGTAAACTAATTTGCATATTTGTTTCTATTTAATTCCATTTAGTAAACTTATGTTAATTAGTTTCCATATCAATAAGCGTTATTAGAATTTCACTTTGATAACCAAAAATTATTTTACTTATTTGAAGCTTACCAAATTAATTAAGGTGGATTTTTAAGGATTTTTGTTTCCATATCAATATGCAATCAAAAATAGAATCTAATAAAAACAAAAGGTATAAAAATAACTAAATAATTGTTATATATAATGACATGGCAGGCTTATGCGGCGCTTTGTATGCTCTTAAAACGTTCCTCTTTTATAAATATAATATATATATTGATTCATTAACAAAATTCATTATCCATTAATCACTACATGTATTATTAGATGACAAGATTCCATGCAGGGGCGGAGCCAGGACACTGGGCCAGACTGGGCCGGTACAAAGAACATTTTTGAAAAAAAAAAAATTACACAAAATTTTTTACACTAAAAATAAAGACATTTTCAAAATTTGGGCTGGGCCAGGGCCAGGTCTGGCCCACCCCTAGCTACGCCCCTCATTCCATGGATCATAGATGGAGAATGTTTTTCCGCATTACAGCCTTACTACACTATTTGTTTACAACCTATTTAGATCGTCTAAAAAAATTGCAATACTCCATACGACATGCGTAAAACTCGAAAGTAATTAGTAAAGCTAGTTAATTAACATAAAATTGCTAAAGTTATTATGAGTCTGCCGGTCAAAACCCCAATTGAGCATTTTTATGTGTTCTAGGTGTGTTTTTAAAAGTGTGAGTGTCTAATTGACATTTCAATGATTACGTAATAGTACAACAATTTTTATAGCACCACAAAATAGTAAGTAACAATCATGCAATATAAATATAATTTGAAAGTACATTAGATTCCCTGCTATAGGTTATGAAACGTACTCTTTTTTATATGTAGCATTCTTGGTTTCAATGTTTGTTCCTCTCTCATTGTTTGTAATGTGATTTTTTAACACTCGATGATTCGATGCTTTTGACAGAATCACGCAAAGTTGGTCATGATTACAAAAAGATTTTCTCAACAAAAAAGCAACACCTGAAACCGAATGTATTTGATTTTTATTTACCATCATGACATAACAAGTCATTTTCGGGTATTAACACATTTGAAATTAGAATGACAAGCGAACATCAGAAGGTGTTCAAGAATGAGTGCATGTGAACTAACACTTTTTGTCCCGCACTAACCCTTGTTAAAATCATTCCTTATAGTAAAAATAGTTTTCGTCACGCGCGTTGCGCGATAGAGGTGGTGCCCAATAATTTTGTGGTAGTATAAAATTGAAGGTGATTACATTTTTATAAGAAAAATGATTTGTGAAAAGATTAAATATTCAGAAAGTGTTCATGGTTATTTTATACTTAGAGGAATGTCGTTGAATATCCAAGGTTAGAATCAAACAGACAATTGTCTACTTGGGCAAATACTGTAGGCTCATTATAGTCTTCAAAATCTTTCATTACTGTCAATATAAATTTCCCAGAAACTCTTTAGTGAATACTGCCATTTCTATAATATTTAATTTCCAAGGCAATTCCATCTCCTATGGACAAAAGAAAATCCCATTTTTCCCTGTCATTCCCACACTACTCATAGGCTATAACTAAATTCATTATACATGTAATTACCAAAGGAAAATCCCTTGCATAGAAGTCCATTACTTCATCCTTTATGAAGGATCCTTAGTTCGGCATGCAGAATGATTGAGGCATTTTTTGGTGAAAATGAGAGAAAAGGGGCCAAATAAATTACCCTATGCAACACCAATTGTAACAGTTCTAGGGGTAAGAAGACTTGTTGATACAAGACCTTATGATTAGTAGAGTTGTTTGGGGTATTCAAACAGGGCTATTCTAAGACACTTTATGAGTCACACAAAGGGGAATAAACAACTGCTCTGTATCTATGAATGGGCTAGGTTCTACAATTGGCAGAAGTAAAAAAGCTCTTTTTTGCTCTTCCTCTTCTACCGGCTTTGAACTCTTGAATTGGTGGTTTGAACCTACCAACCAAGCCAAGAGGAGCTGGTAAGTAAAAAGCTCTAAAAACCCAAAAGTTCGCTTTTGGTTTTGATACCAATTTAAGTGCATCATTCTGTAATGGTTAAGGCATTGCAAATTTGCAAGTAATTTCCAAATGATAGCAAAGTACAATTTTCATTATAAAATTGAATTATGATCTTATCGTTACAGATAGTATAAGGAAGTTAGACATCTATACACAAAAAAGTAACACGTCTGTACAATGCAATCTAGTCTACAACTATGCTCAATATAAGATGATTATATTCCATTTTTCTAGATGAGACATTAAATTGTACTGAAAAAAGTTTAATCCTAAAAAAAGAGGCAAACACCATATGGGCTTAGCAATTGCAATGAAAAACTAAGTGTGCTATATAAGCATATAAGTTGGAATCATAAAAAAGTATATAAGTAGGAATATAGCTAGCTCTGTGGTTACATTTTGAAAATTATTAGGATACATTCTACCACATAGATTTGTCTTAACCTTCATAGGAAAAAGATTTGTCTTAAGGGATGTTCAAAAATGCTTCTTTGTAAAGCTATGGTGGAAAAGTGACAACGGGGACAACATTTGGACCAAAATTTTCAAAGCCTTTCGTAGTCCAAGTCTTTCATTTTTCTGGAATTTGATGTGCTCTGTTAAAGCTATTTATAGTGCCAACACTTGTGTGATTGTGCATGCTGGTAACAGGTCGTTCTAGGATTCCAATTGGAATCCCCTTGGACAGCTCAAAAACCTGATACTTGAGACCCAATGTGACCCTCTGCTTTCCATTCGTGAGGCATATAATAACCTCTCAGCCCACATTTACATGCTGCCATGGGATGTCCAAACTGCCTTGACCCAGATTACTCCCATCTTTGATGATGGGGAGGATGAGATTCGTTGGACCAAGTCCAACAATGGAAAGTTCCAGTTCCATCTGGCCTATGATGACATTAGAAAGAAAAGGCCCAAAACCACGGAAATTGGTCAACTTTGGCATAAACCGATTCAAAAAAAACTCTCTTTTTTCCTTTGGAGGATTTCTAACAATCTTATCATTTGCTCTGAAACTCTTATCAAATTCGGCTATGCCGGTCCTTTTAAATGCCCCCACTGTGATCATGATGACAACATTGATCACTGTTTTCTGCAATGCAGTTATCATAAGCCTATTTGGGAGCACTTCCAAATTAAAAGAGACAAGCTTATTGGTACAATTACAATCAATATCCTAAATTGGACAAAGCACAAAAATTTCCTGCTTTATTGTATCATTCTATGGAATATTTGGAAGGTGAGGAATGCCAAGTTGATTGAGAATATTATTATTAATGAGTCTGAGGCCATTTCCAACATCCGTAGAGACCTCATGGACTACACTCCTAGGTCTAAGATCTCCAAAAACCCAATCCCTAAGCCTCAATTGATGACATGGATTCCGCCTAATACCAATGACCTTACGTTGAACCTAGCCCTTACTTCGTCCTTCTTACATCACCAAACTGGTTTTCTTGTTCGTAATCACAATGGGGGAGATGATTACTCATGCTTTTAATAGTCTTTTTAACTCCTCTTATCATTTGGCTTATTTTGATGCTATTCTCTTCGCATTAAATCATTGCAGGAATCTGGACATTCGAATTAATACTCTTGAGATAGATAATTGCAAGATTGCTAACGCTCTAAACATGCAATGTGCTGATTTAAGAGGTTCCATCTTCACAGTAATGAGAATTCGACGGCTTAAGAAAGATAGCTTCACACAATGCCGCTACATTAATCATGCTCTCAACAAGGCTGCAAAGTTTATTAGTGAGGGTCATGACCCAAACACTAATCAATTTACAAACATTCTCAAATTTGATTGCATTGGCTTCCCTTATGTAACCATGTAACTTTCCTAGTAGGCTTGGTTTGGTACTCCTACTTGTTTTCCTACTTTTGCTAATAAATTCGCTCACTTTCCCAAAAAAAAAAAGCCAAACGTGTTCAATAGCTATTTACAATTATGCAAGAGTAGTGCTCCTTGAGACATTATCAGCGCACAAACAATCTGAATTACAGGATACACGTATCGACTATAACCAGAATTAGAAATAACTCAAATAGGTTAAAGGAGAGCCCCCATTAAAATCTCATTAATTGACTTGAGTTTACCGAGTGAAGAACCATATAATTTGAGAATAAAGAGCTTGAGAGGCTTTCAAAAAGAGCTTCTAGCAGCTAGATCTCTAGATAATGAACACAATATAGAGTAATCTGGGGAGCTGTTTTGGGAAAAACCGCAGAGCCCTTTGACCAAGTTTTTGTTAATGAAGATGGTAAATAAAAACATGATATCCTCATCAATCACCACATATATTTGACAACACAAGATCGAAACCTGCAGAAAAATTGGGCATTGATTCTTGTGACTTTATGTTCTCATATTCTATGTGCTAACCATATTGATAGAATTTACACACAGTAAACCCATCTATGATTGAAGTTCAAGATGGTGACAATCCGACTTTGCCTATCAAAAAGGATATTAATTAACAATTCAAGATTTGTTTCAATGCATTTGTAAGTAAATTAACATCAAAAGAGGGAGTCTCAATATATTTATTTAGACCTCCTACGAGTAAACTGGGTTGTGAAGGGACTGCTTGATTGAGATTTACCTATATTTTAGGTAAACTTAGGTTGATTGAGATCAACCTAAGTTTCGAATATGTTTTACTTTTCATAGCTTACCTATATTTTTCAGTACCTAAAGGAGAAGCTCTCTTCCCATTGTTGATTTAGACCTACTATATGGAGCTGGAATTTAGACAAATTATGTAGAATGAGACTATTTCTTCTGAAGCATTGCCAACCCCCCTTCAATTTTGGATTTACACAGTGTGTTCATATTTGCCTAGGGGTAGTTATCCCTTCTAGTCTTATCTCCCCAAAAGAATAAGCAATTTGTTTTATTGTAAAGAAATAACCCCTTGTCAAAGCTTTGCAGTTGCCAACACCAATATAAGTTCTTCAATACCCAATGATAGCAAAATGCATTCTGGAGTTAGACTTGCCTTGTTTAGTAACCTTATCTGATTTAATATCCTTTGGGAAGATTGAACTAATACATTTATGTGTCTAAGAGACCCCAACCACATTGTTTTTGGAAATAGGCAAAATATACTGAAAGAGATTTGAGGAAAGTAATGAAAGCCTAAGGCTTCCTAAAATTCAGAAGCTATTTAACCTCAACTTATGGTTTATTTCATAATTAACTCATCCTCTAGAAAATCTTTTTTTAGGATTAATTACTCAGCTTGATCAGGCATTCTAAATAAAGTGTATCTCTAAGGTAGAATTTAATGAATTAGCTACTGATGTTAGGATGAAATAAACATTGCCCATCATCTTGGACATGTTGGGCTCATTTGGATGTGCTTTTCTTGGGCATTGATTCTTGTGACTTTATGTTCTCATATTCTAAGTGCTAACCATATTGATAGAATTTAGACACAGTAAACCCATCTATGATTGAAGTTCAAGATGGTGACAATCCGGCTTTGCCTATCAAAAAGGATATTAATTAGCAGTTCAAGATTTGTTTCAATGCATTTGTAAGTAAATTAACATCAAAAGAGGGAGTCTCAATATATTTATTTAGACCTCCTACGGGTAAACTGGGTTGTGAAGGGACTGCTTGATTGAGATTTACCTATATTTTAGGTAAACTTAGGTTGATTGAGATCAACCTAAGTTTCGAATATGTTTTACTTTTCATAGCTTATCTATATTTTTCAGTACCTAAAGGAGAAGCACTCTTCCCATTGTTGATTTAGACCTACTATATGGAGCTGGAATTTAGACAAATTATGTAGAATGAGACTATTTCTTCTGAAGCACTGCCAACCCCTCTTCAATTTTGGATTTACACAGTGGGTTCATATTTTCCAGGGGTAGTTATCCCTTCTAGTCTTATCTCCCCAAAAGAATAAGCAATTTGTTTTATTGTAAAGAAATAATCCCTTTTCAAAGCTTTGCAGTTGCCAACACCAATATAAGTTCTTCAATACCCAATGATAGCAAAATGCAGTCTGGAGTTAGACTTGCCTTGTTTAGTAACCTTATCTGATTTAATATCCTTTGGGAAGATTGAACTAATACATTTATGTGTCTAAGAGACCCCAACCACATTGTTTTTGGAAATAGGCAAAATATAGTGAAAGAGATTTCAGAAAAGTAATGAAAGCCTAAGGCTTCCTAAAATTCAGAAGCTATTTAACCTCAACTTATGGTTTATTTCATAATTAACTCATCCTCTAGAAAATCTTTTTTTAGGATTAATTACTCAGCTTGATCAGGCATTCTAAATAAAGTGTATCTCTAAGGTAGAATTTAAATAAACATTGCCCATCATCTTGGACATGTTGGGCTCATTTGGATGTGCTTTTCTTATAGTAGTCTTCACTTTTTTAGAGTGAAGAAATAGAAGCACATAATGTGTTATTTTACCTTTTCAAAGTATTTCGAAACTGTAAGCAAAACAACCGTTTTTGCACACCTTAATGCTTCCATATATCTGCACTTTTTAGGTCTTGAAGAAGCAGATTGTAAATGCTTGTAAGGAAGTACATGTCAAATAAATACTTGTGAATCATTTGATTTCAATTCAAGCTCAATCTATTGTTAGATACTTAGCGTAGGGTTGTCAAACTCCAGTTTGGGTGTTCTAAATTAGTTTGGGTGTTCTAAATTATAGACATAGGTTTATTTCTTAAAATCCAATCAAAATCTTACAGGTAAAAACACTCCTAAATCTGAATGCACAAGAACAACAGGATACTCCAAGATAAGCAAAAACATCTAAATTCCTGTGATCCATTTCAAGTTTAAACCTTTCCATATATATACCAAAACAAGTTGACCCAACTTACTGAATGCACAAGAATACCGAGATACTCTCAAGTCTGCAGAAAATGGCTTATGCCCTACATACTACTATGGGCACTACCAGAAATCTGATTTATTGGTTGGCTGAAATAAAAATCATCCAAAACATTCCTAAGAATTTTGACTTCCAAGTTAGGATTCCTGTTGAAGTTTTTAGAGGAATTGAGGGTTTGACTGCAGTTATTTTAGTCCCACTTCCAAAGTTATACTCCGTATTTAACATATAAAGGCAAGATTTTTTTAATATTTACATTTCCCTTTAGCAA
Organism: Cuscuta epithymum; assembly: GCA_945859915.1. Taxonomy (NCBI): domain Eukaryota; kingdom Viridiplantae; phylum Streptophyta; class Magnoliopsida; order Solanales; family Convolvulaceae; genus Cuscuta; species Cuscuta epithymum. Next base: position 1,267,347 of record CAMAPF010001035.1, on the reverse strand, counting down.
ACAAATATAGCTAGCAACATTTTCTTGAATATGAAAACTTCCATCTTCGGTTTTCATGTTTTTGGTATTCTTGATATACTCCTAAATATGAAAACACATCTAAATTCCTAGTACACATTTCAAGTTTGAACCTTTGCATATATCTACCAAAAAAACGTTTACAGAAATTGCCGTCAGAAAATGGGCTTATGCGCTACATACTACTATGAGCACTACCACAAATTTGATTTGGTTGGCTGAATTAAAAAAACATCGACTAAATTCCCACGAATTTTGACTTGCAAGTTAAGATTCTTGTTGAAGCTTTTTAGACGTATTGATGGATTAACTGAATTTATTTTAGTCCCAAGACTTTCAAAGTTAGACTACGTATTTAACTTATAGAGGCTTGGATGTCTTTTTAATATTTACATGCCCTTTAGTAAAAAAATACCTAAATTAAAATAGATCCATAAATGAGAGATTAATGAACATCCAATAAAAGAAAAAAACGAAGACTTAGAGCATCCACATTCATAATTTTAAAACAATCTGATTATTTGTGACTCTTACCTTTTAAAATTTTCCACATAAATGTTTTGGAAATAATCTCATCCCCTCCGAATTACCTTCAACCATCATCCCGAAATAATCTGATCTTTTGTGGGTCCTGTAGCAACTAAGTAATTCTAATTTCATAGATAATCTCAAAATAATCCAGTTTCATATTTTGATCTCGGATTATTCTATCAATTAATTATGTCCAATAATCTCTCTTACTCAACCATGCTCTCCCAAATAATCTGCCATGTCACTAGAATAATCTCTTAATAATCTTATGGATGGTGATGCCCTTACAGAGATGCGAGGAAGACGAAGAGATGAAAACAGGGGATGTGTGAGCCTGTGCTATCGAATCTGCCTCTGAGCCTCTAGGAGTAAAGAGGGAAAGAGAGAAGTGGCCGGTCTCTGCAAGACTGCAACTAAAGATGGGCTTGTGGGTGAGTGGGTCTGGGCCATGCGGGCATTACTAACGGAAGCAGTTCGGGGAATAATAACGGAGATAACGGGCGGTATATCGAAGGGGAGATAAAAGCCCCGCAGCTTCTAAATTTTACAAACTTTTAAGCATATGGTACATGTCAACACAACTCACAGGACCACCAACAAAATATTTATACCCAAAATAGTCTAACCCTCATTCAGCCTTATTAGATTGTAGAGATGTTTCGTTAGTAATTCACCCGCGTGATGTAGAGATAATTTTGCCGTAGAATTATTCCATTTCCAAAGGTTTATACGGAGTTACAGAGTGTGTATTATACTATTATTTGAAGATAAATTATTTATAATGGCTAAGTATTAGAGTGACTACAATTAAATTTATATGTATTGCATTTTTAGATAAATTGACAGTGTTAACATGTCAAATAGGGGGTGCAAAAATGTGAAAGTGATTTATGTCATTCTCAAACTATACAAATTTCTGAGAAAATGTTCAAATAGGTATGATAGATAGTCTATACCGGGATAACGCTAGTGGTATCTTTAGAGAAGTCGGAACAATAAGTAAGAGGGAGAAAGTGTGGTAGCAATAAATATTAAGTGGTATGCCACAATTGGCCAAGGGGCGCTATTTATACTAGTCATAAATGTTAGGTGCACTAAATGCACGTATACGTGTAAGCTAGTCTATGGAAGAGAGCCCCCGATTGTGTGGGTGCTGACATGTGACACCACATTAAATGCGGTGGTTGCCGGTTGGACACTAGGCAGAGTGGAACTTATGTCGAGAGTGGGGGCCTTCGGTACTGAGACTGAAGGCTATATGACTGAAGGTTGATGTGATGAGGTAAAATGTCCAGGTGTGTTGCCTGACCAGAATGGAGTGGCGTCCCTAAGTTTGAGGCCTTTGACCATGATGCCGAAGGCATTCCTTTGTGGAATGCAGGTTGCACTGTGCTTGGGCTGCTGTATTTGGGCCGCCTCGGGTTATTGGGCCTGTTTGAGGTAGCAAGAGTATGTGGGATGGAGGTTCTCGAGCCATATACTCCATCGAGGTACTTCTACTGTTTCAAAACAATAATAGTAATAATAAAAATATTAATAACTTAGTCTTTTTCAATAATTTATTTAACAGACTTTCTGATTGACGTTTGAACTAAAATTTTGTGAACATAAACTACACTTTACGAAGAACATGATCACAAAATTTCATAAAAAACTTTCATACCCACATCAAATGACGGCAGTCGAACTGTAGTTACGATCAGAAAGTCCCGAGGATAACTTTTCTGCTATATACACACACGTATATGTCAATGAACTAGTAGTCTAGTAGAACTTTTGATTTGGTTAACTACGGTGGTTCTAAACACCAGGATTTAAAGATGTACATTGACTCTTCGTATAACTAAAAGCAATAAACATCAATCTTTTGGATTTCCCAAGCATATCAAATACGAAGTACGTAGTATATTACATCCACCCTTTGGATTTCCCAAGCATATTAAATGTTCATTATTTGAACTTATCCCAAGTCCCAACCCATATATAACTAGGGTCATGCCTCCTTTCACGGTCTGATTGGGTGCAGAAGTTGCGTATATGATGACTGGTGACACAAAACAGACTGACAAGCATAAGGGCAAGAAACATGAGGAAGTTAGAGGCTATATTGATCCTAGGACTGAAGCTCCTACTCCTCAATTTACTCCTTCAGGAGTTCCTGACTCACTTAGAGAGCTGATGGCTCTACCCATGCCCCTAAAGTTTCATATGAGTACTTCCAGACTAACCATCAAGAGCTATTCATCTGATATCCCAAACTTGAGGGCTTGTATGGCTGATAATGATCTTGATGAGACAAATCTCAGGGATGTTGCATTTGCTTCTACCCTAGTGGCTCTAGTGTCATATGGTGTTATTCCCATTAACAATGAGGCAGCTGTTACTGTCCCTAATGAAGCTGCTCCAGCTACATCCCTAGCAACTGAAATCAACTATAATAGATGGAAGGCTGCATCAAAGCTAGTGGTAATAACATCTATCTGTATTCTTTCTTCTGGGAGCAGTACTGATGATAAGCGTTGGTATGAATCCTACAGAGCAGTATTCTGAGGTTTCCTAAGTGAGAAAAGGTTTGGAGAGATCTGCAATATGATCATCCATTCTCCATATATTGAAGGCCTTTTTGAGGTATACACATTGGGTGACATTGAATCTGCTATTGATGTTTTTAAGTATAGGGTAACATGGTTCTCTTCACCTGGTCTAGTGAAGAAGGCCTTAAAAGCTGTAGCTGAAACTCCACTCCTTGGATACTTCAAGCCTCACGCAGTTGACCTATACCGACGATTTGATCAAGCTGGAGTTGCAGCACAAATTGCTTCTGGTCCTTTGAAGGTTTTCTGCAAGGGGAATATTGACCCATTGAAGCAGCAGGATATCCCAAAGAACACCCCTCTAAGAGAACTTTCCCCCATAAATGCTCCATATGATGAAGAACTCCTACGTCAAGTCAAGATTATCCTCGAAGTTTTTGAAATTGATCATGGAAACTGGTACCAGGGGAAGCGTGCTGCACGTACCCAGTTTTTTAAGGACACCATCTTCAGGCTACATGCAACTCAGCTCCGAGCTGCTCAGCGCGATCCTATTAACCAGTTTGTGCAGGATTCTGCTGGCAAGATTATTCATGAGCATGCTGCACAAACCCAGGATCATATGGAGACCCTTTCTAAGCTCCCAGTTTCTCAGCGTGAAGTTGTTGACCAGTTTGTCAAGGATTTTGCTGCCAAAAATGTTCTTGAGCGTGGATACAGTCCTGAAGCAAGAGCTAAGGCAGAAGCTCTTGTCAGCCGTTGGAATTTGAGAGCGGCTTAAGTTTTATGTTGTCTATTAAGTCTCATCTTTAAGTGGCCAGTTGATAAGTTTGGTTTGCTGATAATTCCATAACAAGTATATTTAGTTCTTGCCTCTTGGTCACTGGATACTTGACAATGTTTGGTATGGTATGGTCCCTCCACAATTATATTATAATGCAATAATGCATGGTTCATATTTTCTCATTTCATCCGATCCAAATTATATATGTGCACACACACATAAGTTTATATTGTCATCGATAAAATGTCTTTTCACTCTCTCTATATATATATTTATTTATAGTGGAAATTGGATTTTGTTAAATTTATTAAAGAGATACAAATGTTAAAGAAGGAAAAAAAATTAGAGAATAACTAACCTATTGAGAGATAAATAAAGCTAATAAGAGATACTCCCTCCGTCCCCTTTTAAATGGGACGGGAGATGGTGGCACGGGTTTTAAGAAAAGTGAGTTTGTGTGGTTGATATTAATTGATAAAGTAAGAATAAAGTAAGAATGATTTTGAGCCACACAAAGTTTACCAAATAAGGTATGAGACAATTAAATAGGGACATCCCAATATGGTAAAACGGAACATTTAAAAGGGGACGGAGGGAGTACAAATCATGTGTTGAATACTTGAATACTAGTAGCCAGGGACGGACTCAGGAAATTCATATTTGGGGGTTCAAACTTCAAAATATTATTTCCGTACGAAAATTATTGTTTGAGGGGGCGAAAATTATTTTTCGTATATATATACACTAAAAATATTTGTTGTTGGAGGGGTGATAACCCCTCGGGTCTGTACTACGGTCCGCCCTTACTAGTAGCAATAAATGAGTAAAAAAGTTATGTAATTCCGAAATACGAGCACTGTGTTTTTATTCCCTTGGTAGTGAGCAGTAGTGCTTCACTGCCATGCTTGATTACAGTATAGTATCACATTTCTGTATACTCAAGGGCTTCGTTCAGGATTTACTCAGAGTGGTGTAGATTACACTGACTTTTGCACTTCCTTAAATGCATAATTAGATTAGAGATAGTATACAAAAACAAAATAGGAAATGTCCCAGGACCGGCACATCAGGCCTAAGCCAATTAAAAAAAGGTCAGAAGTTTCTACTTTTTATGCTAATAACCAAAATGACCAAAGTAAGCAGCATATTGTGGCTACCAGAGGACCAGTTACACGAACAAGTATTCATGCTTAAATCTTATTGTTTCTTAAAGTTTGGAACTACGAGTATAAAACAACACATGCCTTCGCAGGTACTATTATTTGTAAAACAATAAATTAGGACTACATTCCTTTAATACACTTTGTTTGACATGTTTTCATCTCCCATCATATACCTTCCACACAGATGTAGGCACACAATGTACTAATAACATGTTTTTCTAGCCCTACTCTTTCTAAAAAGAAAGTGCATTTCTCAAGAGGTAGAGATGTGTATAACATGGTCAATGTATAAAAAAAAAGTGCTTTGTTTCTTCACGGAGATCACATCACTTCTCTAAGTCTCAATCTCAGAGCAAAATCAACTTGCATGCCTGTTTATTTGCAGTTGAATAGACCAACACTAGTACAGCTTGCATCTCCCTGTTCCAATACAGGCAGCACATTCATCTGCTTCTCCTGCTACACGGCTTAAGCAGTGTTTAATCCTGTCATTCATGACATCCTGCACCGTAATAACCACATTCCAAAGCTAACTGGGTTAGACTGAACCCATGTTTAATTTATAAGAAGGATTATCATAAAATAAAAGTAACATAAAATGAATATGAAAGTGGAAGAAGCAATCGTGTTGTAAGATAGCATAAAAAAGGAAGAAACAGAAGGAATGATCACTGTAATATGTAATTAATTAAAAATGGTCCATATTGAACCCAGAATATAATTCACAAAGATGACAGGGGAAACATAGAGGAAAAATTGGAAGGAAAGAACGTGCAATGTAAGAGGTGGGCATAAGGATATGCCATATTTGCAAATATTCATTTTGATATTCAACATATAACCAAACATTTATGACGTGTGGGGGGGTAAAACCAAACATATAATAATAATGAAATAAGTTCCATTAACGTTTCTTCAGTTTGATATTCATTTGATTTATTTATTATTCATTTAAATTTGTATTTGCAAATAAATAATAATAAAACTTAGAGATGAATTTCTGAAAATGGGATATGAGGATGTTTAGTAGAAGTAAATATGGTAACAACACAGGTGCTTCCTCTTTCCATACCACAAGTAGTTCATGCAACCCAAGAGGTGCAGTTATAATGTATGACACGTTCTGGTGCTCCTTAGCAGCTTCAGCAGTCAAATGAGGAATATCCTGTCAATTAACGTGTGAAAAAACATTCTTTAGCCTCCAAAAAGGGAGTTGCAGGAGGACCGATTAAAGCTAGAAGAACATTTACCTGATGCCAATGCCTTCCAGGAAAGAGAAAGAATGGGCATACAATCACCCGGTCTGCCCCCTTTTGAACACACACACTGAATGCATCTTTTATAGAGGGTTCTGCCAGCTCCTGGATATTTTAAAACATTGAAAACAAACACTGGATATGTGTACATGGTTTCAATTAATGTGGCTAGTCTTTAGTTCCAGCAAGATTCCTTGGATTGTATTAATTCCAAGGTATTCTAAAATGGATGTCCATAACATTTCCACATAAGTTGTAATAAAGTCTTCACTAGAACGCACTACCCCACTAGTGAAGACTTTAACAATTGTAGATCAATCAATTGACACAAAGATTCATAAAAATTAGAATGAATTGAAACAAATGTTCTCAACAATCTACGGTTCCTAGTTAGATGGGATTCCGTATTATTTCAAGAGAGAAAAAGAAAGTAGCCAAGCATGAATGTCTTTTAACGTTTAAATACCTCCAACATCATATCAGAGCCTATAAGTCACATTACTCTCAACCTTAAACCTAAGCAATGGTGAGGCCATCAGGGAACTTATCTATGGGAGAAATGAAAATATATTTGTTGATTCTTTGACAAAGTTATAAAAATGTATTCACTGGACAAATAAATGTTAAACTAGAAACCCAAGACGGGAAAGAAAAGAGAAGAAAAAACATACCATATGAGCAGGCTCAACAATTGAATAACCAGTTTTATCTCTAAACAAATTAACAAACTCATCTGCAATTCATTAATTTGACAACAGCAAGTATCAGATTCCACGGTAACTTTCAAACCAAACCAAACCAACAAAGCACCTTCAAAAGTAAAGAAAAACTAAAGACAATCGATATAACAAGTGGAGGGCTTACTTAGCATGAGGTTTGATTCCATGCGACGAGACCCATGATCCACAATGATCAGTCCATCTTTGTCTCCAACAACACGATGCGTGTTCATTATGATTCCACTATTTGCAGTGCTGAAACACGGCTCTAAAGAACATAAATACTTGGTTTTCAGGGGACTTGTACCCAATTTTGAGAAATTGGGATGCATTCTTTTACAATTTACTCTTGTTCCGCTTGTTGGACAAATGTATGCCCCCACTTTAGGGCATGTTCTCTTCGTCTGAAAAATGTGGCTTGATCTGAATTTCTTAAGATATATCTGGTCTAGTACTCTAGTCTGAATGTTTATGGTTTGATCTCAAATTTCCAGATCTTGTTTAAATTTCTTATCTAATAAGTAGTATATTACATTAAGGCTGGTCTGGTCTGATTAAAATAAGTGGTAAGTCCATAAAAAAGAGTTGAAGTAAACATCACCTTAACAGAGAAAGTTGAAGAGGGGAGAGAAACAGAAAACAAGTTCAACGGCATGCTCTTCTTAAGAGCAATGCAGTGTATGCAACGTTCTGTGTTGTAATTTGTGAAGCTATGATGGCTTCAGATCCGCTGTCCCAATCTCCCTATTCTGGTATCTTGTCCAAACGAACAAAAACATGCACATTATCATAATTTGAAAACTCATCTATAAGTTATTTGCATGTAAGCAAAATTGGGGAACATATACCTAGGGGTGGGATCGGGATGATCCCGATCTCGATTGCCCAAATCCCAATCCCGTCCCGATCCCGATTCAAACTACAAGAGGATCCCGTATCCCGTCCCGATTAAGTCGGGATCCCGACATTAAAATCCCGATTAAGTCGGGATCCCGATCGGGAATCCCACTTAATCCCGCTAAATCCCGACAATGAAGTATCAAACATAAAATTATGTAATTTCTTTAGTTAAACACTAACTTTGATATTCAGCGGTTTCAAAATTATTCTTTGTTCATTGTTATACCATATTTATCATCATCTACTTATAAAGTTTATTGTAATAATTATCCTCTCAAATTCACACCAGTACATACTTTTAGAATAATTTTTATTTGTAACTTCAATTAATTAATAGTATAATTTTTTAATAAGCTATCAAGGCTTAGTGAAACTTACTTCAAACATTTTATAAAAATCACTAAAAGAATGATGTGTAACGTATATTATTTAAAATTCAAAACTAAGTAGACTCATTGAGAAACTTTGTGACCAATGAATATAATGTATAAATACATATTATGATTATTTACTAAAGAAAGAAATCTTAGTCTCGATCATAATTTTTTAAAGAGTTCATCAGAACCGCAAAATTTGTATTATTGTTGTGATTTAGATTGTCGGGATCAAGAATAATCTCTATTTAGTTAGGATCCCAGATATTCATTTTCGGACAAATGCCGAATAGTTTTAGAAGTTTGATATTGTAAGATACTCGTAGTAAAAGATTAATCTATGTAAGGAATAAGTAATTAAAAAAGATATGCAAATATTTAGATACATATTCATTTTTTTTTATAAATGTATATTCATTTTTTATATATTCATATATAATTATATACATGTGTGTATATATATATATAATGTTGGGATGTCGGGATTTTCCCGATCCCGACCTTTTTTTAAAAAAATCCCGGTCCCATCCCGACTTAGTCGGGATCGGGAAAAATTCCGGACTAGTCGGGATCGGGATTGTCGGGATCGGGAGTCTTTTCCCAGCCCTACATATACCATCTCCATAACTCCATAAGGTCCTAGGCTGGCGTTAAGGAAACAAAGAACCAAGTAGATTGAGCGAATTGCCAATTGGACAAATTACTGAGACACTATGATACACTACAATCCATCTATATCTAGTAATTCAGTTTGATTTGCCCATTTTCCCATCAAAACTGAGTAAATTATGTAACAAAGATAAAAGTACTCTCTCGGTGAAAAAGCAGGGATGTCTGAATTTTTGTAATTTAGTGTAGTTTCAAATAAGGTCCTGTTCAAAATTAAAAAGGACTTGCTAAAGTATAAAAATATTATATTAAAAAATTAATATAAAAAGTCGTTTTATCAAAAGTAAAACATGATAGTATACAATTCAACTCAACAATAATCAACCAAAACTATTAACAGTAAAAGGATTATAAAAAATTGCTAAAATATCATTATCATAAATATAACCACCAATATCACCACTATTATCAATTAAGCATTAATATTTGCATCAACATTATAATCAATGTCAATGATAATACTAAAAATTAATAATAGCATCATTCACACCATCATTAGCACATATATGTTCATTTTCCAAAACAAATTGTGATTCTTTTGTAACAAATTTAGGTTTTTAATTAATATCCAGAGTAATATTTTAAAATTCTAAGAGACAAAATAAAAAGGAAGCATCAAAAGATAACAATAATGAAATAAAGGAAACAAAAACCTGAAGAGAAGCTTTGCGCGAGGGCTGACTGCGTGCTCTGGGTTGACTGTATCTGGCTTTAGAAGGACTGAAGAAGCTCAGTCTGAGTCCTTCAATCTTTCAGAAATCAAATAAGCGTTTTTTTTTTAAGAAACGAAGGAAATAAGCGTTGACAATGCTATGCCTACAAAATCCAATGACCAAATATGTGTAATCAACACTCGCCTTATATCCAAATTAGGGGGTGTTTGGATCTGATTCTCAAAACTGATTCTGCTCCTTCAGGGAGCAGAAGCAGAAGCTAGAGTGTTTGGGTGAAATTCCAGAAGCACTTCTGGAGCTCTAATTTACTCTCAGAATCAGTTTTTTAGAAGCTGGGGGGTACCAGCTTCTGAAAACTGATTCTGATTCTGCTTCTGCTTTTAAAAAAGAAGCAGAAACAGAATCAGTTCCAAACACCCCCTTACTGAAATGTGAAATTGGTGAATCAGAAGAAAGTAACAAGCGTAGATAACTTGATATTGAAGCCTGATAAGCAAGAAGCTTTGCGCCTGTGGCGGAGTCTGGCCTCTGTAGGAGCAGAATTTAAACAAGGCGGAGCAGAATTTGGAATTTTCTGTAGGAGGAATTGCCTAAATTTAATTGGGTTGGAATTCTGATTTTTTTTAAACAAGACTATACCATACAATTCAAGTACACATATAATGGGGCTGAGCAAAATCCGATCCGATCCGAAAACCCCGATATTTTTTTCGAATATTATCCGATCCGATCCGAAAACCCCGATATTTTTTTCGAATATTATCCGAACCGAAATGGATATTCGACCCGAATAACTCGAAACCGAAAATCCGATTAATATTGGGCCTAGACCGGGTGGTGGGTAGGGTTTGTAAAATCCCAACCCGACCTGCCCGAAATTAGACCTGCACAAAATCGGCCCGGCCCGGCCAGCCCGCCCGGCCCCGCCCATATAAATGGGCGGGTTTGGACACACAGTTTAGCCCACTGGCCCGGCCCGGCCCGGGCCCGTTTAAATTATGGGCGGGCTTGGATTCTAATATAGGCCTGGTGGGCCTAAAAGCCCGGCCCGTTAAATGTGTGTGTATATATATACTGTATATATTATATAATTATATATATAAATTATTTTATATATATACACAAAAAATTACTATCATTAAGGAAGGCCAACATGAAACCTTAGCCAAGCTACTGCTATTAGATCGGACCAATAAAGTAGTACTCCGTATTAGTTAAAACTTGAACTATTTTGTATTGGACACCTATCAAGTCTTTTGAGATACTTTTATGCTTTGACTATTCTCATTGCACATTCTGATTGTACTTTTAATTTTTGTTTGCACAGTGATTAAATTTTTAAATACTGATGTTAGTTCTAAATATGAATGGTTTTTATTTTTCAGAATCGTGTGTGTATTTCATAAAAGTATTTTACAAACGTTTACGCTTTTAAAAGTATTTTAGAAAGAGGATAATTTTTCCGGGCCCGGAAGCCCGGTGGGCAGCCCGACCCGCTCTTTTGGGCGGGTTTGGACATATAAGGAGGCCCGTTGTACCGGGCCGGGCCCGCCCACTACAAATGGGCAGATTTTTTAGAATAAGCCCGGCCCGGCCCCGGCCCGAACCCGCGTTTGTGCAGGTCTAGCCCGAATATCCGAAATATATGTTAGTGTGTACTTTGAAGGGGTTAGGTCTCCAATATTACTAAAAATTAACAAATGGACAAAAAAGTGAATTTTTTTTTAAAAAATCCAGAAATGTGATTAAAAAAGGTTGAACAGACTACTTTGTCCTTACCAAAGCCCAGCAGACCCGCTGCAGTGACTAATATGTTACAGTGACCAATTGACCAATACATTACAGTGACCTATGTCACAGTGACTATATTCCCAGTGACCGATGATACAATTACTATATACCCCAGTTACTAATGACATAGTTACCAACACTTAGTGACCCAGCTCTACTGACATCCCGACTACCGTGACATCCGACTCCAAACCACCCCGATCTCAGTGACCAAATTGACAGTTACCAATGCTCAATGACAATCGCCTCATTAATCACCCGAATTCTAGTAACCACCCGACTTTAGTGTCCACTCGCCTGCCAGTGACCAATTGATGTCTGCCGTCTAAGAGCATTTCCGCCCCATCCAAGGCCTGCCGGTCTGCCCATACCCCGCCCCACCAGTCAACCCCTTCACAACCAACCCACCCCAACTCTGCCCATGTCACACTACACTAGCCGACATTGCTCCACCACCATCGGAAACCACCACCAGAACCCCGCCAACTAACTGCCAACACTGCCCTACGACGTACACTGGCCAGTGACCACCGCGGTACCCAACCAGTGCCTCTGCCGACCACCACCGCCCACCCTGACCTGACTCCCCAGCCCTCTCCGGCACCACCCTCCTCCACAGCCATGCCCCGCCAGCTCTGTCGCCTACCCCACCAGCCCACCCCTAGGCTCCAGTGACAGATCCGCCACCACTTGCACCGGCCAGATCCGCCGCCAGTTGAACCAGTCAGACCTGTGAAGCCTAGCCGCGCGCCATGAATAGATCCAACATCGTCGATTCGTCGTTGCCTCGCTAAAACAGCCACCGTCTGCCACGTAGCCACCAAACCCTAGTGCGGTCTGATTTCCATCTCAATGATCCCTCGCCACGAAATCAGCAATCGATTCGAGAAGAAGAGAAAAATGGAGAAGATGAACCTGGAGGACGGCGACGATGCTCCTGGACAACGACGACGATGGAGGTGCTCCGACAATGGAGGTACTCTGGCGGAGGAGCAACTAATAGATGGCAGAAATTCGTCGGAGATCGCAGAGCTTCAAAGGAGATGGCAGATATTCGACAGAGATGGCAGAGCTTCAACCGTCGTCACTGATGCGGTGATGGATGCGGCGGACATGGATGCTCACAGTGCAGGTGAGGGAGACGAGCGGATTTGCGATAGGGCAAATGATTTGCCGCATATGAGAGAATTATGTGAGGGGTGTTTCTGTCCACTGAATTATTATTGGTCTTACTTTTGTCCAGATTTAAAATGGCCCTTACTTTCGTCTTTTAAGTGTGTGGTAGTATTAGTCCGGTCATTATTTCTACTTTGAATATGTTAAATTAATACTTGTGTTCAACTATTTGTGTAATTATTTGTGAAATTTGTATTAAATTATTTGTGTAAATTGAATATGTAGTGCACTAGTGTGTACAATTTTTGTCAAAGTGTCATTCCAACACTTTAATTATCCAATTATAATGTGTTTTAATATTACCGAAATATCCGAAATATATTAAATTATGTAGTGTGTACTTTGAATATGTTAAATTAATACTTGTGTTCAATTATTTGTGTAATTATTTGTGCAATTTGTGTTAAATTATTTGTGTAATTTGGATGTTTAGTGCACTAGTGTGTACAATTTTTGTCAAAGTGGCATTTAAACACTTTAATTATCTAATTATATTTCTTTTTTAATATAACCGAAATATCTGAAACCCGATCCGATATCCGATAATATCCGACTTAAAAATATCCGAAATACCCGATTTGAAATATCAAAGGGTCGGACCTAGTATTTAAATTTAAAAAACCCGAACGGGTTTAGGGTTTGCAAACCCGACCCACCCAAACCTAAATAATACGGAGTACCAACATCCTTAATTGACATGAGACTCGAACTTGTGACCTCTTTCGGAGATCAATAGTGATGTCTTCAGACCACAAGGTACTTGACATTTCGAGCATATATTTATTTCTAGACTAGCAAAACATACTCAGTAATTCATAATAATCTAATTAAATTCTGTGAGACATCTATTTTCCGCATGTCCCACAAAAGGCTATTGATGATTTGATTCCATAAGCCAACTGATTCGGCTGCCCCAAACATATTTTACAATCTCTCTGCAATATTCTTCAAGCGACAAGCAAGCAGACAATTTTCTTCCTCCCTTATTCTAGAGGGATGGCACCCCATCCCTGAGAGCCCCAGCATCGGCTGGACTCCCCCCTTCCTCCCTCATTCTAGGGATGGCACCCCATCGCTGAATAATACGGGGTATTAGGTAATCACTGGAAAGTCCTGCTAATGAGTATTCTGCTATAACTAAAAGAAACTTAACCCATCCTGATTTACTAGAATGCATTGAAGTTTTTCTTCCACCCAAGTCTCCATCCCTTGTCCTCTTTCTCATGTCCACTTAGAGCCTTCAAACTGGAGTAAATGAAATGTCCTTCTAACGAGTAGCCCTACGCTGAGTCAAAGAGATTTAACCAATCCTCATTTAACAGTGAATGAATAGATAAATACTTTTAATAAATGCTGGTGAACCCCTCATGGTCTCAAATAGAGTTATGAGAAGATATTGCCTCACAGAGGAGCGGGAAACTTGTGTACAAGGGGGTATATACAAGGCTAGTTGGTCATCTTATTTACTTATCCTACACAGGATGTGATATTGGTTTCTCTGTAGGTATGATAGATATTCAATACATGAACAATCCATCTGAGGAACACATGGAAGCTGTTACATCATGAATCCGTAGATATCTCAAAACTACTCCAGGAAAAGGGATATATTTTAGGAGGGTTAACAACGAAATCAGAGTTTATACAGTTGCAGACAGGGCAGAAGATGGTAACAGATTGGAGTACTTTTGTATTTGGATAATTTAGTAACATGAAGAAGCAAGAAATAATAAATTGTTTCTAGATGCTCAGCTGTAGTGGAATTTTGAGCTCTAGCTCATGGCATATGTGAAGAGATTTGGCTAAAAGGTTACTTGGTGAATAAAGAGTATTCACAGCAAAGCCTATATATTGCAAAAAAAAATCTGTTCATCACAACAAGATTAAGCATATTGACACAGACTAAGAAAATTCAGAACTCCATTTTCCAAGCTGTTTATTCTCCACCAAGATTTAAACTGCTGACATTCTCGTGAAAGCTCTCTCAAGAACCACTTTTGAAGAACTAGTGTGCAAGTTTGGGATGTTTGATATTCACAACCCAGCTAGAGGGGGAGTGTGAAGTTGTTCCCTGACTTAAGAAACTGGCTACAACTGCATATCAGATCTGATTTGGTATCAAACTATCAATACACAAATATAATGTATTTTATTTCTTTTTTAGAATTAGCTGATTGCATGTTTAATGTCTTAGATTTCTATTATTTGGGTTGTATAAATATTTCTTCATTTTGAATACAAAAATATTCAGTCTCAAATTTAAAACCTATCTATTAAGGTTTATGAATTTATCTATGGGGTTTTTATGGGTAATTTTGTGGATACGTTAACAAAGTTCGCACTCAATTGAATGAAAAAGTTCTCACCCGACAAAATAAACATAACCACAAGCGGACAGCTATTTGAAGAGCACGCATAAGCAACTCACAAAAGTACAAACCAACAAAGTACATGTAAATATCTACAAAATAATAAAGTGAATAACAACATACTTGCCGGTTCACAAAATCTCAGTACAAGCATAGATAGTAGCAATATATAGCAGGAGAAAGAAAAAGAGCTTCAAACAGTGCAATAATCTTGCAAAAGCTGCCTAGCAAGGTCAAATGCCCCACTAGCCTTATAAATCAGGTGAAGGTTGTAGGCAGCTTCCCTATGAAGGCTGCAATAACCACCGGGTTTTTCAATTCGGTGTGCATACTGACATTCATCATAGGGAAACCTCGGGATTGGGCAATCCTTCTGTGGAGTCGATAGCACCTTTTCATAGTACGAAGCTGCGATAGTCACAAGCCCCACATGCTGATATGCCCGTGCTATGTTGTATAGGGCTTCTTGGCGGCAATCATTCTTCTTCCCACACAGCCTCAAATTGTTGTACAAAAAAGCCAGCCCTTGCAACACACATTCATGCTTATTCTTCAGTCTAACATCAAATGCTAAGTTAATCAGAGCAGTTCCTACGCAAAGATTAATTATAGGGCAATCAGGCTGAAGTTTGTAAGCTTCCAGGTACTCCCTAGCTGCTACTTGATACTGACTGATCTCGCCAAACTGATGCCCTGCGATAACAATAGGAGGGACACAATCTTTCTGTTGATTGCGTACATGTTGTAGAAACTTGTTGTTTTTTGAGATAGTGCTGTCTGCTTTCGACAGTGCTTTGTAGTAGTAACTCCATAACGCCATTTTATATGGATGTTGAAGAAGGATAGGCTTTAGAAACTTGCATCCACGTTTTGTGTCTTGGACTTTACATGCCAATTGGACACCGACGTTCGTAATACTATCTCTCCTTTCATCTGACAAGATGTCTGAAGCAAAACTAAGTGTAAGTTTGCAAACATCAAATGCCTCTTCGTATCTTCCTAGAGATGCCAGAGCTCTGGTCAAGTCCACAAAGAGTTGATGATTCTCTGCATCTTGTAGGAGTTTGGGCGTCAGAGGTTTCTTCTTGTGCAGAGATACCCGAGATTCTGAGTCTGAATCTGAATCTTCACTCTTCACATCTATACCAGCGGCTAAAGATTTTCTTTTCATTTCATCTTTCAATGAACATCTTTTTAAAAGGACCCTCTTTGCTCTGGAGGCCTTTCTTCTATCATCTACGTTAGCCACAGGTTTAAATCCCTGGACTAGATTGTCAGTTTGATCGTCATCTAAAACTTTGGCTCTTTCTAGAAGCACTCTTTTTGGGAGCTTTTTTTTCTTAGCTGCCACCTTTGAAGCTTCAGAGGTAAAAGACCGATAAACCAAGGGATAGAATGTATCTATAAATTCTTGAAACATATCTTTAGCTCGGTAGATCCTGGCAAGCTTAAGTTGCACTTCCATGTCATTCCACCATTCTTCATCACGGGTACTATTGTTATTAAAGATGGTTCTCAATCCAAAGTCTGAATTTGGGGGAGAAAGAAGAAGTATTGCTTCTTCGTCTCTCCCTCTCTCAAGAAGAAGCGAAGCTAAGGTCAGCCGAGTCTTGACACTGTTCTCAAGCAAAGGAAGAGCTTTGTAGAAGCATCCAATTGCTTCATCCCACTTTTCCAAAGATAAGTAACATTCTGCTATTTTCAAATTTAGATTTCCACTAGTTGATCCCAATCCCCTTTCCAACATCAAGTAGTAATGCAAAGCAGATTGATGGTGATCAAGCTTCTTAAACGTGTCTGCGATTTCAATGATTGATTCGGTAAAACCATTCATGTTCTCAATATGTAGTTTCTCGAAAAGGGATTTTGCATTATCTACATCTCCAAGATGAAGGTAGCAAATTCCTGCCTTAGCCATTATTAGATCATTAAATGAAGATTCTCTTCTGGGACAATCTTCTATTCTTTTAATAAGTTGAAGAGCTTTACAATACTTGCCATTCTCAATGTATATGCTAGTTAGCATCAAAATGACTCTGGGATCGCCATCAGTTGGGAAGTGGCTGAGATAACTCTCAAGAGCAACCAGGGAGGATTCGACCTTACCACATTGCTTATACAGCTCAGCTGCTGCCATGCAGACTTCAGAATCATCAGGACGGAGGTGATGTATCTGTTGATATAGCTTAGCAGCTTTCTCATACTCCTTAAGTTCAGTATAATGTGACGCGCCGAGGAATTTAAGCATGATGTCTTCAGGGTCAGCAGCAATGGCTTTGGGAAGGTAGTAATTAACAGCCGCAGTTTTCCCTTGATCTATAAACCAAGAAAGAAGCGACTTCCAGAGAGGTGTGTCCTTTGGCCTATTTACACTTAGTGTTGCAAGCATGTAATAACAGATAGCTCTTTTCTTATCACCCTTTGCGTTGTGAACGAGGCCGAGTGTATGGTAAGCATCGTGTGTTGGGTTACGCCTGATACACTCACTGAGCAGTTGTATAGCCCTTTCGTAATCCCCAGTTGCATAGCACAGTGTGCCCTCGCCTAACAATTTTGTGGTCTCGGGGTCCATGTTTCTTCTAGAACCCTTACGCCTTCCTTTTCTCTTTTTCTTCCTCGATTTCCTCTTGCTACCGTAATTCATGGCTTCCATGATTTCATCCATACTAGCACCTAGAAACTCTGCCCCCTTCTGTTTTTTCAAAGGCCCTTTGTTGTCTTCATGAGACACAATGGCTTTTCTCTTTTTCTCAGCTAGTTCTTCGTAATTAGCATCATCGACTAAGAAACTAAAAGGCATTATCTCCTCTTCTGACTCCTCTTCTCCACTCTTTCCGCTAGACACTTCATCAGACTCATCATTTGATTCTGTTGCCCCTTCACGAGCATCTAAATCCAATCTTTTTTCAGAACCTGCAATCAACTCAAGCTTCCCTTCATCATGAGAAAGCCCAACTTCATTTGTTTCTTCTCCCATTGCGTGCCTGCCTTTAATCTACAATGTGAGAATATGCACTTCAACCCCAACTCTAAATAAAGTTTCTCCTGCAAATTACAGAAAGATGGATTATATTCAAGACAGTTCGTTGTGCAAGAGTGCAATTAAATATCTAAAACAATCTGATCATTAAAAATAAAAAGATCATATCAGGCATTCTAATCATCAACAAGAGTGTCCATAAATAAGGAACTATAACACTATAGCACCTAGTTACCTACACTAGTTATACTTTTCCAACTACTCAAAAAGAACATACAGAAAACATTTTAGAAAATACGCAAAAACACCCTAACAAAAAAAATTAATGTTCTGATCATTTGTAAATTGACTAGCTAGGGTAAGAGTACATGGTATATGATGTTTTTTGAAAAGGTATATTATTTTTATGATCAGCGCCCACAATACATCATGAATCCAAGATAGAGCAACAAGAATAGTCTCACTAAAATAATGCATCTAAACTAATAAACCAGAAAAACAAAGTCCAACTCGCACAGCCTATGATTTCTATGCCCAAACTAATATAGGCTCTGCAACTAATAGTATAATTACACTCAGTATAAATTAGATGAAATTTTGGCAACAGTTTCCTAAACATGTGACACATCTCAACACAAATAATTGCTTTTGAACCTCTACTTCAAGCATATTATATCCGGCACGTGCAAATCACAAAACTCAATCCTAATGCACAGACAATACTCTTTTCTATATATTTCAGTCATACAAAGCAATATGAACTAAGAAACTGATAATATGAAAATTGGGGGATATTTAGCATGAGGTTTACTCCTTGTAACGAGACCCACAATCAACAATGACAGTATATCTTTGATGTCAACAACCTTACACGTCTTCGCCAAAATTGTGATCTATCCTGTTCGGTTTAAATATTTCTTATATGGTTTGCATGTCTCTAAACTTGTCTAATTTTCTTAGCTTAAATATATGATCTGGTCTAGTCTAATCTGGTTAAAATAGAGAAAAGTAACATGTTCAAAAAATGAGTTAAAGAAAACATCACTCTTAACATAAAATTTTGAAAAAGGAGACCATGAGTTCAACAAAATGCTCTTCTAAGATCAAGACAGTAGTATAATGTGCTTTTTATTGAGATCTGTGAAACTATGATGGGTTCATATTCGCTGTCCTAATTTCCCTGTTCTGGCTTCCTGTGCCAACCAATAAAAACACTAAATCATTATAATTTGACAGCTCAACAGTCAACAGTGACTTGCATGCCAAACAATGTTGAGGCACATATAAGATCTCTCAATTTTCCTTTGCTTTAAGCATCAGTAAAGCATGTACCCAATTGGAGGGTGACCAAATTGGAGGTTTTACATATGACTAAGACAACAAAACAACCTACAATCCATCTATATATACTCTCACCAGAATAGACTGAAGCTTGCAACAAAGATAAAAGCAGACACTCCGCTAAAGAGGCACATATGCTTAATTATGCCTGATAGCTACGCACTTGACAATCTGGTTTTGCTTTAGTTGCTAGTTTTTGTTTCTCTCAATTGAATGTGTGAAGTGGGAGTTGTGCATTCTACTGAAAAAATCTAACATAGCTATAAGTATTGCTATGTTGTGGTTCACAATCACAAAATTAAACTTTTTGAAACTTATACCCACCTAATGGGGGACTGAAAACAGTTAGTGCTCTCACCCAATATATGGACAACAAATTAACTTTTTCCACACCATGCAATCCCAGCATCATCTGTACAGAAGAATCATCTGCTATTGTAAAAAAAAACATAAAGTGGCAAAGGTGAAAGATATACTCGCAAGTCGTAACCAAGCAAACACTTGGTTTAAACGTAAAAATAATATAGGGCTAATAGAAGATATGTTATTTCAGCTTTGAAAGTCTAACCATCTACAAATTCAATAACGATAGAAACGCCTAAGAATTGTATTTCACGCCTGGATAATTGAAACAAGAAAGACTTTATTTGAGAATATTTTTCCTAGGTTGGGAGTAATAGTAATGTGAGGATGCTGTGGAAAATGAAATACCTGGTGGGATACGGAATAATAGTGAGTTATCGGATATGAGGCAACTCGCCATAGCCGAAGGGTATCTTGTGATATCATGGGAGCGAGGTGTAGCAGTTGTTTATGGCCATTTTTCAACTCAGAGGCAGTTTGCCAACATTCTTTTTAGGGCTTATGGGCAACTTTTGATGTTTTTGCTTTCGCGGATTGAATTGCTTAATATGCAAAAAAAAAAAAAAAAGGTAAAATTGGAGTTATTTTTCTAGCTTTCTCGGCTGAAGTTACGATTAAGCCACAAAAATAAATAAAATTTGAACAAGTAAACTTGAATGTTTTATACTCTTAAATAAATGTAGGTAATATTATTTTTATCAGCAATGCCCACAAAAATAAATAAAATACTAGTGTCCTTATATGTCATTTTACAAGCGAACAACTATTTTTAAACATCTAATTTACCAAACATTTGCTGACAACAAGCTAACATATCAGCCAACAAAAACAGCTGACACAACCAGCTATAGCCAATCAGTTGTCACAACAAGCCAACAGCTAACAGCTAACCGTCGATTGCTAAACAAGACCTCTAAAATAGGCCTGACACTTGGAACGGTAAAATCAAGGAAAATATGTGTTAACCGAAGGGCATTATCTATTTATAAAGTAGGCTTGGGACCGGGTACGGTAAAATCGGGAAAATAGATGTGAACCGAACCGCATTATGTAGTTTTGCTCCTATAATTTTGAACTTCTATTTTTTCGATTTGAGTTCTATTGAATTTGACCGGTTCGATTCCGCTTCCAACAAATTATAACTCATAGGAACCCAAGTTCTTATACATTTGTATAATAGAGTAATATTTTATACAAGTAATATTTTTTGATGAACTTCTGTGAGTATTTTCTTCATTAAGTGAAAATTATGTCTACAAAATATCACCTTAAAATTCAATAGAAAGTCAATTAAATAAATTGCTCAAAACACTGCACCAATATATATATATATATATATAATGCAATGATTTTCAATAAATTATTTACCTAATTTCCCGATTGAATTTGAAATTTGGTGGACGTAATCTACACTTCATGTGTAACATGTTCACAACACACTTTTTCAGTTTCATCTTTTGTCACAGATAATATATATCATTATTCAACACTACACAGACAATGTGTACATACCACACAGACATAAAATGAGGCGGTTCTAATTCCCGCTGACTTCCCGATTATTCTCAACCATCAAATTTTCGGTGCATTGAAAAAGAAAAAGTATATGTGAAGGTGATGATGGAAGAAGAGTGTCAAGACGGAATATGAATAAACTGTAAAAAGAAAGAACAACAAAGAAGGAAAGCGGAAGATGATGATGATGATGATGATGATGATGATGATGATGATGATGATGAAATAGAAAGAAAGAAAGAAAGAAAGAAAGAAAGAAAGAAAGAAAGAAAGAAAGAAAGAAAGAAAGAAAGAAAGAAAGAAAGAAAGAAAGAAAGAAAGAAAGAAAGAAAGAAAGAAAGAAAGAAAGAAAGAAAGGGGAAATTAATAAAAAATACCCCAAACTTTGAAGGGGTGTGAGGTAAACACCCCAAATTTGCATATGTAATTTAAATACCATGAACTTTAAATAAAAATTTATTTTTGCACCATTGTCATGTATTAATTTTTTCAAAATTGTAAATTTATGAGGTTAATTGCATAATTTATAATAGAAAATTAAAAGTGTTGCAATTATATAGATTGAGGGTAACATTATCTATTTTCTAATGAAAGTTTAGAATGTTATTTGTGTCTTCATGAATTCTAAAATATTTTAAATTATGCAACTAACACCATAAATTTAGATTTTTGAAAGAAATAATACTTGACTATGGTGCTAAAATAACTTTTTATATAAAGTTTGTGGTATTTAAATTACATATGCAAGTTTAGGGTGTTCATCTCACACCCCTTCAAAGTTGGGGGTATTTTATTTATTTTTCCCAAGAAAGAAAGAAAGAATTGAAAGAAAGAAAGAAGGAAAGAAGGAAAGAAGGAAAGAAAGAAAGAAAGCAATGAAGAAAAGGTGATAGGAATATAGAAGAGGGGAGGGAGACGACGTCCATATGATAGAAGAGAAGAAGAGAGGAGGGAGTGACATGTAAAAAATTGTGGAAGGTTTATATATAGTGTACATCAAGTTGTACACCAAACATTTTTGTTTTTGTAATTGACGTGCATCTAACTCAATCAAAATATATTTGTATGTTGAGTTATGAACAAAGGGGTTATAACTACTATGATTATTCATCTAATATGTCTTAACTTATGTACCTATTTTATTTTCAAATGGTACGACACTTTTTTAGCAAAAGCTTTTAAATTTGTGGTTTTGGTTGTGGTGGTAGTAGTAGTCGTTGTAGTGGTAGTGGTAGTAGTAGTAATGGTAGCCGCAACGTCAGCGGCAGGAGCAGCAGCGACAATGGCAGCAACAGTAGGGGGAGTAGTGGTAGTGGTAGTAGTGATGGTGCTAGTGGTATTGGTGGTGGTAGTAGTAGTTAATAGTGGTAGTTGTAGTGGTAGTGATAGTGGTATTGGTGGTCATGGTGGTTGTGGTGAAGGTGGTGGTAGTAGTAGTCATTGTACTGGTAGCGGTAGTAGTAGTAATGGTAGCGGCAGCGACAGGAGCAACAATGACGGCAACAGCAACAGTAAGAGTAGTAGTGGTAGTGGTAGTAGTGATAGTGATACTGGTATTGGTGGTGGTAGTAGTTAGTAGTAGTGGTAGTGATAGCGGTAGCGACAACGGTAGTGGAAGCGGTGACGACATCAGCAACATCAGTAGCAACAACAATAACATTAGTAGTAGTGGTGGTAGCAATAGTTAAAACCTCTCTCCCGATTTGAGCATAAATTATTTGATGTATACACTCAAATACTCCCCATGTCCCCTGATTTTGTCATGTGTTACCTTTTTGTCTGTCCTACTAAGTTTGTCTCATGCTATATTTTGTAATATATCAGTGGTTACAATTAATTCTTGCTTTATTCACAACTAGTTTTCAAGCCCGTGCGATGCACGGGCAGTACATAATTTAGCTAATTGTAAATTTGATATTTTAACAATCATAAAGCCAAATATAAAAACAACTAGTTTACTATTATTATTATTATTATTGTGATTGATGTTTGACCCGAACTTGTCTAAAACTGAAATTGGTCCAATTAAAAACATCCTAAATGTATGAAGATTTCCTAATTTGGATTAGGAAGCTATTTCAAAAGTGAAGGAACATTTAAATTGTAGTTGTAAAAATAAAGGAGTTTTTCCTTAAATGTTACTAATAAAAAGTCATGGATAAATATATTACTCTTAGTAACTATTAGTGACTATAGTTATGTTTAAACTTTACATCATAGTAACTTGCATGTAGTTACTAAGATGTAAATTTGAACATTAATATAGTTACTGATACTTACGAAGTAATATTCTTGTCCATCATATTTTAAAGAGTAATATTAATGGGATTTTTGCAATAAAGAAACAACTAAACATATTTACTTTTTTAGTTGGGCTAAACGTATTTCATTGTGAAAATATATTTAAACATATACTCCGTATATTTATATGTATGATATGAATTTCCATCCTAAAAAAGGTAAGCTACTTGATCATATATATACTCCGTACTTGATCAATAAAGTTTTAAATGTTTTCATATATGACCAACTAATAGTATATATCGATTTCATTTTTAAGTTAAAGTATTGACTGAAGTTACTGTAGATGACTATTTTAGCTATTTTTTCATTAATATTTTTTTGATTTTATTTAAAAAATATATTTTAAATATAATTTTTTCATAAATCAACAGAATCAGCCAATACAGCCACTTCAGCCAGAACTTCATAAAATAATTGATATGAAATATAGTCTATGTGTACAAATGGCTATTTATTGTTGTGGTTCCAATTGCTTAATTTAATAACTATCCAAATCAATACGGAGTAAGTAATATACTAATAGGTCATGAAAAACTTACCAAGTAAGGTGGATTCTATCCTACAATCTTTTCTTTCCGTATCAATATGGAATAAAAAAATAGAATGTAATAAAAAATAAAAGGTATAAAAAGTAATTAAGTAATTGTAATATATGATGACATGGCAGAATTATGTGACACGCCGTATGTTCTTAAATATTTCCTCTTATATATATACTAGTATTTGTACCCGCGCCATGCACGGGATAAAGGCTATGTTTGGATATCAGCGGGTTGAGTAAAAACGCTATGTTTTTTTACATCGTAAACGCTGATAATATCAGCGTGTTGGGCTTGAAATGCCGGTTAACATACAACCCCAAAATGATTTTGGTTTTTAGTTATACTAACGAAAAAATCACTTGTTTAGTCGATTATAACATTGATTTGTAATGCATATTCTCTTGTAGGTATATGTCTCATGAACCAATGGTAATTGGATGTTTGTATAAAATACTGTTAAATGACATTTTGTTTGTAGTATCTTATTTTTCTACCGGTAATTATTCAATCTATATTTTTCAATGAAAAGAGATTTTTTTATGACTCTCAGTTATATGCAAATGAAATCAATCTTTTCAACTATCTTTACCTAAACAAAAAGGAATGCTCAATACCTACTTTTATCCATTAAATTTCATCTGTGGCTTACTATTCTGTTAAAAACTAATTACACATTTTTGTATTTTATTTATTTCAAAATGGGTGTAGTCATTAGTCATTTTAAATATATTTTTCCTTCTTTGTTTTAGAATTTTGCAAATTAGTCCTTCAATCTCTTTTTTAAATAAAAGGGTTTAAAATATATAGTGACATTCTGATTTTAATGAAGGTGATGGCGGCGACAATAGGTTGCCTATTGTGATTGGTAGCAATCGATTTATTTTTAATTTCATTAGGTTGAGCCTTTCAGTTATTGAGAGTAATATGGTTTTATTAAGTAAAATAAGTGTTATTCAACGAACGGTTGCATGTTTTAGACTTCTAATAGACAATTTTGCATGGTTTTATCGTCTCAGTGAATACTTGCTCAAAGAAGGATATAAAAATGATCCAATTAGTCCATGTGTTTTCATTCGACGATCAAATTCGCGATTCGCCATAATTGCAGTATATGCTGATGACTTAAACATTATTGGAACTCCCGATGAAATTGAAAATACTGCAAAATATCTTATCAAAGAATTTGAAATGAAAGATCTCGGGAGAACCAAATTTTGTCTCGGACTTCAAATTGAGCATTTGAAGAATGAAATTTTTATACATCAATCCAATTACACCGAGAAAGTCCTGAAGAGATTCTATATGGACAAAGCTCATCCATTGACTTCACCAATGGTGGTTCGATCTCTCAACATACACGATGATCCATTCCGTCCACCAGAAGACGACGAAGATATACTCGGTCCCGAAGTACCATATCTGAGTACTATCGGAGCTTTAATGTATTTAGCTAATAATACTAGACCAGATATTGCATTTTCTGTAAATTTATTAGCTAGGTACAGCTCATGTCCAACAAGACGTCATTGGATCGGGATCAAGCACATATTCCGTTATCTCCGTGGTACAATTGATCTCGGCCTATTCTACCACAAAGATGCAAAAGCTTCTTTAATCGGATATGCAGGCGTTGGATACTTATCAGATCCTCAAAAGGCGAAATCACAAACCGGGTACGTATTTACTTATGGTAACACCGCAATCTCATGGAGATCTATGAAGCAGACTTTGATAGCTACATCATCAAATCATTCGGAGTTAATTGCACTTTATGAAACAAGGAGAGAATGGATGTGTCTGCGATCTATGATTCAACACATCCAAAATGAATGTGGTATGAAGCCTAGGGACAAATGCTTCACCATAGATGTAGACATTGTAATTGACAATATTATAATAAATTATATAAAATTGTGGAAAGAATGAGATAGAAATCTCAATGATTTGTTTTTATTTATCTTTCTCTCATACCACATGTGCATCATACACATTGTATCATTAATGGAGATGCTTTTTAAAGGCAATTATATGGGAGATGTTCTAAATGACATAAGGCACCGTCCAAGCCCTAAATCTTTGAAGTCTATGCGGGCTCAGCCGGGACTTTACCATGAAAAGACGTTTTGACTTTTTAGCCTTTATTTTAATTATACTAATGCTATTTTTATATATTTATATTTGATATTAACTAATATTATTCAAAAACATCATTCTTTTCTCGTTTTCAACCACAAAAAACAGTTGGCGAGTCCTAAATTTAACATATATGGAGTATGAATTTACTAATTACACAAAATCTAGACTGAAAAAAGTAATTTAATCATAAAATGTCAATATTAATAAAAAGAAATAAAACATATACTATGGGATATATGATTAAAATAAGGATAATGATCGAAATATCGAATAAAAATTTGACTTATTAATGGTTAATGACTACGATTACACATTCAAAATCTTCTAATAGATAGTAGCAAAATAGATTTCATAGTTTTTTACCGCCCCAAAACATCAACATAACGCACAAACACAAATCCAACACTATGAGTATGCAATATATTTACTAATTTACGAGTACAATGTAACATACAAAAACACTTGATCACACCAACTTGTAACCCGTCTGATCAGCATTTAATTGTTTATCCATGTACCGCTCCAAATCAATTCCAAAAGCTTCCCCTCAATAAAACCAATCCCCACTAAATTGAAGGTTATAATATTTATTTTTTATTTTCATCAATATAAAATATTCACATATGGAAAATTATAAATGAATAAATCCGTGATTTTGGATTTATGGTAAAAATTATGTGTAATCCCATAAACAACGTTTTTTTATATGCTTGCTCGAAAATACTTCATTAGCTAAGTCAAGTAGGATTTTAAATTTGAGTCTTTTAGGATGTTAGCTTAAGGCGGTTTGCATTTAATTTTAGTATTTAATAATTGTATATTTTGTATTGTAACAATACAAAAACACGGGGCCACAAGGAGGAGGTTTTCCATTTTGCTTTTAAACTATTTTATCTGCTATTCACTTAATGCATTCGTTCAATTGATTATTTCATGTTTCTATTTTTTTTATAAAATACGGGAAAATATAAGTTTTATTCCTTTTTTGTGAAGTACGGGGGCATGCAAAAGTTTTTATCATTTTTAAAGACCTTAATTTCCATTTTAAACGTACTTTATTATTTATTCAAAAAGGCGATGCATGTTTAAAACACAAGGGAAGGTTTTCCTTTTTCCTTTTAAACTATTTTCATCTCCAATGCATTTAATGCATTCATTTAATTGATCATTTCATGTTTCTATTTTTGTAAAATACGGGAAATATATGTTTTATTCCCTTTTTTGTGAAGTACAGGCCGGGAGCTACATCTTATATCCTTTTTAAACGGAACGGCCTTAATTTTCATTTTACACATATTTATATATAAAAAACGAAAATGTTTAAAACTAAACATAAAAAAGCTAACTAGGAAGGATATATTGATCACTTTATGAGATTTTATTTTATAATAATACATAATCTATATTCTAGAGACTTGGAATTGAAAACAGTAATTACAACGAATTTTAGTCCTTTTATTTTCAAAAATGGGAAAAAATGTTAACTTCATATAGATTTATTTATTAATAAGAAAATCATATTTTATTTATGATGTAAATATAAAAAATAATAAAAATATTTATAAATCAATACTAAAAACAGAAAAGCAAAATACAATAAACATAAAAAATATATTTAAGAGTTAAATAAAAGTAAAAAAGTATGTAGACCAAAAAGAAAAGATATAATTGAATGATTATTTTCTCCACGCATGACATTAATTGTAAAGTAATTCAATTCAGATCTTGAATTCCTTTATAATTATAAGTCATGCATGAAGAAAATAATCTCTCTAAACGATTTGTGAAGTACATTTATAAACGATTTGATACTATCAAATTTAATCGGTGTGGGATTTAGTATATAGATTCGCATATCTTGCTATCGCTAAGACGCTAACCCATGCGGCCATGCGGGTATTTAATTATATACTACGTATAATGTATCTCTAACCTTTTTTATTTTTATTTAAAATATCAAACCCACCAATTTTATCATGAGCATTCCCATTAACTTAACGATTGTTTAAGTAGAAATTAATAGACTAATATATTTAGGAATCTGCCTAATATCTATTTAGGAATCTGCCTAATATCTATTTAGGAATATTTTGTATTTTGGCAACTCTTCTATTATAAATATATCTGTCAGGACTCCTATTGGAGTACCCATTTCCCATTATTTCACAGAAATTACTTATTAACTATTAAATGCCATCACTTAATCTAACAGAATTAGAAAGACTACTAATCACCTTCATATTTCTTTAAAATTACACCGCATGTGAAATAGCACCCTAACAAAAAATGTACTACCACCACCTTCCCAGTTCCCACTATGTTTGGGACAAAGGAGTGTACCGGTGGGCGTAGCTCAACTGGTAGCGAGGGAGTGCCACAAGGGTTAGGTCTCGGGTTCGAATCCCGGTAACTGCGATGAGGGGTTACTATGCTGAAAAATGCATAGGGCTTCTGCAAGTACCGGGGACAGAGCCCCACTCTCTATCTATCAGATTGTGATTATAGTCCAATTTACATCCTCCCATCGTGTCGTCCGGTCGGTGTTGGGGGCCCTCAGGGATGGGGTGTCATCCTTTTTTTTTTGGGACAAAGGAGTGTGATACAACTTTTAACAAAAAGTGAAATTGTAAATTTAAATTGAATTGATAAAATGTGAATAAAGTAAGAATGAATCGTAACCATCCAAATATTACCAAATATGATATGAGACAAACTTAATGAGACTGACGAAAAGGGTAAAACGGGACAAAGTTAGGGGGACGGAGGGCAAGTATCTAAACTACAGAGTAATAATTAAGAAGGCAAAAGTTCGATATAAAAAAATCATATTATAAAATAAAGTTACTATCCTTCATTCCATAATTCTTGCAAAAGTTTGATTTTCACGTTTGTCAATGCACAACTTTGACTGTAATTATATTTAATTATGTATTAGTAAACATTATAAAAAGTTGATATTTTGGAAATTCACAATGATAAGAGTTCAATAACATTTTATACGTAATAATTTGATTATGTATATTAGTAGAAAATCATGGTCAAAGTGAGATCTGTGAATAGTGTAAAAATCACAATGTTGCAAGAATTATGGAACGGAGGAAGTATATTCAAGGATAAATAACAAACTTGAATCACACTTCATTTTTTAACAGAATAATGTTATATTTCAAACAAGTACCAACAAACTATGTGATACAACGGGTAGCGCCGATTTGATCTCATTTCGAAATTGTAATCTTGACCATTTTATAGTATGAAAAATAACGAGAATTCCAATCCAAAACCAGAAATGGTTCAAAGACGATTCGTTTCTAATCTAAAATATGTCTTTCTTTCCTAAAGCCAAATGTTGTTATTTAGAACTGTTCAGTGGGTTCAAAACTTTACTTGTAATTCATAGATGTATGTATATTGCTTGAAATTGACATTGTATAATCTTCTGCGGATTAAAAGTAATCATTTGAACGAACTCGACCCATCCATGTGGTAGTGCCCCCATTTAACAACGGGTAGCGTTCGATTTGATCTCATTTCAAAATTGTAATCTTGACCATTATATAGTATGAAAAATAACGAGAATTCCAATTCAAAACTCGAAATGGTGCAAAGACGATTCGTTTCTAATCCAAAATATGTCTTTCTTTCAGAAAGCCAAATGTTATTATTTAGTAATGTTCAGTGGGTTCAAAACTTTACTTGTAATTCATAGATGTATGTATATTGCTTGAAATTGACATTGTATAATCTTTTGCAGATTAAAAGTAATCATCTGAACCAACTCGACCCATCCATGCGGTAATGCCCCGCTTAACAAAATTTGGATGAATCAAATGGATTGTAGCTAGACACCAGCCTCAGTTATTTATGGAGTATTCAAGAATTAACTTAAAAGTAAATTTCAAAATGTGAACTACTTATATTTTAACATGGGGAGCATTTGCATGAGATTTTAAAAAAGTGCTTTTCAACTCCTAACTTAAAAGAAAGTTGAAATGAGTATTTTCAGGTGAGAGTTTCTACTAAAAATAAACATTTAAAAGCTAAAAGTTGGAAGCAAGTTGAATTGAGAGGTGTTTTAAAATGTTTTTCACTTTTTCTAATTTTTATTACACAAAAATTACTTATTTTATCAAACATTACCAACTTTTACTTTTCAGAAGCACTTTTTTCTCAAACGCTATTAAATTTTATTATGAGATAAGGGTCAGATTGGTACTCGAAGTTGCAAAAAAAAGGGTCAAATAAGTCCTTATATAGAAGACTCTATCCAACCATCACCATTTGAGGCGGTTCCCGATGAAAGTTTTTGACGAAATGTTTTGAGCATCTTATTCATTAATTCTAGTTTACTCATACCAAATTTCAGCTAAAACTTCAAACGAGAAGGCATTCACATGAATTCTTGAAGACAACTGCGCTTTTAACTGCACAGTTATCTTCAAGAATTCATTTGAATGCCTTCCCGGTTGAATTTTTAGCTAAAATTTGGTATGAGTAAACTAGATTTAACGAATAAGATGCTCAAAAAATTTCATAAAAAAGATTCAACGGGAACCATCCCAAATGGCGACGTCCGAATAATAAAGACTTATTTGACCCTTTTTATGCAACTTCGAGTACCAATCTGACCCTTACCTCGGTTTATTATTAAGCATTTTGTCTAAAATGTCTTCAAAAAATCACCTTTTTAGAGTAATAGCAATTGCAAAACTCCCTGGAAATCATAAATGGAGTACGAGTAGCATACTCCGTATTTGGTATTATTCCGTTTGTGGTAACTCACAAAACATTCCAAGGTTCGAATTTTGAGAGTAAATAAATGAGTTTATTTATAGGCCGGGATAACAATTGTGATCAATCCGATAGATACCCGCACTGAAATGTACTGGTTGAAATCGGGAAAACCGCATTGACCGGGTAATGGCTACGAAACGGGTGTTGAGACATGAGGTTCCATCCTAAAAGGTCAACCCGATAAGTGGAGTAGGCCATGTCTTAATATAGCACTTTGTTCATCCAAACTTTTTCGGTGTGAGACATCTAACAGCCCTCCTCACGACTAGACACTCCTCTTGGGTCGTGTCCTCATTCATTTATTTTTTCGTCGGTCCGTTTTTTTTATCCGGCCGTAATTGTCATTTTTTAATAATCATGTTGTCATTCTTCATAAGGGGCCCCACACTATGGATCGATTTGGCTCTGATACCATGTTAAGACCCGTGGTTCCATCCTAAAAGGTCAACCTGATAGGAGGAGTAGCTCATATCTTAATATAGCACTTTGGTCATCCAAACTTTTCCGGTGTGGGACATTTTACAACGGGGAATACCCGTTTTGTTTTTACGGGTAACGGAGCAATTACGGTATTATACATGCCCACCTCATTACCTGCCCCATTTTTTTGTTATATTTTTATTATAGTTTTTTTTATCTATTAGATAGTATTTATCCCACAACTACTAGAAGATGAGATTTTTCTCTTATCATTGTGTATATATATGGATATGAATAATAGATGTACTAACGATAGTGTATGAATGATAGTTCATAATAGATTTTATAGTCCTGTTTGATCATTGTCATATTGTTTTGCGATTAATTATTTTTTAGATTAAGTATTTTTAGGTTCAAATTAATTTAAATTGCCTTCTTTCACATCTTATAGATATACGAAATTTTAAATTGGCGTTTAACATCAAGAGTTGATTGAGTGATACAATTTTTCACCTTTTAAAATGTCATTTATACGATAGTATTAAAATATGAATGACCCATTTAATAAAGCTATTACCCGTGATTACCCGATGTTATACCCGTTACTACCCGTTGGGGCGCTTATAGCTTGAGTAAAAGCTAGTTACCCGTTGGGCAATGGGGTGGTTACGGGACGGTGAATTTATCCAACGGGACGAATACGCTTATATGTAAAATCATCTTCGATCCGTCCTGTTACCATATAAACCGTTTATATAAGGTCTTTTATATTAGATGAGTTTACGTGAGAGATTTGTAATGGTAGAAGATTGTATTTGACTACCAATGAGAGTCGAAGAGAGCAGTTACTAGAGTTGTAAACGAACCGAATTGAGTCGAATAATGAGATTTTGTATTTGCATTTGTTTAATTTTTTCGAATACAAATTCGAATTCAAATATGAAACAAATATTAATTTCAATTTGTATTTGTATTTGTATTTGTTTAACAATAAGAATAGTTAACGAATCATATACGAATATCGAATCGATTTGAGCATAAGTTAAATATTAGTCAAAATGTCAAATATCACTTTAAAATAACTTTTCTTATACTCTGTATTTTTTTTATGTAAATGCATGCTATGATTTAATTTGTGTTTTTTAGAATTTAAATTTAATGGATCAATGCATTTTTAGATGGTGCACAATGTGCTAAAGTGAATTAATCTTATGATTAATAAATATAAATCTATTTCAAACTTTTTGAAATAAACACTAACACGCACATATTAGAAATTATACTTATAATGCGTGAAATCAATTAATAATTGTATATATCAAAGTAAAAAAAATCTAATTTTATTCTTCAAATCAGATACATAATTATTTGTATTGAATTTGATATACATTTGAAAAATGATTTGTATTCGTATTTATATTCTGGTTTATTACAAATGGGCTTGAAATGTGTATGCAAAAATTATATATGGGCTACACTTTGAGAGTATTGCTATCTTTTAAAAGTTATTATAGTGTAATTACTATTATTATTAATATTGATATTAATATTACCATTATTATTAATCGAATATATTTAATTAATATTCGAATCGAATACATTCATATTCTTATTTGTATTTGATAACAACTCGAATCAAATTTAATATTCTTATTTGTGTTTGTATTTGAATTTTTTGAATTCAAATTGTCGAATTCGAATCGCGAATCGAGTGTAACTTATTTGATTAGAAGTTACCAAACAAGTCTTTAACTAAAATAGGAAAGTACACCTCTTCGTTTCTTTGAATTATTCTTACCAGAACGGTCCGTGAATTACCTACCTCCCTATTTTATTTCACGCGGAATGAACAGAGAAAGTGATAGCTGACCATCCTCTCTATAGACGCTGGCCTTGTAATTCCACTTGCTTTACCGAAAATTCTCGGGTCGGAAAAAGTCCGGCTGAATATCTCGCCCTTCTTTTCCTGATTCCTTATTCAAGTTAGGGATTTTGGGAAAAGCTACAGCATCCAATCGTTTGTCTTCTGGACGTGCTATTGTGAGTTGTCATATCGTCCAGAAATGGATCAGATTCTGAACAAGGCGGGTTCCTACTGGTTTAGCAAGAGAGCAAACAAGGAGCTGAATTCCGTCGGGGACGACATAAACGTAAGCTCCCTTTCTCCGATCTATTAGTTTTACCTCTTTAAATTGCATATATCGGAGATTTGGAGTTAATTTGCACAATTATGTGGGAATTTCTTAGCTGTTACATTTTCTGTTTGATTAGCATCAGTTTCTAAGATTGTTTTAATACAAGGGATTATTAATACCTGATATACTGAATATGATATAATCCATGCCAGTGAATTTAGTGGTCAGATCATTAATGTCCCTTCCATGCTTTCATTAACTATGAATTGTTGGTTTGGAATGAGAAATTATTGCTGGTTACTCCAAATTCTAAACTATAGAAGTGATGTAATACAAATTGGTCAGTGTGCATGATTTAAAACCTGGGCATGAAATACAGACAGCTATAAATGCATAAGATGGATGTGCTGTTCCTAATGTGAACAAAACAAAACCTTTTCAGATGTTAAAAAAACATCACAGTGCATATTAACTCATATAGTACGGAGTAGTAGATTTTGTAGGCTTGTAGCTATGTTGTGTTTGTTAAGTAAGTGGCTCGAAAAGGATCCCATAATGTTGAAAGTTCTCATGCATGAATTATCTCATTGTATAGTACTTCGAGAAAGCATAATCTTTTTATTTGCTTGGCTCCCATTAATTAACAGAAAACAATACGGTGTATCATTTTTCCTGTGTTTGGGGCAGAAAGGATGTTGTTATTTATTTTTGTTCTTTGGAAAATGATGACTTACTCTTTTGAAGAGAGAAAACCATTTTACTGAACTAGTGTTTTTAGGGTTTGATCATATTATTGTATTATTCAAAGAACAACTAATTTTCTAGAAAAAAACATCATCTTCTAGTTTATCCCGCACAAAAAATTATTTTTAGCGTTGAAACATTTCATTAAACATATTCATTTTCTAAAACCTATTATACAAATGTTGTCAAATTGATGGCCAAGTTTTAGATCTAAATTTTGTTATATTAAATTCATAAACTATTACATTTTTCATCATATTTCCCCTCATGGTCCATCAAATCAACACAATGGCATTTGATCAGATCATCATATGGTAATAGTGTAGCACATAAACTATGTTTTTCTTTTCTGCTTCTCTCCTTTGTTTTCTCCATTATTAGCCTCTCTGCTTTCCGTTGCCATAGTCTTTTGATTATATGGTAATAGTGTAGCACATGGGCCCTTTTGTTTTTCTTTTCCGCCTCTCTGATTTCTTTTCTCCATTTTTAATTTCTCTGCTTTCCTTTGCCATAGTCATTGCAAGTCAGTATCCAAAGCGGAACCCAATGGCTAGTCAACAAATTGAAAGGTTTGCATCATTATATCTTTTACTTAGCTGCCTTAATTTTTTTTTCTCATTCTCCTTTAATATGAGAATATGCTTTCAACTTTCAATATTTTATCATGTCTTACCTATGATGCACCTACATTTTTTTGTGGTGCTGTATCCATACATCCGAATGTATCATACCCAATACTCACTCTAATGCGCACTATGCATATTGGAGATGTGTCCGGTATTGTATAAACGTATAGAACCAATTTGTAAAAAAGCCAAAAGGATAACTTTACCATCAATTCCTATCCCTAAATCAATACCTGTATTACCCAACTTTTTTTGGCAATTGTATTGCTATTGTTTTCATTTCATTCAGTTTTCAAGTATTCCATCAATTAGCCGTAAAGTAGTATTGAAGTTCTTTCTATTTCTAATGTCCTACTATTGATTACTCTTAATTGAAATCTAAATTTCGAAATCCTATCATGATTACGAACTTATATTACCATAGTATAGCTATTGGAATTATGAAAACATGGAATCATTTTTTTGCAATCAATTCTTATATTTTCATTATTTGCAAATGTACCTGATCAGAATCTGTTTTTTTGTAAGGCGAATCACATGTTCTTAAAACTTGCAATCTCGCCACACCTATATGGATGGCCATATTTGCGTATTGATGCATGTGCATACTCGTCGACCTATATGGAGTTTTCCTAAATATGACTTGCATCATCATAGGTCTTTACAGAGCTTGCAAAACAAATAAAAAGGATTTCTATAGTACCACTAGTATTTAAATAGATTTGTATTTAAAAAGAGAGAAATAATGACATTCCATTAGCATATATTATTGATTCTCCATAGTGTATTTCATTTGCAGGAAAGATGCAGAAGTCATTGTCAGAACATCTAAAGGAGTACGACTTGCCAGAAGGTATTTTTCCCAGTGATGTAACACATTACGAGTTCAATGAAGCGACAGGAAAGCTCGTTGTCAACATACCGTCAAGTTGTGAAGTGGGCTACAGGGATAAGTCTGTTTTGCGGTTTGATACCACAGTGACAGGGTATCTTCAGAAAGGAAAGCTAACTGACATTGAGGGAATGAAAACAAAGGTGGTGATGGTTTGGGTAAAAGTCACTGCCATTGCTTCTGAAGGACCAAAGCTCCACTTCACAGCTGGGGTACAGAAGACCAGGAAAAGGGATTCTTATGAGGTTACTAAAGCTGGATTCAGTATAGATAAATTTTAGAGTGTGGTCAAATAGCAGTCACCGCATGAATATATGTTGTAATGACTTTTGCTACCTTCTTTACTACTTGTTTCTTTGCCCATTTTCTTGTCACGTGCTTTAATGACATTTCCTAAGGCTGTTGCGTTCGCTGCAACATTCCTAATATTAAGTTACAAAGTGTATCTGTGTATGCATGTTCATTCCATGGATGCGGGCATTTTCGTTAATTTGTAACCATTGTTTTCATGCTGAACAAAACACCAAGTGCTGTTTATGAAAATTTCCAAAAAATGAGATAAAAAACTTGCAGCAGCCATGAATCAAACCCAGGTAGTGTGTAATAAATCCCTTGATAGCTTGTTTTCACGGCATGAAAAAGAAAAAAACGTTTTTAACACTTGAATCATGTTACTAATAAAAAGCTGCACTTTTATGTGTTAACAACATTTCTAATAGAAATTGTTATTGATTTTGATCATGAAGTGGAATATCGTGTCCCACTGTCCCCCGTATATGCTTGACAAAAACTGTTGCAAAATTTCAACTATAATTGTGGTGAAGAAACATATAATCATCTACAAAACCTTCCAAAAAATGAGGCTAATAGGTTTGGTAATTATAGATAAGACCATAAGAGATGTTGAACAATTGATTTTACTATCTTTGATGCCCAGCATATCCATTGGATGAACCTGGTTATGGTCTCGTGCAAAAAGAAAGAATGGTAAAAATAGTAATGGAGCTTTGATTGGACAAAATAGATTTTATTTTAAATTGCACAAGATTAATTATATTTTAAGCAATGGCCTAAAATAACCTTAAAACGCCCTCACATAGTCACATATATATCGTCAAACCTCAGCTCTCCATCCAACCTTACATTTCTTCAGATATGATCATTACCCCCCCCCCCCCCCAATTAGGATGAGATCATTTCACTCTAAAGAATTTCAATTTGTTTATTCTTGTAAAAAGACTTGATAAGTACTTCCATAGTCTCAATATAGTTTGCAATCTCTGTTGTTCTTTATTGACACAGTTTGACAAGTACCTATACAACTTTCTATGTAGTAAGGTTTGAATTTGTAAGTTTTATTTATTCAACAAATTGTAAATTAATTTGGGACTAAATTACAAATAAATTTGGAAGGAAGGAACTATTATTTTAAAAGTAAAGCATAATTAGACTCTTGTGTTGGGTTTAGCAATAGTGTCCCAATGAGGCATCTACCACTCTAGAAGAAGCCACCACCCCAAGGGAGTTCCTCAACCTGCCACTATCAGGTGCCTCCGGCTTCACCCGCCACGGCAGCGAAATGTCCCACCCACCACATGCCTTGCCAGTGCAGCTGGTGAGAGACTCGCAGTAAACCTGTCTCCCGTCCAATGCTCGAGCAAAACTGGATTCAGGCTGACCACCATTAACCAATGGATCCGTCGCTAGCGCCTTAGCATCCTTCAAGAACCTTAGAAAGATCAAATCCCCGGGCTCTAAATCATCCGCTCTCGAAAACATGTTTCTACGAGTCTTATAACTGTTATTGTTGTTGTTATTGTTGTTACTATCAGCAGTATTATCTGACGAAAAAGATTCGCTTGACAAGGAAACATCAAGAGCGTCAGAGTACAGAAGCTCTCTGTCCCCTTGACACCCTGGAGGTGGTTTGGGAACGGGCCAGATTAGCCCGTTACCGTGACTAGCCTGCTGATTATTATCTTTCGGCCTCCCCGCGCTCTCCTCCCAAGAAAACGGTATTCGATTTTCATCCGTGTTGGGGTGGTGAATTAACCTGCGAATTCTGGATGTTGTCGGGCGCCTGGCTGATAAAAGTGGGGCACTAAGATCTAATTTCCTGGAATATTTTCCTTCATTGTGACTGTCTGCTGCTGCAGCCTCCATGCATATGATGCTAACCAGTTGCATTATTGACGTGTACGTTGATATTTGGGGATATCAGTGGCAGTTGAATTGATCGAGATATACATATATTTATGAGTGAATTCTGATCAAGATAACATAAACCTCGTATATATACATAATCTGTATGATTTAAGAAAAATATGCTAGCAGACCATTATTTATATAAGTTGTGGCATGGCATACGTATTACGTACAGCTGGAGAGTGCAGGAAACTCGTGGGCATCAACTACTCCGTAATTTAAAGGAAAACTTTAGGATGGAGTTCACACTTTTCTTTTAAAACTTTGGGAAAATGAAAATTAATAATCTAACATTTTAGTGATCTTCTTATGATAGTCCGACTTTATCGTACTTCAGGAATTAACAAACCGTTGCACATCATCTTCATTCGTTGGCCCATGACCAGTTGATAACATGCTATTTCAGGTTTTTTCATTACTTGTGCAAATCACTACCATAAATCTCACCTTCTACAAATCTTCTCGAAACGGTCCTACATATGATTTTTATGTTTTCTTCCTAAATTTTTCTTTCCTTTTTATGTATTTATATTCATTGTAGTCTCTTTTTATTATTTTTTCGGGCTACTTGTTTGTATTTGTTCTTTGAATTTTTAGAAAAGAGAAAAATATAGAGGACATTCCTCCAATAGTATTTAATGAAACTTTAATTGCAAGAATAGGAGTATAATTTCAAAATTTCTTAAATAGGACTAGCTTTCGAATACTATCCTTGCTTTGTTTAGTGCAATTCATATTTCATTAATAATTAAAACATAAAAGTAATAACATCACCTTATTTATAATAAAAATGTAGCAAAATAAAAACATGAAAAATAAATATTAAATAAAATTAATAAAACAAAAACATTACAAAAATTAAAACTATAAAATTAAAAACTCAAAAATATAAAATCAAAAAATAAAAAAAACAGTAAAAAACAATATGCTGGCATCTGCTGCCGCTTCAACAACCTCTCAACACCACCAGCTCCGACCACTCGAAAATGCCAACGTGTGCTAGTATTGTCATCTTGATGACAAAATTTTAGAAAATTTTGGCATTTTTAGAGAAAAATTATAGTGTTTATATAAAATGATATTTTTTTCGCCGACTGGAGTTGGCGTTGCTAGGAGGTGGCAAGACTGCGGCAAAGACCATTATTGGCGAACAAGCTATATAATTGTTAAAAAAAAGCTATATAAATGTTATTATACACAATAATAAATCATTGGGATTATTGTTAGCGGATCGACAATTAGTGATTTTATTATTTTTCAGTTTTCCCTTATTAATATTATAATGCAATTCGAGCATTTACCCGTGCCGTGCACGGGATAAAATGAAATTCATCTGGGCAGAAATGGACTAATTATCCATGCCATAAATTTTAATTAGATTGTGTTTGAGACAAATAAAATTAAATATAATTCATAAGTTGATTATATGTGTACTTATTGTTCTTACAATGAGATGATAGCTGAAATTCAATTTATGTTTAGATAAATATGATTAAAGAATTGATTTCATTTGGATGCAACAACAAATTAGCTATGCCTTTTTGAAATTTTCCATCAAAATGTTATATATAGAGCTAGCAATAGTGTGTTCAGACCATTCAAAATAAGATTCACTCGAAAAAATGTATAATCATATATTGTTGTAATCAATTAAATTCAAACTTAATTGTCTATAATTATATAAACTGACGCGAACATATGTACATCATTACCTTTCTCCCAAAAAGGTTTGTGATATTAACGCTGGATGATGATTTTAATGATTGCATTTGTATATATTTTATAACTTTTATGTGTTTATGAAAATATTTTTAAAAAGGAACATTTTAATATAATTTTCATATTCATAATAAATTCATATTAAAATATCATTTGTCAAAGTTGCCTATAATTGATAAAAAAAAAGTTAATTTGACAAATCTTTTTATGTTTGAGGGACTAAAGCAAAATTAAAAATTAGATGTCCTTTTATTCTGTGCACGACATGAGTTGAAATGTAATACTAGATAGTCAATTTATATATATCTTTTGATTCTAAATTGAATCGAACAACTTCGGATGAGTTATATCTACCTTGTAAAATATT
Source organism: Cuscuta epithymum (assembly GCA_945859915.1). Taxonomy (NCBI): domain Eukaryota; kingdom Viridiplantae; phylum Streptophyta; class Magnoliopsida; order Solanales; family Convolvulaceae; genus Cuscuta; species Cuscuta epithymum. The sequence continues at coordinate 1,227,306 of CAMAPF010001035.1, read as the reverse complement.
CTAACTTTTGTTTTAACATATTTAAACAGTTAATTTATCAAAAGGATAACTTGCGTATGTATAGAAGAGTAATACATGGAGATTGGTTAAATACTTTTTCATCCGTTATAAATGTGTCATCTTTCTTTTTTAGTTATTTTAAAATTGTCATTTTTTCCTCTAATCAAAATTGTCACTTTGAGTAGGCTTGAATCTGGATCAAATTGACTTGGCTTGAATAACTATTCGAACTAAAAATCTAACTTTTGTTCGAGTTCGAAACTCATTAAACTCGGATCGATTCGGTAACATCACCTTGTGTGTGGTGAAAAAATTTACTCCTTAGTTCACCCCATGTTTAGGTTCATTCTTGGATTTGTGAAATAAACGACCTTTGAGTTGGATTTAAAGGAGATGTAGCAGTAATACACATTGCCGCAATGTATCACTCTTTGAATGGGGTGATCGATCTTAAGGATGGTCTCGAAATTCGGGAAACATTTGAAAGTTGGTCTGCTACGAGCATCTCATTCCAACAATCCTCAATTAACTCTCTTGAGTTCATGAGGATCAAGCTTCAGTGAGGCCCCTGAAGGGCGGGTGTTAATTAAGAGCAAATGCTTTAATTTTAAGGAAAAATTGATAGTAATAATCCCAACTATTGGCGGTCCGCTCATAATAATCCCAACTATTGATTATTACAGAATAATCCCAACTTTAGGGACCTTCCGCCAATAATGGTCCCTATGAATAAATTCTTGTAGTTTCTAAAGTGGATGAGATGAGATATAACAAGTAACAAAATGATCCAGATGATGGAGAAACTTAATTCAATCGGAAATTAAGTAATTTTGTTGAATCGAAATCAAGAAATCTTTTAAACAAAAGCTAACCTAAATTGCGGATTTCTGAAATGTCTTGGGTTTTGAAGGGAGCTGCCATTGTTGAGAAGACGGAAATTGACAACATGTTTGTATCGAGGGTTGACGTGCGTTAGTAATAGAAGTGTTAAAATGTTTAGTACTCTCTCCATTTTCTATTTTAGGTCTCTCTTTCTATACATTCTCTCTTTCCATTTTTAGAAAGCTTTTTTAATAGGTTTCAGCTGACCATAAACGCTGGAGAATATGGAAGGATCCAACACAGGAGGAAGCAGCAAGAGAGGAGATGGCATTGGATAACGCAAAAAACGGGAGGAGGCGGGTCTGAGCGATCTTAGACCCGCCGATGGCATGCGTGAAGATGAGTTTGAAGTTTTTCCATTCTGAATTTTATTTTTATGTCGTCTGTTAGTTTAATGTTCACGTTAAGACTGTTGGGTGTGTTTCGGAAAAATAAAGAAAATTAATTAAAATAAATTAATTAAATAAAATTAAATAAAATGACGAAAGAAAACAAGAAAAGAGATGGAGCAGAATTTGTCAAAGCTCGTGCTACGCACAATGTCCTTAAAACGTATTTGTTGCCTCCCACGGTGCTAGGAGCGTTGCAACAATAGTTTCCCAGTATACGATGACAACGAACTAGTGTTTGAGCACTCAAACAAAAGTTCCAGCGAACGAGAACAAAGAATGAACACAGAAGGAATTTTCAGAGTGCTAGCAGTGTGTTTTAGAGGAGCAAAACGTGAATGGAATGTAAGAATTCGTGTAAGAACGTGTGTCGTTGCAAACCACCTGCCAGCCATTATATAGGAGGATTTGTTGTGTGAAAATAGTGAATTAATGGACCTGAACGTTGGACATCAATGACCAGTCCGTTGGGCATTGAATCGTCCATGAACTATCCATTTAACGCTGCATTAAAAGATATAAACGTTGGGCATTTATTGCTGTAACGGTTCAGAAGTGCCACCAGAACTCTACGAGGTGTTCTGGTCGAAGCCAGCAGAATACGTATGCGAGGTATTCTGATCGAGGCCATCAGAGACCGACGTGTTCTGGTGGAAGCCACCAGAGACCGAGGTGTTCTGGTGCCACCAGAGGCCGAGGTCTTCTGCCGCTAGGCACTTCTGTCAACTGAGAAAAAATAAACGTTTCGGGAAGAAAGCAAAAATTATCTGTATCTCTTGAGAGATGGATTTTTGGACGACATTCGTGTCCGCAGGTCGCCCGCGCACGCAAGTCGCGGTTTTTCTTCTCCGAATTCGGGATTTGATTTGCACCCCCCCTGCGCGCGTGGAGAGAGCCTTTACCCTTAAGAATCTTAACTCCTTAAGGGGAGAGTCCCTTTATAAAGGGTTGCAAATCCCTTGGGTTTTCCGGTGTGGGAAATTAACACACTAGAAACCCATCCTTTTTCCCAGTTTTTCCATTCTAACGGGTAAACTTCGAAAAGCGATTTCTCATTCACCCGTTATCCGTTTTGAGCGTACCATATATCGAATTGTAGCCCTTAACAAGTACAACCCGAAACCACTTTGACCCGACCCAAATCGGAAGTGGACCCCACTCAAAAAATTGCCCCAAAATAGCCATTTAATGCAATTCTTCACACATTTTTCCAACAAAGACTGTTGCTTTCAGCTTTTGTTTGGTTTGGTTTTGTCAGACTCTTGCACTAGGATTAGGTGATGCAACTATGCAAGTTCTGCAGTAACCATTGTTGGCTCAATTACGCCCAGTTTAGGATCAGCGAGTTATACTGCTTTTTCAAAGGCGGTTAACTCAAAGTCTGGCTCAATTATGCCCAGATTATGCTCAATTATTGTTGGAGCTTTTGTTATTTTAGCGCCTTTTTGAATGTTTTTCATCTAATATAATTATATAAGCCCCCTTCATTAAAAAATCTTTTTTAATAAATATAGATATATACCCTCATTCTCTTTTCTACTTTTTTCTTTACACACAACACACTACACCTTTTATCTTACCCCTATTAATTTATTCTTAAATCTTGTGCCAAAGGCTATAGAGCCATCTATTAGAGAACGGAAGGAGTATAACACTTGTTTGGGAGAAAATTAAAAAAAATTGTAGAAGTGTTAACAAGTGTTTAAGGGTGTTAATCAAAACCTTCCTAACACCCATATCTATCAGTTTTTTAACACCCCAATTTGGGGTGTAATGAAGTGTTGGACAACTTTTGCCCATCTTATATACTTCCTACGTTCTTTTTTAATTACAACAGTCAACTTTTCATGTTTGTCAACACACACGTTTGACCATTAATGTTTTTCATTTTTTATTAGTAAAAACATTAAAAAAATCAGAAAATTTAAAATGAGAGGAATTTAAAAAAATTAAAATTTTAATTTTTAATACATCAATAAATAAAATATGGTCACAATAGAATACGTGAATAGAGCAAAAAGTCCAATAATGTTGCAGTTAGAAGAAAACGGGGTAGTAAAAATATCTATTAATATATAAAAGCAAAAGAATTTTTGCTACAGTATTCCCCCTCAAAACTATCAACATCAATGAATAGAAGATAAATAGTTAAAAAAAGCAAAAAAGAAATTAGAAAAAGTAATACTCCGTATCCGTCATGCAAGAGTAGGAATATTGTGTAAACTAGGAAATAGGAAATTAAAGTAAGTGTACAGTACATCGAAAAGACATTTGAGGGGACTTGACATCTAATTAATTTATTTCCATAAGCTGCTTGAATCGACATTTGTGTCCACGTTCATTGCTTTGACAAAACAATTTCCCCCAAATCTTTCCAAAATCTTTATTAAAGTGGAAAACAGCTTGCTCGCCCTATGGGGGATTCAGAGACTTCACCTCCATGGACGCTATAAATTGACCATAATTGTGGGGAATAGCATCATCACATCCTTCAGAAGCATATACTGTTAGCATTCAGGTTAGTGTGGAAGACGAAGAAAAACATATACAGTGCATCTAAAGAAAGCATTAGCAAGTGAATGGAAGTCCCTAAACTTCTTGCAGTTTATTGGAACCTGTTCTATTGCAGTAGAAAGAGCTACAAAGAAGAAACGTTATAATAGCAACGGGTTTGCTCATGCGCTCAGCTATCCAAGCACCCAAGTACATACATAAAAGGAAGTACAAATAATGAAAATATACTCCCTCCGTAACTTTAAAATCTTCCCATTTCAAAAGTAGGTAGATTAAGAATAGTGAAAGATGATATGAATTATTGAGGGTATGAAGGAAAAATGGTGGAATAATGTGGTGGAATGTAGGATAAATCCAAAAAAAGTAGTTGTAATAGTGTATTATTGTAAGAATTATTGAGGGTATGATGGGAAGATTTAGAATTGGGAAGATTTTTTTGTTACGGACAAAAAAGGAAAGTGGGAAGATTTTTAAGATACGGAGGGAGTATATTGCAGACAATCCAGTTTGAGCAATTTGGGGAATGAAGTTTCAAGGTTTTAGTGTTTACATTGAGCATCATATTTGAAATGTAAAAGAAAACATTAAATTTACACTTCTTATAGTTGAAAGAGACTAAATGGTGAAGTTTTTGTAGTGCATAAAAAACTTCATCTTTATAAGAAATAATTAGCCTAGGGAATAAGGTTATTCAAAATAACACAAGCATTATATTGAGCTTCCATTTTACAAATTAAATAACAAGACAGGAGTAAGATATTAAGAAAATAAATTGATAACACTTCAACTTTAGTCAAGATCGTTCATGGCATTGTTGTGAATCACTAGGTTAAATCAAAATATGAATTAATTTTAAGAATGATCAATCCAGTTTAATTAATTTTTCAAGCATGATTGCATATGATTTGAGTAAGGATTTCGTAAATGCAAATGGTTTTTTTTAATTTCATATCTATGAGAATTCTCAGACATACTTGGTATTTAAAAGTGCCGATTCCATATTTATAATAAAGCCAATAAAAAGATGCATTTGCAAAATAAAATAAAGGATTTATAGATTTGAGGCTTAGAAATACTCTGAACCATTTTCTTAGTATATCGAACCACATCAAAACAAAACCATGTCTTAGTGGCATGTCATTCCGTTTAGTTTTTTAAACAATTTTAATTTTTTATGTGAAATAATAGCTTAAACAAACTATATTTGCAGGGCCTGAACAACGTATAAAGCTTAACTTTGCAATCCGAGCTAAAACTACTGGATATGTTCGGCTTAGGAATGGAATAAGCTTCTCCATGCATCCAACAATCGAACTCAACATGAATGTGCGAATGAACTTCTGAGAAATATTTACTCTGTATAATCTAAAATTTAGAAAAAATAGAAATAACAAGTCACTAGATCTTACCGATTCAGCAACTCTGTCTTACTGTGTTGCACATCTGTGGCGGTGCTCGATATTTTCGGCAGCTTGGTCGATAGAGGTTGGTGAGAAGATTTTCCAGTTCTAGGTTATGTGATAGAGAATGGGAAGATGGAATGGAGGTGGGAGACGAGGGTGATAGAAGAGGGTTTGGTTTGGGTACGTGGTTGGTTGAAACATACCGTGCGGTCTCAAGCTTGAAGAGATAAGGGAGCACTTCGTGGAAGGTCAACTAACAATGGTCAGATTCTATTGAATTTTCTAGACCTTATTAGCGTGTAAATAGGAAAAAATTAGGTGTAAAAGTTCATAATTAAGTGCTTATTATACGGTGCTTTTAGTTTTAATTCTCCTACATAAGTACATATGTACAATTGTACAAAGCCATATTCTTAAGCTTTTAAATATGTTCGAATTACTTTTTAGATTAAATTGGAAATAATAATACGTATTTATAAAAACTATACATATAAACTGATGAATCAATCGAAATCGGAGATTATATTTGAGCCCGTTTGATAATTAAATCAACTGAAACTGATGAAATTGTGGCTAAACGGTTGAATTGACTAAATATATTGAAGACATGGAAATAGCATATACTTCAATAATTAATTTAATTTCTTTGCCGATAATTTGGAGAATATTCACCAACCATGCATCGATGGGTGTTCTACAAGCAATGTATTAAAAAGAATTATTATAGATGGTCACGGTTGCTAGATAAAATATGTTTGAAAATAAGTGTCAGTTTGGTAATACCAAAACTGGCTGAATTGGTTGGTTCTGCTTAAATTTATGAAATGATGATTGAAGTGATTCAATTGACTGATTCTGCTGATTTATGAAAAAATTATATTAAATCTATATTTTATTAATAAAATAAAGAAATATTACGTGTAAAAATAACTAAAATAATCCTTTACTGCAACTTCACCAATACAGGTAGAAAAGTAACTGCAACCTTACTTTTTTTTATAACACAATCCAGCACGCGAAATTGAAAGTTACATGTTTTGTGAAAAAGTTGGCTGGTAAGCTTGATAAGTCGAAAAACAATGTTACCAAACGGGCTCTAATTATGCTTAAATTATACGTAGTACTATTTCTTTTTATATGTGGACTAAACTGACATCTATTGTAATATAAAAGCACAGTTTTTTGATGAATAGGGTTCCCTCCAAGAAATGTCAACATCAAATTTTATTTCATTTTTCATAAAAATAATTGCAAAAAAACTGTTGCGTATGGATTTTTGAAGGCTCGAGAATTGAATAGTTGCTCCACTTGGTGAGATGAAAGCTGTCCAGTTTTTATTGGCCAACACAAATTAAAGGTGAAAACAGTTCATATTGAATGCTTGGGTTAAGAAAAGATTTGAAAGATTTGAAAACAGCTCACATAGATGACGCACGAATGTCGCTATTGGTTAAAACGTGAGGTTGATACTGTTCACTACAAAAGTACGCATGTTGCTATTGGTTAACGTGAGGTTGACACTATTCACCAAAAAAGTTACGTAGTATATTCATTAGAGATGAACAGGTGCTGTCTAATCCGGACAGCCTGTTCTGGGGCATGTGTTTACACCAAATTTCCATAAATGAGTTTAAAATTTATTTAAAAAATCAGCCCATCAAATCTTGAAAGCCTTTTTCTTGAGGTGTGTAATTTCTGAGAGCACACTATCACTTCCCTATAAATACAAGGGAAATCATTCAAGGACCACCACAATTTGAAAACAATTCATGCGATTCATCCCTTTCTCCCTGTTTCTCTTTCGGCCCGCATTAAGCGAAAATAAAATCACAATATGCCTATATATGCACACACGCATAGATATGAAATTTCCTATAGAAATCGAACAGAACATATGCCTCCATGTTTTGCTAAGCAGAGAAGGGAAAAGGTAAGGAATATACAAGAAATATTTGAGTAAGGATAATTGCCATGGGAAACAACCAAAATATTTCATGGTTCAAGATCATTTGAAGTGGACATCTTCAATGAAGCAATATAATAAAGAGATGCGATCATTATAAAGATATGAAAAGTAGAGTGTTTTGATATTTGATTTATTAATGTGTTCTGTATTTGATAATTTCAATAACAATAGAAATCTCAACATATGCGTAAGCCACTCTATTGATTTTGTATTGGTGTCACTACTCCCAACTACAAGAGTTGTTAACTTTCTGATAAAACTTTCAAAAAAATCTGCATTATTGGATTGCTGCAAGGAACTAAGACCGAGAGATACATACAGAGATATCTATATAAATAAATAAGGGTAGTGATTTATATATATATATATAACTACACTGTAAAGTATATAAGTTGATTATGTTCACTAAAAACGTTTAATTTAAACAGAGGGGAGTTTTATTCAAAGGTGGTTAAACATATACTCCGTACTACGTACAAGAATTCCCTTGAAATTAATTGCCTTTAATCAATCTGTCCTCCCCGATATTTAACGCGGGGTGTCTTTTGTCGAAATGATATTCCACAATGAGGTGACTCTACTCTTAAGTTTTATTTAAATTAAAGTTTAGCATGACCTAGATTCATTACATATAACTCTTTACGTTTTTTTATTATTCCGTAATCACAGTAAATTGTGTAGGGATCCAAGATTTACACCCAGATTCCGAAAAATTCATTTCTGAATTTCAATGGCTATTCAAGGCAGGTCATGTTTTGCATTAAAAAACTTCATGATTGAGAAAAGGAAAACTACATATTTTTGAAAACTGCCTAGAACGTCATAGCAGAGCTTTTTCCTTATTGGGATTCAAATGCAGATATGCTTGGGCACATTGTCTAGGACAAAAACCTGAAACAACACTCAAGAATGATCATTCTAAAAAGATGATCATCCAAAAGAGTAGTAAAACCTTTACTTAATTGTGTAATGAGATCATTGATCATCCTCACTATGTCATTCATTGGTTGAAAGTATTAATCATAATTTTGTATGTTATTGGTTCTTGGTATGATCTATTACTAATGTACTTCATATGCTTTTATGGAAAACATGTTGTTTTGTTAATCTAAATCATATCTGGGTAGGAATGGCAGCATAAATAAATATTTGGGTAGCCATCTGAAACTTTATACGTAGTACTTTTTACAATTTTAGAAATGTCTACAAATTGAATTTAAAATCTATTTTTAAATACGTAATACATATAATGTCATATTTTTTATAGTAAAATTGTAAGACAAGTAATGTTATTTAAGAGTTAGATTTTTTAAATCTATTAAAAAAACCATGGTCATTTAACTTTCAAATATTTCGGTACACAAAATAAAATATGAATTGAAAACTTTTGGGTTTAATGCAAATAAGCAGATCGATTAAAAAAATTAGAGTAATTGTGTCTTAGTAAAATTTCAGCTAATTCTTTTGAGATATTTCATTACGAATAGAAGAAATCCATGCATGTATAATCGTAATCTTTTTTGTGCAAAAAAAAGTTAGAGTACTGTGGAAGTAAACAAATCTGATAGATTTGTAGGTTGTGGGTGTGGTGATTTACATACAGGTCCGATCCCTTTGTTTTAAGGGACGTTTGATCGGTGAAATTGAGGTGTGTAGTAGAGGGAGTGTATTCTTACCGTTTTTATAGAGCTTAGAGCGGCGGACGAGGCTGACGAGGCGGAAGAGCACTACCACCGGGTGATTACGGTGGCGGAGATTCGGTGTCGGATTGGGTGTAGCATCAGAAGTATTTGACAGTCCGGTGAGGTTTAAGATGCCGATGGTTGGAGAGAGCCTGACCGATTCATTTTGAATGGAAGAATCGAAGCGTTGAAAATAAATGAAGGGTTGGCTTCTGGAGGATTCTATGGTTTATTAGGGTGGGCTGTTGTGGTTGGACTTCACATGATCACAATCAATGGGCCTCTTATTCTGGCCTGTTAAAATTAAACGGGTTTACATATGTAGTACTACATCCGTCCCACTAACATTGGGACGGAAGAAGGTGACACGATTATTAAGAAAAGTGAATTTATGTTGTTGATATTAAATTGAAAAACTAAAAATATTCAGAATGATTTAGAGCAACACAAATTTTACCAAATTTGGTATGAGACAATCTTAGTGGAACTTCCCGAAAAGGTAAAATGAGACAATCTTAGTGGGACGGAGGCAGTATATGCTTAGCAGCTTAGGATATGTCCAACACTTTCACAAATGGTTTAGTTTTATTTGTTTTAAATAAATGTTATCATTTCTTATTTAGGAAACCGTCAATCATCTTAAATGACAAATTATTCATCAAAAATTAAAATGAATACATCTATAACACCACAATTATATACCCATTAAAACTATCTATTATCTATTAATATATAAAAGCACATTTCTTTGATGAATAGGGTTCCCCCCAAAATGTCAACATCATGCTTTTGTTCATTTTTCCATTAAAAAATTGCAATATCCTTAAACAAATGTCAAAATAAATAGAATACAAAATAATTAGTCCATATAATCTAAAGATATTGCATCCATCAGAACATAAAGTTTTGTAAGAAACCAAATCCTATTGGTACAAAGATGTAAAAAAGTATTTTGAACATAGTAACTATGCATAACATGTCACATTTTCATAAACAAACTTTATTTTAATTGTATTTATGTAATCATTTAAAAAAGTTATATACATATATACCTAAATAACATTATGTATAAATACTTATTTGAAGATTTTCTCATAAATTTATATTTATGTTTAGTTTAGGAAAGACATAACACATTTTCACATATCTGCGCACTCCCTGATTTGCCAGGTTACATCAGCAATTCGTCTAAATAATGTAATTCATATAGATAAAGACATAACACATTTTCACATATCTGCACACCTCCTGATTTGCCAGGTTACATCAGCAATTCGTCTAAATATTGCAATTCGTATAGATAAAGACATAACACATTTTCACATATCTGCACACCCCCTGATTTGCCAGGTTACATCAGCAATTCGTCTAAATAATGCAATTCGTATAGATAAAGACATAACACATTTTCACATATCTGCACCCCCCTGATTTGCCAGGTTACATCAGCAATTCGTTTAAATAATGCAATTAGTGTAGATAAAGACATAACACATTTTCACATATGTGCACACCCCCCTGATTTGCCAGGTTAAATCAGCAATTCGTCTAAATAATGCAATTCGTATAGATAAAGACATAACACATTTTCACATATCTGCACCCCCTGATTTGCCAGGTTATATCAGCAATTCGTCTAAATAATGCAATTCGTATAGATAAAGACATAACACATTTTCACATATCTGCACACCTCCCTGATTTGCCATGTTACATCAACAATTTGTCTAAATAATGCAATTCGTATAGATGTAATGTCACCATATTATTTAGTAATTATAAAAATTTATACCTTCAGTTAACATATATAGACCTTTGATTTGAAAATGAAAAAAAACTTTGTCAAAAATTTACTTGAATGAAGGATTTTAATAAGGGAATTTTTTTTAATATGAGTAAATAAGTTTGAGAATTCCAAAATAAGATTGTCATGTTTTTTATTGCCAAAATAGGCGTAATTAATGTCAAGCTTGAAAAATATTGTCATGCTTAAGGTCCAATTTTGGAATACATAAAACTTTTTTTGTCCTATTTAGTGTAATTTCCCTTTTAACAAGGGTTAATTTTAGACAGAAGGTACAAAGAAGTGTTTCATAAAATTTGCCATGGAATGTACTTTGTTTTCAAATGATGTTTATGTTGCGTGTTACTTACTCTTTTGCGGGCTATAAAAAATAATGTATTACTCTGTAATCATTAGTAAATTGTAATTTATATGTTTCATTTACGTCATGTTTTATTATTGTATGGAGTATAATTCTAAACAATTCAATTAAAATTACAAGTTTGTTTATTTTTTAATTAAAATGTTGGCTAATGTTAATTATACCCGCGGAATTTCACCAATCGTGCATCGCACGGGTATTGATGAAGAAGAGGAACCACTGAACAAGACTCAGAATGTTGTATTAAAAAAGTGTTCAACAATGTTTATGGTTACGTGAAAAGTATATATGTTATGATTTCTAAGTATTTGTTGGATGTTTTTGATCTTTTAAGTAATGCTTAGTGCTCTCTTTTTAACTATAATATATATTTTAAGTGTGTTTTGTTTAATGTTTCAAGTTATATCAATATTCCATGGAGATAGATACTCTCATCAATTGATAGTGTAATTTGAATTAGTGAACACAAACAAATTTGAAGGAAAATTCTCAGACCGTGCATCGCACGGGTGAGTTTACTAGTACTACGTAATTCCCAACGTTTCATCTCTTTATTCTTCTTCCGGAGCAGAGAGCTAAAAACTGTTATCCACCCCGTAGGAGATATAAGCGATGAAGTAGCGAGGGTTAGAAAAGAGATAGCCGCTGCATTTTAGGTCTGAAGCGTAAGGACTGTCAAATTTGGATGAACGATTAAGTCAAAAATAGTCTGAGCGAATAAGTCGTATTTTACAATAAGTCCCAAGTAAACAAATGTATATGACTGGGCGAATAAGTCATCCTTTCAATTCAGCTCATTAAGTGCCAAGTAAACGGGTCCTTACAATAACCTATCTTTCCATCTACCATATATTTTCATTGATTTATCTGTAATATTGGGCTCTTTTTTATCATTGGACCGAAAATAAATTATATATCACCAATTCATTTTATCTTTTACGAGGCTGTCTTTGCCTTTACAATGTATGCCGCTACAGGTAAAATGCGCCAGTTTAGCTATATCCGAAGGGCCGGTCCTGTCGATTTTTGGGCCTATGGCGAGATATTATATTGAGCCTATGTTCAAAACAAAAAGTAATCTCTAAATACTCCCTCCGTCCCGTTGGAATGTTCTCGTTCACTATTCATTGGTCAACTTAGGTCACTCCTAATCTTTTACTTTATTTATCAAATTTTTATCAAATTGAACTTTTCTTGATCAGGCTTTGTAGCGGTTTTAATGTAGTTTCTGAATATGTAAATTTTATTTACTAAAAATAAGCGGAGTGTGAACAGGGATCGAGTTGTTTTATCGTCAGTCAAACATCGTAAACCGAACGGGAACATTCCAACGGGATGGAGGTAGTATCAATCAACGAAAAAGGACCCGCCGTTGGATTATTCTCTTCACTTAAATCACATTTATCTGGCTCAATTTCAATATTTGCGGCTTCCGCACCTATATCACTATTTCCAAGCATGTTATGGTTTTCATTCGCAAAAGATTTTAGCGGCGATACAGCTTAAGAAGAATTTTGGGATTCAATTTCATAACAAAAACAAAATTTTCCATTGCCCCCTTCTTAATTAAGACTGCCTTTAATTTTCTAATATTTGTCTCTTTTTCTCTTTTTCCCAATTGGATTCACCAATTTTATCAAACACCTTAACAATAGTAAAACAAAATAAAGGAATTCAATTTTATAATTGCACAATACCACACAAATATGAATTTACCAAGACACTAAAAGTGCATCATATAAATCATTAATCATAATTCATAAATAAAAAGAACATTTAGTGGATTTATTATTCTTAGCTAATAGATTGAAAATAATTTACTGGCCGTTGTCGGATTGTTTGGGCTTGACAGAAGGTGTTCTAATCGCCGGCCACTGTTTGGGCTCCTCACCGGTGTCCGCTTTGGCTAATGGCGATTTGCAGGCTTGTGACACTCTCTAATGTCTACTCTTGTACAATACGGTTAAGGTCTTATTAAACCTTAGTCCTTTAGTTCCTTAGATAATTGAGTTTACTTGAAACTTGGAAACCACCGTCCAACGAATTAATTAGGTTAGTGGGATGGAGTGTTTTATGAATACGGAGTTTGGGAGACACACGGGTTGTACAGAGAGTAGAGACAGTAAATATTTTGGTAATTTTGTAATTAAAAGAATTTTAAAACCTAGAGATGTGAAGAGACTTAACTACTCAAAGAGGTATGACGCATGCCTTTTAACATTTGTTTTAAAAGTTTTAAATTTTCAACAAAATTAAACCTTAGGCCTAATTACTTGAGCTTATATACAAAAAAGAAGCCTACTCACATAAATATAAAAACAAATTTTGGAGCCTATTTTTCCCCCCTATTTTTGCGGGCCTTGGGCGGTCGCCCGTATTGCACCCCTTAGGGCCGGCCTTGTCCGATTTATGCTGCTATCTTTATCATGTTAAGTCTGATTCTCTCATCCATGCTCTATGTCAGATTCTTCTTCTGCCGTCATCCTCACTCGGCCACTCCCCTTTGCTTTTATTTATTTCAGCCGCCATTCTCTTTGGTTTTTTAGCCGCCATCCCTGCTCTAGTTCGTTTTACATTTTGTATTGTCTTTTTTATTTTACTTTTTTCGTTACTGTTACTTTAGTTAGTTTACTTTCTTTTGTTTAGTCTTTTTTCTCTTCTTCTTTGGTTTCTTTTATTTCTTGTTTCCTTCTTTTTTCTTTATATATTACTACCGAACATATTAAACATGAGTTTTATTTTGAACTCGAATAATTAAAGCATCTAAAAAGAATGAATATACACAAACGAGCATTTGAATTTTTGAAAACTCATTTGGTAAGTTATGTATGTCCATTTAGTACCTTTGTTATGCTCATTTTAAAATGTTTATCAATGCATATTTCAAAAGTCTCATATTACATTAGATTCACATAGAATTTGATTATAGACACGAGACCACACATCATGATACACAATTGCATAGTTCTAATACTCAATAACGGAGATTCGATGCTCACTGAAAATGTATTGATGTCCAATGAACAAAACATACAATTTTCATATCAATGATCATCTTGTAAGTTACATATGCTCATTTGTATAGGTCTGATGCTCATTCAAAATTCATTAATGCTCATTTAATAGAAATCACGATTTCCATTGATCTCAATAGAGGAGGTTTGATGCTCAATAAAAATGTCAGGATATTCAACTAACAAACTTTACAATCTTCATATTAATGCGCATTTTGTAAGTTACTATGCTCATCTAGTACTCATCTTATACTCATTTTCTAAATGTCATATCAATGCATTTTTTTTAAAAGTACTATTCTATTTTGCATTAGGTTCACAAAATTCACAGGAGTTGATTATAAATATAATTTAATAAGTTTTTATAAAAGAAAAATTAACAAAAAGAAAGTGAATTAGAAGTTATGAAGCAGAGATCACGATTCTGAATATTAGACTCCTAATACTCAACATAATCATTCTACATAATTGCACTACTTTGCGAACCTCATTTTCCCGCTCAGTCTCGAAGCCATCTCATCCGCACAATCCTGTTTCAATCTATGGCTATGGTTATTTTATTTCCGCCTAATCTCACTATGGGTTTTCAATTGGCCATCATCCGGAGCTCGATTTCTCTTAACTGGAGATCGAGAGCAACATTGACAAGCTTTCTATTCTCCTTCCTCACCATCGATCTAACCTCGGTCTATTGTCGAACGCCTTCATCTCTCTCCCCAACCAAATCTATTCGGCCGTAATCTCATCTCTCTGTGAGGAAGGCCTTCATCTCCCTCCCAAAACAATCGATCAAGATGCATGTGAGGGATGTTGTAGCAGCATCAAGTTTTAAAGGACGCCCAATCAGCCCCGCAATATCAAACAAAGCCCGCTTTTCATGCAAGTGAATAGGTAAGTGTTCAAAGTTTATCCATAAAGGAACAATAGGGGACTCCACGTTAGGTTTGAATTCCGGAGTCCATTTAGTAACTCGCATGAGGTTGCCAAAGATATCCCAATTTTGACGGTTTCAGCATCGAAAATAATCTTCCTCCATATCAAAACGTATCAAGATGTGTTTCCGTTCGAGAATACCCAAATGAAACACACTCTTGAACCCAATTAGTTCAAAAGCTTTCTTCAGAGAGGCCATAGGCGGTCTACCATTAAAAAAATATCCCACTAGAGCTCTACCATACCTCGCAGCAAAAAATTTGGCATCATCCTCAGGAAAAGCAATAGACGGCATACCTTTATACCGAGAGACAATTCTATTATATACGAAAAATATTTGATTCACACTCGTGGATGCTTTTTTGCATTCGTCGCAACTTCGTCATATTAAATTGATTTTTCCCGGCTAATTTGAAGCTCATTTCAAAGAAGTGACTCAATATATATATATATATATATATATATATATATATATATATATATATATATATATATGTATATATATATATATATATGATTCAATTGCATTGAGAACGGTGCTGTTGGGGTATATTACCCCGGCCCATTGCTGTCTAGAGGCCCAAGACATCACCCCGGTACGGGGCCCAATCTACGAAGCTTATTTAGGCCAACTGGCCCATTTTGGCCTACCCGGCCCATTTCGGCCCAGCTGGCCCGTAAGGATGGGAGGCTTTCCCTATAAATAGGAATTCTTACTTCCATTTAGAGGATCTTTCTTGGCTCTCCTCCCGTGAGAGCTAGCTTCTCCCCTGCTTCTTTCTCCTTTGTAGAATAGCTAAAAGACTCCCATTAATGGAGCTTCAACATATGTACTATGTAAAGGGTGAGGAGAGCATATTAATGAGAAAGAACGGGCTTGGACGTTAGCATAAAAATTTCCGTGGTTTTCTCCCTTTCTAGGTTTCCACGTAAAAATCGAGAGTTATACCAAATTTATACTCTATATTTACAACCTTATGTTGGATTAAAATCAACAGGTGCCTAATGTGAGAACGCGAGAACGATTTCATTTAAATCAATGTGGTGCATAATGGAGACCATCGCCTGAGACACTTTTTAACTTTTGCCGATACCAACTCAATATTAAATAATCATGGTTGTATTTTTGTAAATATTACTCTTAAAACGAATAAGTACAACTAGTGAGCCTTATTGTGCATCATATTGGGGTAAACGTGTGTGTTCTCACGCTCTCACGTTAAGCATGGTTCTCATTTGATATTTAATATATACATAAACATGGATAAAAATGTCGGTAACAATCCGTCACTTAAAATTTGTCCAACTTATCATTTTGAAATGTCCCAAAAATTCTTCTCATTTCCATTTTGGAAAAGTTTTGTGTTGATAGCATTTATTTTATCTTTTTTTATTCAACCACAAGCATACACTTCACTTTATTCATACTTTCTTAATCTCCGATCCAAGTCAAATTGAGAAAATTTTAAGCGACGAAGGGATTTAAGGATTATCTCTTAATATCTAAAAAGAAAACAAATATTTCAAAAAAGGTTCTCACTCAAAAAGGTCAACATCAAATCAAAGAACAATATATTACATGACATCTCAAAAGTTTCACATTGACAAAATATAAGTATAAGTAAATAACAAATAAATTATACAATCGGAGTTTTTGCTCCGAAATAGAAGATAGTAGCGTTTCAGATTTTTTTTTGCCACAGAGAAAAAACTGATTTTAAAAAAGTATATAATAACATTGATTGGTCAAAAGTACTTCTCCTAATATCTAAAACGAAAAGGAATATGTCGGAACATTCTCCTCCTAAATTTGCCCACTTTAAAAATAATAAAAAACGTACATATTATTTTCTATCTTGGAATTTTAATTTAGGTTCGGACCTGAAAAAAAAATGAATTATCAATCCAGGACCTGAAAGATAAAATGTATCAGTATATGACCTGAATGACGGAAAACTATCAATCTAGGACCTAACATTTCATAAGTTTTGATTTATTTAATTTGTTATTAATTCTATTGCTAATTAGTAGACTTTTTTGCTATATCTATGAGACTTATTATTGAACCAAAAAGAAGTAACTATTACATCAATGAGCCATATGAAAAGACATGGTGATCCCGATCATGTGAAAGGACCTGAAAAACATGCAAAAAATCTTTTAATATTATATCAAGGCAAGAACACATGATGATACATTAATAGTACTACTCATACCAACAAGATGCATCTCCTTTTAAAGGAAATTTATCAAGGCGCGTACGAGTGAGGACAAAGTGCGAGGAAATAGCTTGTGGTGGTTTGTGAGGACAAATTGAACTTCAATTACAAGCTCACATATAGCGGTGGGGCTATGAGCCATAAACTTGCAGAGGCCTTATGCATATGTAGGCTTCCAGCACCGGACGAACAATTTACTTGGTGGATGTGATTATATTTTAATTACAAGTTGACATATAGCGGGTTGGACTCTGGCCCAAAAACTTGCGGATGGCCTATCCATTTGTACACAATTAACCAGTCATCGTAGTTGGTGGGATTTTGATTTTGATTTTTTTTTGTGATTTGTCACTCTATTTGATCCCTAATAAGTGATTGTTTTTATTTTCTGATAAAAATAGTTACATATTATATACTTCGTATATTTAATTTGAGCCGACCTGTTTCCTTAATTGAAAGAGAATTAATTGATGTTCAATTAATTACTGTTCATTCAAGGCAACAAGTGGGATCAGACTACACATACATACTGTAATTAGTGAAGTAATCATTCCTAACTCCTAAGGAATGGCTAACAAGCTAGACTTTGTTGACAATCTATTTGTGAAGCATATTTCTAAAAATGTTGATACGTTCAAATACTTGCGGTGTGGAAAATATTTGATTCACACTCGTGGATGCTTTTTTGCATTCGTTGCAACTTCGTCATATTACATTGTGGATCGTTGCGCTTACCGCTACACTAAAAGCAATCGCTGATAGTGTAGCACGCTCCTCTAACTATATAGCACATGTGAAGCGCCACGCGGTTCGATTGCACCGGCAGGCTGGCTGTTGCTGGCACCGTGATGAGTGTTTTCTCGCACTTAAAAAAATTGGAATATAGTGGTGTAGGTACGAGTATCGTCTCCACAGGGACGGACAAAAGGGAATCAAGAATTAATTAAATTCAGCGATTAAAAATAAATAAATAAAATAAATGCGTCGTGCGAGATTGGTTGGTTTGGAAAATAAAACTAATGCAAACAATTAAACTAGGGGGTTCTTTCTAATTAATGACGAAGGGAACAGGGATCGATTCCGGGGTAACCAGATTTCTGGCAGATCAGGCCTAATTACATGAAATTAATTTAATTGAGCCTAGCTAATCATTACTAAGTTCTTACCGCTCTCGCGGCGTAGAGTACAATAATTTAGGGGACCAGGCTGATCTCTCATGCGACAGGATCCTAAATTATTGCCAAGACGAGCGAGCTTACGGCCCCTTAATCGCTACTAATCTCTTAGCGAACGATTAAGTGTGTGTGTGAATGTGTCCTAGAACAAATTAGATCTCTCTTAATTTATTCTACATGCAATTGTAATTCTAGTCGCGATTCTAGGTTAAAAGATATCAATTAAATTATTCAAACACAAATTAAACGACATTCATGCAATTAAACCGAAAAGAATCTAGCCATACATCATGATTAACCCCTTCATCAATCCCAAATCCCTAATTAAAACTACTCACAATTCATAATTGAAGAATCAATAGAATTGGAATAAAAAGAATTAATTGTCATTAATTAGAAAGGTGGAACTTACAAAGAATCCCAAAAGATTGATGAACAAGGCTGAAAAGCCCTCTAAAATTCGTGCTAGGCACTCTCTCTAAGCTCCCCCCCCTCGAAAACGGGGGTTTACAGGCTGTTTAAATAGAAAAATCAGGTGAAATTTGAGCTGAATTAGGATTTTCGGAGCCAGACACGATGCCAGGCACGATCGTGCCTTCGATCGTGCCTCCGGAGCAAAAACGCGCATTTTGGGCAGGCACGATCGTGCCTCCCTCCAGGCACGATCGTGCCTGGCTGGCAGTAACTCCTCCGTGTTTTCTCTTCACGCACGATCGTGTCTGACTTTGAGGGCACGATCGTGCCTACTTAACTTCCGAATTTGGCAATGCTTTCTTCATGAAAGTTGTAGATAATGAAGTCCTCTATCCACCCAAATTTGCCGAATGTGATTTGAATCATCCAATCAAGAGATATGATCAAAACGGGGGAAGGTGTCCTTCTGAAATCGCAGCAGAGATCATCTGACTTCATTGTCTGTTTTCACCTTCTTCCTCTCAGATTCTCGCAAAGATGTCTTCATATGATTTGTAGCCCTTGAAGTTGGCTTTCCTATGGAACTTGAATCGTGTACATTGGATGTTTCTTCAAAGAGATATGCTTGAACGATTGACAGAAGGTCATCCTGATTGTCGTTTTCAAGCTTCATTCGTCTTCTTTTGATCCCGAAGCCAATCCTAGAGCTCTTTTTTCCTTCAAATCTTCATCGTGAATCTTCCGGTGACCTCCAAAGCCATCAAATCATTCTCAAATGCTTCTCAAATCATCCCGATTGTTCCTCAAGTGCCGGTGCCGGACTCAAATTCCCTGATTTTGACTACAAACAACACAAAACTCGAACCAACGCCCGGTAAACATAACTTGAGCTAAAATTGAGACTTGTAACACCTTAAAACTAGGAAAATCATCAAAAGCCGATCTCAACACGCATCAAATACGTGTCAAAATACGGACTTATCACACCGCATACCCGCGGCCCAACAATCTCCCCCCCCAGCACCTGCCAACCTACAACTGCGCAGCATGCTGTTGCCGGGGCTCGAACCCGTGACCTTGGCTCTGATACCACTTGTGGATCGTTGCGCTTACTGCTACACTAAAAGCAATCGCTGATAGTGTAGCACGCTCCTCTCCCTTTATAGCACATGCGAAGCGCCACGCGGTTCGATTGCACCGACAGGCTGGCTGTTGCTGGCACCGCATACCCGCAGCCCAACATACATTCATTTTTCCCGACTAAATTGAAGCTCATTTCAAAGAAGTGAATATATATATATGATTCAATTGCATTGAGAACGGTGCCTAATGTGAGAACGCGAGAACACTTGCATTTAAGTCAATGTGGTGCACAATGGAGACCATCTGAGACGCTTTTTAACTTTTGCTGATACCAACTCAATATTAAATAATCGTGGTTGTATTTTTGTAAATATTACTCTTAAAACGAATAAGTACAACTAGTGAGTCTTATTGTGCATCATATTGGGTAAACGTGTGTGTTCTCACGCTTTCATGTCAAGCATGGTTCTCATTTGATATGTAATATATAGATATACAAGGATAAAAATGTCAGTAACATTCATCCGTCACTTAAAATTTGTCCAACTTATCATTTTGAAATGTCCAAAAAATTCTTCTCATTTCCATTTTTGAAACGTTTTGTGTTGGTAGCATTCCTTTTATCTTTTTTACTCAACCACAACCATACAAATCCAAGTCAAATTGAGAAAATTTTCTTACTTTCTTTTGACAGGTCCAACTTATATCTTTTTTGAAAAGTTGACTTTATTCATACTTTCTTAATCTCCTATCCAAGTCAAATTGAGAAGAATTTTATGCGATGGAGGGACTTAAGGATTATCTCTTAGTATCTAAAAAGAAAAAAAAAATCTTTCAACAAAAGTTCTCATTCAAAAAGGTCAACATCAAATCAAAGAACAATATATTACATGACATCTCAAAAGTTTCACATTGACAAAATATAAGTATAAGTAAATAACAAATAAACTATACTATCAGATTTTTTGCTCTGAAATAATAGTTAGTAGTGTTTCAGATATTTTTTTTTGCCACAGTGAAATCAATCCTAAGGAATGGCTAACACATTAGACTTTGTTGACAATCTATTCGTGAAGCATAAAAATGTTGATACGTGCAAATACTTGCGGTGTGGAAAAAAATTGATTCATACTTGTGGATGCTTTTTGCATTCGTCGCAACGTCGTCATATTAAATTGATTTTTCACGACTAAATTGAAGCTCATTTCAAAGAAGTGACTATACATACACACACACACACACACACACACACACACACACATATATATATATATATATATATATATATGGGGTTAGCTCCTGTGAGAACACCCTCTTAGGAGAGGAAAAAAGATTCAAATCAAACCATTGATTAACCTTTAATAGTTCTAATCCGATGGTCTAGAAATATTTAAAAAAGGAGAAAATGGTGCATTATTTTCGGATGATTTGAGTAGTATATAAGGTAACGTGCATTTTAACATTTACTAAAGGGCATAATGGTAAAGTTAATCCAAGTTGTTATCTTACACGTACACCATTATAGGAAGACTTCCTAAAAATTAGGCTAAAAATAACTCCCAATTACTCTAATAAATAGTTCATATTATTTAATCTTCTTTCCAAGTTTATTATTCTCTCACATAATTTAGATACCCAATTTAAAAATAAATGTAAGCAATTCAAAATTATTTTTCATGATTCACCTATTTCTTTTTAGATGCAATATTCAATCAATAAATATTGCACTCAACAGTCGAATATATGCACTTTTTACTCAAACTTATGTTGCATGCAACATCAATTTAATTAAATATTTGAATTTGTTACACATATAGTAATCTAAATCATCAGGACCACTCACGAATGGAACTTAACACTGTGAAGATAAACTTATTTTTTATCAAATAATTTTCACTCTTACATATCACACATTTTTATACGATCAGTCTGCACTTTTCATAATGTTATCCTGCACTTTACACAGGTAGATTTTCACTTTTATACATTTTTAACCAATATGATTTTCAATGAAATGAAAAATAAAGATATAAACATATGACTTAACAATAATCATGTGCATTTGAAATAAACACAAAAGTGCACTATCATATAATAGTTTATTAATTGCACTTTTCAGACAAAATGAAACACATGTTTGTCATGTGCATTCTAAATACAAACAAATGTGCAATACAATACTATATCACATTCTCAATTTTTACATTGACATTTTTAGCAAAATG
This sequence comes from Cuscuta epithymum, assembly GCA_945859915.1. Taxonomy (NCBI): domain Eukaryota; kingdom Viridiplantae; phylum Streptophyta; class Magnoliopsida; order Solanales; family Convolvulaceae; genus Cuscuta; species Cuscuta epithymum. The sequence goes on along the minus strand of CAMAPF010001035.1, from coordinate 1,205,242 downwards.
ATATGCACTTTCATTGCTTCTCTTATACTGGTACAAATTTACATTCACATTTTTGTTCAAAATACAATGCACTTGTTTCACTTTTGTGGTACTCCATATATATATATATATATATATATATATATATATATATATATATATATATATATATATATATTTATATAAAATTATGCAGATGATAGGAGAGGAAAATATGAAAATGGATTAGAGCATGTGAATCTACAATCAGAGGATATTAATGGAGTACCACAAAAGTGAAACAAGTGCATTGTATTTTGAACAAAAATGTGAATGTAAATTTGTACCAGTATAAGAGAAGCAATGAAAGTGCATATCATTTTGCTAAAAATGTCAATGTAAAAATTGAGAATGTGATATAGTATTGTATTGCACATTTTTTTGTATTTAGAATGCACATGACAAACATGTGTTTCATTTTGTCTGAAAAGTGCAATTAATAAACTATTATATGATAGTGCACTTTTGTGTTTATTTCAAATGCACATGATTATTGTTAAGTCATATGTTTATATCTTTATTTTTCATTTCATTGAAAATCATATTGGTTAAAAAATGTATAAAAGTGAAAATCTACCTGTGTAAAGTGCAGGATAACATTATGAAAAGTGCAGACTGATCGTATAAAAATGTGTGATATGTAAGAGTGAAAATTATTTGATAAAAAATAAGTTTATCTTCACAGTGTTAAGTTCCATTCGTGAGTGGTCCTGATGATTTAGATTACTATATGTGTAACAAATTCAAATATTTAATTAAATTGATGTTGCATGCAACATAAGTTTGAGTAAAAAGTGCATATATTCGACTGTTGAGTGCAATATTTATTGATTGAATATTGCATCTAAAAAGAAATAGGTGAATCATGAAAAATAATTTTGAATTGCTTACATTTATTTTTAAATTGGGTATCTAAATTATGTGAGAGAATAATAAACTTGGAAAGAAGATTAAATAATATGAACTATTTATTAGAGTAATTGGGAGTTATTTTTAGCCTAATTTTTAGGAAGTCTTCCTATAATGGTGTACGTGTAAGATAACAACTTGGATTAACTTTACCATTATGCCCTTTATTAAATGTTAAAATGCACGTTACCTTATATACTACTCAAATCATCCGAAAATAATGCACCATTTTCTCCTTTTTTAAATATTTCTAGACCATCGGATTAGAACTATTAAAGGTTAATCAATGGTTTGATTTGAATCTTTTTTCCTCTCCTAAGAGGGTGTTCTTACAGGAGCTAACCCCTATATATAGGGATATATATATATATATATATATATATATATATATATATATAGATTTGGGATCATATACAAAGTCAACTTAATTTACAAAATACAAAGTGATCATAACCGTCTATCTAAGCCTTTTTTTGTGCGCAGGTTTTAATTTCAGCCGCGTACGTGAGGGTGTTTTGGGGCATCGCATATCGGTCTAAACATGGAAATACAATCACGTCCCAACTCTCTTTCCTTAATACTCTGTTTCCATATTTGCGATCAACACCACATTCCTGCTCGACTCAGACCTGCGCTTCACTGCTGCTTCCATTCTTGTGTCGTTGAAAGGTCAGGATGTCATCAAACGCGGTAGAATCCGAATCAGGTTCGGTTCTATTATCTTTGTTTGAATACAAAAAAGAAATCTTAAAACATTTTTAATACCAGCAAATTGCAAACGAACTTTGTTTGACTAAAGAAAATCCGAATTAACATTTAACGTCTAAGTTGGAGATGCTGAAGTGCTATTTATTTAAAATGAATAAAATAATTAACAATTCTACTGTCGTATTATACTTCTGTGAAATTCATGGTTGTTGTTTATGGCTTGCGTTTTGCATGCACGAGGATTCACTGTAGTACGTTTACATTGCTTGCTTTCAAACATAGTTTGATTTTTTCATATTTTTCTCCTAGTCACACTTCGTAGCTTAAATGCAAGAATACTTTAATCATGGTGCAGTTCGAATTTTAAAGAGGTTTATTGTTATCTGTTTTTATTTTTATTTTTTAATCTCCAAATTTTTAATTGATTTTCTATTTTTCTTTATATAGGTGTGAAATGTAATTTAGAAATTTCTCCCGGTTGTACAAAGTATTGGACTCCTGACTGTCAACCAGATAAGAAACCCTTTGTTGGCATGCTCTTTCCTGATCTACAAGCCGGCATTGATTTTTACAAAGCATATGCAGCTGAAGTGGGTTTCACGGTTCGTTCGCATACATTATCGAAGGCCAAGGATGGTCACCCTATGTTGAAGTATTTGATATGTAGTAGAGCGGGGTATAAGAATAATGGTCGTAGTACTGTTGTCCCCGCTGTTCCCGTTGTCCCCGTTGTCCCCGATGTCCCCGCTGTCCCCACTGTCCCCGCTGTCGTCAATAATGGTGCTTCTACATCCAAAGGTAGTAAGCAGAATAGAAAACGTGTGTCAAATAGAGTTGGATGCAAAGCACTTTTAACTCTAAAATTTGCTGGTAATGATGGTTTCTCTGTATTTGCGTTTGAGGAGCGTCACAATCATTCCATGTGTTCTGAACAGTCAAAACAATTCCTAAGAGTTAATAGGAATTTAGATCTCGGTCATCAAAAGTTTGTTCTCAATTGTTTCAGAGCAAATATTGGTACAAAGAAATCATATAGATTGTATAAGGAGACTGTAGGGGGTTATTCTAGCATTGGCGCGACTGCTGTGGATTTTAAGAACTTTAAGCGCGACCTTATGGCCTACATATCTGGAGTCGATGCCCAAATGGTCATCGATAAGTTATTCAGGAAACAAGAAGTGTGCTCTGCTTTTTTCTTTGATTATGATGTTGATGAAGATGACCAGCTCACAAGATTGTTTTGGGCGGATCCCATTTGTCGCAAGAACTATGCATTGTTTGGTGATGTTGTTTCATTTGATGCTATGTATGGAACAAATAGGTGTTTGTTTACTTCAATTCGTGACTAATTGTTTCAATTTTATTTAATTATTTAAATTATGTGCACCTTGACCATATGTTCTTTGCATCTGTCATAACTGCATTATGCACCTATTATTTGGATTCTGATTTGTACATCGTATTTGTTATATTGGCAGGTACAATATGGTATTTGGTCCTTTCACAGGCGTTGACAATCACAGAAAGTGCATTACGTTTGGCGCCGGTTTGTTAGCCAAGGAGGATGTCGATTCCTACACTTGGCTTTTCACACGCTTCATGCATGCAATGGGACGTGAACCAACATGCATTATTACAGACCAAGACCCAGCTATGCGCATTGCAATTGAGAAGGTATTTTCAGCTTCCAAACATCGGTACTGTATGTGGCACATTATGTCAAAAGTGACACAGAAGGTAGGTCCGATCTTAAGTAATAATGAAGCTTTTATGTCATCACTGAATTCAATTGTGTGGAGCCATTATCTTGACACAACCCAGTTTGAAGATAAGTGGACATCACTCATGGAAGAGTATGACTTGACAGCGCATGATTGGTTTTGTCACATGTTTGAGTTGCGTAGATGGTGGATTCCCTCTTATTTTAGAGATACCTTTATGGCCGGTTTGCTTCATACCACCTCGCGCTCTGAGAGTGAGAATTCCTTCTTTCGGGAATTTACTAACCCACACTTTAGTTTAGTTGAATTTTTCATGCAGTTTGAGAGTGCAATGGATGCACAAAGGCATAATCATGACAAATTGAATTCTGATTCGGAGGCATACATTCCAGATCTGAAGACTCCTTTAGCAATGGAAAAGGCAGCCACAGATGTTTTCACGCGTTCCGTTTTCTATGACCTGCAAGTGGAATTATCTTCAGCGTGTTTTGCATGTCGTGTCATACATGTGGATGGCCGTGATGGTGTTTTTGACTATCGGATTTGTGACGAAAGGAATTTGGAGTTTAAAGTTCATTTTCAAATGTCTGATATGAAGGCGGAGTGCAGTTGCAAATTCTTCCAGCGGATTGGTTTGGTTTGTCGTCACATCTTTCTTGTCTTAAAGGACTCGAAAGTTGAACAGATTCCAGAACATTTTATTAATACCCGTTGGTGTAAGAAGGGTTTAATCAAACCGTTGTCCGAAATCTCTGATTCTGTATTTCAGCAATGCATCACGCTAGAGGAGAATAAGATGGGTGTGAACTCTTTATGGTCTGATATATATGCATGCATGGCTCTCGTTGAAAATAACCCAAGTTACTTGCAGCAGTTTTCAAGCATTATTAAAGATCAAAAAGAGATTCTTCTTTCCCTTCAGAGTGGGGTTGCACAGTCATCAACGAAGCAGTCGGTATTTGAGTCCTTTTATGGTTCCGCTGCGCCTTCTGTCGTCACAGTTCATCCTCCACAACAAGCGAAGAATAAAGGTTCAGGACGTAGGATCAAGTCTTCGAAAGAGGTTTCTATCCAAGAATCTAAACGTCCCAAGAGACTTTGCCGTTCATGCAATGAGATGTGCCATCATGATAGCCGGAATTGTCCGTTGAATAAATAGCTAGTATTGTTTAAGATCATGGTTTTTATTGCTTAATGGATTATCTTTGTTTTTTTTCCCAGTGGATGTAAACTGTCGACAAATTATTTTTGATGAATCTTTTTTTATAAAGTATCCACCTCGTTAATATCTTTGCTGCTTTATACACAATATTTGTATGCATATTCGTATTCACTTATATGCACCCTGTACTTCTACACTATTGTGCAGTCTTGAAGTTTAGAAATTTAGAAATTGTATGAGTCCCACATGCGTGTTTTGAAGTTATGATCATTGGTGCAGTCTTCATTTCTTTTCTAACAATTTTTTAAACAACAAATTCGCCAGACATTTTTTTAAAAAATCATAGGTAAGTTTTTACACAAATTTAATGACAGAATGTCACATATTGTCAGGTGGTTTTTTTAAACAAAAGTAATGACATTTGTTGAGTAAGTAATTAAAACCATCAATGCATGAATATATTGTCAAATGCACACGAGAATGATGTCAAATGCACCATGCATTTACAAAGCTTCATTATAAATTACTTTGTATTATGTACATTGGACAAAACGTATCCCATGCAAAAGTAATTACCATTTCGAAATATAGGTTGTTATGCAATTTAAATTAAAGTAACTACAAGCATAAATCCAAATAAAATAAACTCATGTAAATCCAGTTCCTACTTAGGTAGTTAGATTAGTTAGTACACTGTCATTCATATGCACACCAAAATACATTCATGTGCATCTTAACCCCTTGTTGAAAAAACAACAATATCATTAATGATATGCCACACATAATGCAATCATGAACATATTCAAATACACCCATTGCTTAATTCAAACACATGATACATATTCCACTACACTCATCTGCATCTTAAGTACTTCACTAAGATATCAGAAATCACATGCATGTTTACCAACAATATATGCACCTAAAAGCAATTCCAAATGCACCTAACCCAGTCTTCATCTGCATATTAATTCCATGACCCAAAAAATGAATAAGCATTTGAAAACAAACCCAGTCTGCATTTATTTCACAGTTCAATTGCAGCTTTACGTAATGTCTTTTGCACCATAAAAATTGAATCTAAGTTATTTCTAAGTTTTTTCAAGTACACAATGCATTTACAAAGCTTCATTGTAAATTACTTTGTATTCTGTACATGGACAAAATGTATCCCATGCAAAAGTAATTACCATTTCGAAATATAGGCTGTTATGCAATTTAAATTAAATTAACTACAAGCACAAATCCAAATAAAATAAACTCATGTAAACTTGGAACATATATTAAAACCAAGTACAATCAACGTCAACTCTCACACACAAATATTATTCCGGAACCTGGAATCCAAGCTATAATTCAATTTAAATTAAATTAACTTTAAACCAAGCATACTTCAATTTAAATTAAATTAAATACAAGCATAAATCCAATTAAAATAAACTCATGTGAACCTGGAACATATATTAAAACCAACTATATTCAACGTCAACTTTCACACACAAATAGTAAGCATAAATATGTTTTTTATTAAAAATAATGTGAATAAGTCATTGTAAACTGTAATTTTAATATAGTCAAACTGATGTCAACTTCAAATTTCGCTGAATTGATTAATTGGGCGCTGCTCCCTTCTTCTTCTCTCCCACCTTTTCATTCTCTTCTTTAGCTTTCTTGAGAAAATTCTTTGCCTTCAGCAAGTTTGAATGCATGTAGTCATTCTTCTCATTCAGTAGAATTGCAGAAATGTACTTCACGCGTAACGTCCCTACCAGCTTGGTGTCGGTTTCCTTTAGCCCAATATTCCATCCTTGCAAGCCTTGACCTTGATATGTCTCCATATGCCGCATTGTGAAGATGCCATAGTCATAAATGTTCTTCGTCTGCCTCCACTCCATTCCTAGCCTCTTCGGTGTTGCCTTCCTCACTTTATCAGATTTGGTCATCAGATTCCTTGAATCCATGTACTTCACAAACATATTTATCTGCACAAAGTTTTGCTTAGCCTTGTAATTTTCATTTATCACTTACAAAATTAGAACGACAATGCACCTTACCACAAGTACTAGTTACATAATTTTATTTCATACCACGTTTTGAGGCATTTCCCCGTATTTATCAAATTTGCGTACGCTAGCTGATGAACTGTCAATGATATCCACACGCTTCAGCTTAGTATTCAGACAAATTACATAGCAGTGATGCACTTGCATTATCGGGAAGAAGAACTGCACCAAAATACCCATTTTTTAGAATTTACAATTTAATAGCAATGCATTATATTTCATTAAAACCGCATACCAAATCAACTTTTGAAAGTGCAGTGTGCTCTTTAATTGCCTCCAACCCAAACTCAATGGCTTCCACAAAAAGTGTGTAAGCACGGTCTTCATTCAATCCTAGGTCCGCCTGTGTGTCAAGCTACACAACACAGTTCCAAAGTAGTTAAATCACACTGTCTTTTTTATACATTGTGTTCAAAATACAATTTAAAAATACATAAACAAAACATATTTTTTCGTGCATTTGTACTTACACAAGGCAAGACTTTAGCAAATAATCTACTTGTAGACTCACTGCTTCTAACTGTCTCTTTACAGTTAAGAATGAATGCCCAGGTATTGATTACACTTTCCTCGATGTGTCGACCATCCTTGATGCTCATCAGTTGCCCGCGGGTAAGCTGCAATTGGTCAAGGGCTTTGAAAATAACCTCATTCCTATAGAGGTTGCATGCAATAAAAAATCAGTTGCATTCAATTTTATCATCCCCATGTTTAAAGTTGAAATGAATTTTGTAATTCACAGTGCACTTACCCATCTCCAGCTACGTCTAGAAGTATCCAATCACTCATGGCGCGTTCATCTTTCGTTATTGCAGCACTTAGATCAATAACTCTTCTTACGTAGGGTGATTTCTGGGTTGCTGCAGCCGTTTGTTTTCTTCTTAGCTGGCCCAATTCTTCTGTCTCTTCAATGTCCTGTTGGCATCAATGTTTTAAAAAAATTACATAAATACTACTGCTAAATTTTCAATTCTAATCACTGATTTTTGTAGTTTCTGTAATTACCTTTCTGATATCCAGCACATGATTAATATTTGAGCTTGATTGACCACCAACTGCTACCATTTGCTCATTTAAAGGCATCTGCACACTTGCATCGGCTTTTCCCTTCCCCTTTTCATTTATATTGTTCTTCTCGAACCCCATCAGAGCATCACCGCTTACTTCATTTGGGGGATCGTCTTGTGTCAGACCTATACTAAAGTTTGGCATATCTTTCCTCCTTTGAAGAACCTTTGTTCTCTTTATACCGTCCACCTCAGCTTCAGCCAATATTTCAAGGTTGACTGGGTTTGACCAAAACACCTCCATCTCCCTGTCCATCTGTGTAGGTGTGGCAAAATCCGGAGAATTTTTCTTCTGTAAAACAGCCATGAGCATATTCGCCGCTTGCCCCAACTCTTTCAACTCTTCACTGCCACGAAGTACATCGGGAGATGCATCTAACATATTCATGATGTCAGTCGTTGTCTTAACAAATAAGCTGGTCTTATTAGCAAAGCGTTGCATAACGTCCTGTCATTTGCAAAAAAAAAAAATTAGGCATTTGCTAACTTAGATACAACAATCTTGAAACAAGGTAGACAAATGGTTCTTTAATAACATTCCTCTTAAAGAATCAAACAATTCTGCACATTCACTAATTCATAACCATGCAAGGTATAAAAATAAGTGGACCAGACATGTAGTCTCCTGCAAGCACATATATGTCATAATTTACTATACCTCTTCTGCACCCGTTGTCGTCGAGGGCTGTCCCACATCCTCGGTTCTCTCTTCTGCGGTGACAGTTTTCCCCGTCCCTTGGTTCATTGTCATCTTCTCATCTACATACCCTAACCCAAATCCTCCAGCCTCAACTTCTTCAGATTCCCTCTCCCTCAATAACTGTGTGCTCCATCCCATTATAGCGGGAACCTTCCTAGGCACACTTCTTCTATATACTTCCACCCTATCCACATACAACACCTACAAAAAAATGAAGAATTACTTTAACTTTATCAACGGTATTCATATGTATATTCTATTTGCAGTTTAAAACCAACTGTTTTGCACATTGTTTTCAATCACACACAAATAACTTCTTATTGCCTTACCACCTCCATTTCACCTAACTGTAAATGCACTCTCAGAAGCTCCAATATATATAACTCAATCACTAATACATCAGTATTATGAACAAATCTTAAATTAATGCACCACACATTTTATAAAACTGCATATTCAATTACCATAAAATGCACAATCACATAATGTTTGCACAGTGAACATTGATTTGCATCTTTAGGTTAACCATTTTGCATATTAGTTTTCCATCACACAAGTTTTACTTAATATTGCATTAAAATGCACTTTCAGTAACTCGAAATGCACTTTCAGTAACTCGAAATGCACTTTCAGTAACTCCAATTCATCAAAAAATCAATAATTCATCTGTCTTAATTCTCAATCTTAAAGTAATGCACCTCACCTTCTACAAAAGTGCATATTCAACTACGTTAATATGCATAATCACATAATACATGCACCACACCTTTTATAAAACTGTACCCTACCTAAATACCACACAAACTGCACATTGAACTACCTAAACATATTAAAATACAATGTACTCACCATCAAGAAAAGGAGCGGACCAGTGAATGCCTTTTCCTTTCCCTTAGCCCATTCTCTTTTCTTCTCAATTAGAGCCTTTATCACATATTCACACCAATTTAAATCTTTGATTCCTTTTGTGTCCTTCAAATTGTTTATGAAGGAGCAGTTTATATATCCGTTCCTTGTATTCTCTATCAAGGTCGATATAACGAGAATTATGAAGTTTCGCACAAAGCATTCTCCACCTTCCTCACATCTTAGTATTTCACGCACCACCTCTATTGGCAAAACTTTATCCTTTCCTCCGAAAGAAGCCCTCCACTCATCCAGCATTTCGCTTTTATCTCCTTTCCCCCTTTTTAACACTGCTTTGTCACCGCGTGGAAATCCCAAAACCAGCTCCACATCTTCTTCTGTGATGTGAATTTTCCTACCTTTACCTAACTTCAGTGAACAACTAATTGGGTCAAAGTTGTCCACAATCCAATAACCAAGCTTAGACGGCAACTCTCTGATTCCTAGGTCTAACAAAGCCCCAAATCCAACTTCACGCACTTGTTCTCGCTGTTTGTGACTCAATTTCGAAATAGCATTCATCACCACATTCGGTGATGATCTAGTGTAGAGGCTGTGGTACTGAACCTTCAAGTCATTCACAACAGCCCGCTTCTCCTTCTTCTTTGGTCTGCCCGCACGCTCTTTTTCCTTTCTCACCACTTGTTTTGGTAAATTCACAAAATCTTCATCACTGCCAGCTTCCTCACATTCATGAATGTCTGCCTCACTGCCATCTTCGGTATCAGGCACCACCACATCATTAACGTTTTCATTGCACACTTCTGTCTCCTTGTTTATCCTTCCACTCCTCCTTCTTTCACCACTTTCTTGACCAGTGCTTCTCTTTCCACGAGCAGCCTTAGATCCTGCACATTGAAAAGAGCATTTCATTTAAAATTGAATTAAATGAATTAGCACACCATTTTAATAATCTGTTTGCACCCCTTAATCATATGCACTGCATAATATATGTATTTGCACCCCTTAACAGTTCACATCTACGAAAGAAACTTGGTTGTAATCAAACCTTTCAATTGGCCTCTTGATATGCTCCTGGATTTCTTGGATGCAGCAACTTTTTCATTTTCCTTTTTCAACCTTCTCTCTACTTCTTTTTCCATCAACTCAAGTCCTAAATTGTCTTCTATAAATGCACCTGCATTTGAGGATAATTTTTTGTCATTCATACACCATAAAATATTCAATACAATCAATATTTACTATTTTTAACCTTGGAAGTCATGTCTTGATTTGCTCCTAATTTCCTGTCGCTGCATGCTCAAAGTCTTTTGTTTCTCAAGTTTAGAACGGAACTGCATGAGCCCAGTAATCTTGTCTCCTAAAATTTCAATCGTATCTCAATTTCAGTAGTTCAAACAAATGAAACAATGAAAGTATAAATTTACTAACCATCAGGCTGCACTTGCACTTGAATCCCCTTATTAATCACCCTCTTTTTCTTTGCAATACTACTCCCACATGGTGCTGCTTTCTTTCTCTTTTGTAGAACTGTTTGGTGGTTTTGTCCAGTTCCTACTTAGTTAGTTAGATTAGTTAGTACACTGTCATTCATATGCACACCAAAATACATTCATGTGCATGTTAACTCCTTGTTGAAAAAAAACAATACCATTAATGATATGCCACACATAATGCAATCATGAACATATTCAAAATCTCATGAATCTTAAGTACTTCACTAAGATATCAGAAATCTCATGAATGTTTATCAACAAAATATGCACCTAAAAACAATTCCAAATGCACCTAACGTCTCTCTTTGCATAACAACCAATCTTCATCTGCATATTAATTCCATGACCCAAAAAATGAATAAGCATTTGAAAACAAACCCAGTCTGCATTTATTTCACAGTTCAATTGCAGCTTTACGTAATGTCTTTTGCACCATAAAAATTGAATCTAAGTAATTTCTAAGTTTTTTCATCCACACCCAACCATTTTTTTATATGCATTTTAACCTGCATACACAACTTCCTCAAACACAAGTCAATTGCACCTTTAGCTAAGCTATTTTGCCCCAAGCTATACACATATAATCTTCACTAGCACCATTGATTACTTTTAGGTTGCCTCCACTGCACCCCACGAATCTTAGTCTGCATACCATATCAATTAAATTGCACCAATAGCTAATCCCTTTTGCACCAATAGCTAATCCCTTTTGCACCAATAACAAAATTTTGTATAATCAGGATACTAACTCACCAAACACGAACTCAAAAACCAACATTGATACTAACATTACTCTAATCTATTGCACCTTTATGTAATCTATTTTTCACAATACTTAATCTAATCAGTAACACTCACCAACCACGAACACACAAACAAACATTCTCGGTGCAAAATGCATTTTTCCCTCAACTTCAAAAACACAAATGCATCCACACATCCCTCTTTGTGCATCTAACATACAAAATTCTCCATGCAAACAGATTAATCAAAACAACACAAATACCTTCTTCGCACGCCAAAGCGGCTTGTCGCAAAGCATGTTCTTCTTGAACTGAAGCCATTTGCGCAAATGGAATTTCACCGGTCGTTATTCTTCACAAACGACGTTCTTCGTCTACGCTGAAGCTTTCGCCGCTCTCAAGGAAATTTTCCAGCTTCTCAGACCTTTGTTAGTTGGAGCATTAAAAAACCTCTGCATCTTTCCTTTTTCTGATTTGCTATACATGGGCGGTTCGAATCTAAGTGGGGATTATGCGCAAGAGGGATTTCCTTCCTTTTCCGTATTATGGCGGTTCCATTTAAAAAAAATCAAATGACATCTTTATCCTTTAATTACTAAACGGGTTTTAAAATACCCGGTCTCCTCCTTCGCGGCTCACGACAGGTAACAGTGAGGAAACTGGTTTCGGCCATTGATTTGCCTAAATCGGACGCACGAAATTGATTTGCATTTTGTATGGGGAGAAGTGTTTGTATGTGATCTCTTCCCTATATATATATATATATATATATATATATATATATATATATATATATATATATATATATATATATATTTATATATATATATATAGGGGAGGGTTCCTGTGAGAACACCCTCTTAGGAGAGTAAAAAAGATTAAAATTCAACCATTGATCATCTCAATCCGGTGGCCAAAAAGCTTCGGAAATTAGGCCAACGATATCCATGATTTACGGTGGAATAACCATCTAAAACGGATTCAATTAAACCTAATATTTATTAAGGGTATCATGGTAAAATTGTTCATGATGGAAATCACGCATGATGCACCATAATAGGAAGTCATCCTATTAATTCGTACAAAGTAACCTCTCTCATAGCTAAGATTATTTATTATAATATATACTTTCTCCTATTTGAATTTATTTCCAAATTTAGGATCCTATGACATACGTAGTATCGTTTTAGATTATAATTTTGAATAGAAACTCTTTTATAATTCATATATCAATTTTCAAATGTAATATTCTTTAATGGAATCAACATTAATTTATGCTTTGCATTCCAACATTGAATAGATGCACTTTATTTGAAACTTTATGCACATCAGTTCATTTAAATATTTACACATGTGTGGTTTAGAAGTGCATTTATGATAATCCAATGTGCACTTTGTTCATCTTCTTAGATATAGTACTTCATCCATCTAATTTTGTATATTTGCACTCTCACATTGAATAAATACACTTTTATTTGGAATATAATGCAACATCAATTTAATCAAGTATTTGGATATTTTTCGATCTCAAGAGAAATGAGATGTTCATTCAGTTAATTTGCATTGATATAAACTGAGATTTTATGTTTTTGGTTTGGACTTTTTAATCTACACTCTACACATGTTGTGCACATCCATACATGTTTTAAAAATGAATATAAATATTAAAGCGCATTTTTTAGATATATACAAAAATGCATTATTATATTATGCTTCATGAATAACTATATATTGGCACTCTTTTACAAAATAAAATGCACTTTTATCATGTGCATTTCAAATATCTAAAAAGTTCACTACTATATATTACACTTTCTAAATTTCCATATCTGCACTTCTAACATTATGAACTGCACTTTTCTTCCAAAAGCATCATACTTGTTCCATATTATATGATGTCCCCTTCCAATTTCACCTGTATTAACAACAGAATAAAATTAAAAACTAATTAATGAAAAGTGCAAGAGCAAAGTAAGCTAAGTGCGTCAAAAGTTTAACTGAAAACTTACTATTATTATCTAAAAACGATGGCTATCATGTATGTATTTCATAATAAACATGTAAAATGCATTACATGACAATGTAGATGCACTAATTATTAGTGCAAATCTACACACGAAAATTACATTAGTGCAAACTACAAACCAAAAAATGTGCAACAACAATATTTAAAAGTGCAATAGGAAATATTTATTATTGCATCTAATTCAACAACTAGCATTTTAAATATTCCTGAAATCACAAACAGTGGACCATTATAAGCACTAAAATCTGCCAGAACATTAATGAATAAGAATGAATCATAAGAAAAGTTGATCAACCAATATTTTGTCATTTTGATTCGTAGGAAGAGTAAATATATATAAACATTTTTAAAGCAAATCACAAACTAGATTAAATAGCAAACGAAGATTCCGGAGGGAGCTGGTAGATAGATCGATGCTGTGCCACATCATGTTTCTGGACTCTGTTTAAATTATGTATTATGTTTTGATTCGTAAAACATGAACACGATTATCTTGGTAGAGTTTCAATGGAACCATACTAACAACGACCCATCCCCAATGGATCCTCTACGGCTCTACCCTAAGATATTCATGATATTTTGATATGAGTTTCTTTCAGTCTTTTCACCAAATCGAACAGATGAGACGGAGATGAAGAATAAAACCAGATATGACAAGGAAAAACCTAATGGAAGCAATATTATCACTTCCTAAATTAAAGGGTGTCGGTTATGGGAAGGCATTGGAATTACTATAGTGACCTTATACGGAGCATCTAATTGATTAAAATAATTGTGTTAATCCAATGGCTCACATCTATTCTTTTTTACTCTCCTAAGATTAAGTTCTCACATGAACCTAAATCTATATATATATATATATATATATATATATATATATATGATTGCATTGAGAATGGTGCCTAATGTGAGAACGCGAGAAAACTCACATTTCAATCAATGTGGTGCACAATGGAGACCATCTGAGACACTTTTTAACTTTTGCTCATACTAACTCAATATTAAAGAATCAAACTAATAATACAGGTAAATAAATATACATAATGATTGTTGATTTAAATGTATAATACTATTTATGGCAACATATATGTACACATGGAAATATGTCCGAACCCCCCCCCCCCCCCCCTCAAGTTGGAGCGGAGGGATTAGAGACGCCCAACTTGGAAAGAAGAAATGAAACTGTTGAGCACCAAGTGGCTTAGTAAGAATATCGGCAAGTTGATGGGTTGACCCCATAGGGTGAGTAGTAATAGTGCCTCGTTGTATGAGATCCCGAATAAAATGATAATCAAGCTCGATATGTTTTGTACGCTCATGCAAAATAGGATTAGAAGCGATATGAAGAGCAGCTTGATTGTCACATAAAACTGTCATAAGAAAACGATGTGAAATCCCAAGAGAGCTAAGAAGACTCCTAAGAGACTGACGACTTATGGGGTAAGCAGCCCAATCAGAATCACAATAACCATGGACGCAAATCTGAATCAGCCCGAAGTAAAATCCCTTGACTGAGGCTGCCTTTGAGGTAGCGAAGTACACCAATTATTGCGTCCCAGTGATTCGTACGCGGATTTTGCATGAATTGAGCAAGAATATGGACACTATAACTTAGTTCTGGGCGAGTCAAAGTTAAATAAATTAATTTTCCAATGACCCGACGATATCTCTCCGGATGAGAAAATAGGGGACTAATGAAAATCGCCAAGCTTTGGTTTTGTTCCATAGGAAAATTCATGGGTTTAGTACAAGACAGTCCCATTTCATCAAGAAGGTCAAGAGTGTACTTACGTTGACATAAAAATATGCCAGTACGTTGGACTTCTAGCAACTTCAAGGCCTAAAAAAATACTTCAAACGACGAAGATCTTTGATAGGAAAACAACAACCAAGATAGGCCTTAAATTCATTAATAAGTGAAGAGCTCGTCCGAGCAATTAGTATATCATCAACATAAACAAGAACACAAAGAAAATCATCTCCTTTATGCAATGTAAATAAAGAATAATCAGCATAAGAGCGACTAAATCCATAAGAAATAAGAGAAGCACTCAGCTGGTCAAACCAACACCTGGGTGCCTGACGAAGCCCATAAAGTGAATGGTTAAGATGACACACCTGCTTAGGTCTGGAAGACTGGAAGTAGAAACATAAGGGCATATACTTGGATGCATCAATTGTTGTTTTCTCTTTATGTTTGAAACTGTTTTTTGCCATTTTTTGCTTGTTTCCTAGCGTCGCGCACAGATTGCGCGCAACGCGCACTACCACGCTAGTAGTATATATACATCTAAAGCAACTTACAAACATCTAACTTACTACATTTAACGAATGCCTTGTATGTGTGTCTCAGATGACATTATTAAAGATGTTTTTACTTGAACTGTTATCAGTCCCAGACCAGATCAGACTTTAAGAAACCAGACTAGATCAGACCAGACTTAAACAAACCGAACTTCCATAGTTATAAAATACACAGAGACCAGACATTTAACAGACCGGATCAGATCACACCAGCAAAATCCAATTCAAGTAAAAACATCCTAATTAAGTAACATTCATATATTATAATAATACACTAACAAAAATAAAGTGATGCTTAATATTATTCCTTTTTCCATGATGTGTTCGTTGGTGTACTGTTTCTACTTCGTAGTAACTACGTAGTAGTTAACTACTGGGTACTACAATTACAATGCAAGTTTTGTAACTAATTAATTAATCAGTTGGTGAAACAACATCAAGATGAGATTCAGCAATTCTACCATGCGCTCCTTTGGGGTAAAAACCACCCGGCCTGTTTTCCTTCTCACTCCCATAAACAATTCTCAATATCTCCTCAGGCGACCGGTCGTAGGCTAGTGAGTGGCTATCTCCGGCGAGAATGTTGCCGGAAGTCTTCCCTTCTGGACCAATGGTTGGTTTCACGATCAAACCTTCATCTTTCAACCCTTCTTTGCCTAGCTTGTTCCTCAACCTCGAAATGTGTTCGGTGAATTCCGCCACCGTTATTCCGTACGGTACGACTTGTTCCTTTCTGCGTTGGTATAATAATGTCCTTAGGACCGCATCTTGCCCCGATTCCACGCCTAAGAGCCCCGCCACTAACTGATCAACAAATAGAAGAGAAGAATCCATAATTTTGAGTTGAATTGGACTGAGGAGTACTATATGAATTTCAATACTATCGAGTGTGCTAAACGAGAAAATTGAAAACTGTCTATATATTTAGAAAAATGAACACTTTTGTTAAATTGAAGATCGCGTTGAATAATATATTACGGAGTATGTAAAAAATGACAACCTAATCAAGGGATTTAATGCAAAATTGGTTACAAAAATAAATGATTTTATTGTCCTTTTCTGTTCAAAATTGATGGAGAAAATAGTTCATTATAGTGCATATTTGGTAGACATAAATCTCTGTCTTCTAGTTTTTGTACTGTTCAAAAGGTCTCTAAAAGTTTTTAGTTGTATGATTGGTATGATAATTTTTAAGCGCTTTTTGAAAATTAAAAGATCATTCTTGAGATGCTACGGGGAGTACGTAGCATCTGGGAAAAGCCCGTGACTTTTAGTACTCCCTCCGTCCCGTCGGGATGTTCCCGTTTTCCTTTTTTAGCAGTCCCAAAAAGAAGTTCCCCTTTCCCTAAATGGAAAGTTATCATACACCAAACAGTGACAAACAGTGCAAAACAGTGTCAAACAATGTCGAAATAGTGTTAAAACAGTAAAATTTACCCCCTAGTAAGTTTATTTCCTTAAAATGTGTGTAGGTCAAACCGGGAACATCCCAACGGACGGAGTGAGTATTAATTAGTCATAACTGCTTGTATACCAAACCGAACTAAATCAAACAGTCAGCTTTTTACCAAACAGCTAACACCTTTTCTTTTAAGATCTTTTCAGTCACTAAAACTACTCCGTATTTGTTACTAAAAAGTTTACAAAAGTATTTTTTCAACTAGTTGTGCAAAACATACCTATAAACTACTCCGTATAACATTTGTAGAAGCTCGTTGTCCTTGGTTGGTTTGGTTTAGTCTCGTATCAAGGGTTAAGTCTATTTAAAATAGTTTAAATCTAATCTGGACTGGTGTGTTAGGCTAGCTTGGTACTTTTTGTATTACTCTCTATTACGGAGTACTCCGTATTATTTAAGTTTGATTTGTTATGATCTATTAAAACATGTTCCTATCTGATTTTATTATGTTACTATACGCCATTTGCACATCCAATTGTACGTGTCCTTATTTGATTATGTTTACAGAAAATTTGTTCAAACACAACTTTTTTCTAAAAATGTACTCCCTCTGTCCCTTTTTATTTAGCCAAATACTATTTTTCAAGTCAAAATTGTTCAACTTTGACCGACTTTATATTTATTCACGAGAATATTGAGAATATGAAAATTATATGAAAATGTTCTTTGTGAAAAATACTATCATAAAAGTATAAATTTAGTAAGTTTCCAATAAATATATTAGTTAAAATAATGGATCAAAGTTTATTACATTTGACCGGAAAAGTCAACTTTGGCTAAATAAAAAGGGACGGAGGTAGTACAAAATTATCGGTATGGTGTCTACATGCTCTGGCATGTACACGAAGAATGGCTATTAATAGAAAGTAGAAACTATGATATGTAGTAGTACTCTTCCCGTCTCATTTTACATGTCCTAATTTTCTTTTTGGGTTGTATCAAAATAAGTGTCTTCTTTCCTTTTTTGGGAGAAATATGTGGCCTACACCATTTCATTTTATTATACTCAAACCTCAACTTTTACTTTTTGAACCATTTCATTAATAACTGTGTCAAGTCAAACTAAGACACATAAAATGGGAGGAAGGTATAGTAGTATTATGTATGCACTTCGGACATCAAAACAGTATACCTTTTTGGCGGTGTGGCTATGGAGTTTAGGATTTGCACCTACATAACCGGTGAGTCCAACGTAAGGAACGAGGTAACTCGCAATGAGATAATTTATGTCATTTGCGTACGGATCAAAAGGTGGTTTCAAAGGGTGTCCCAATGCTTTGTCCATAATTGTTGCAAACGTTTCTTTGCTCAAATTCAGTAGCGGTCTCGGGAAACCTGGCACCGTTTCTTTTATCGCTCTGCATTTAAGTCATGTATTAAGAGCTACCTATAACGTTTTTGCTTTTTGTTTGTCGAGACGCGAAAAAATACAAAAAATGTTCCAAATACCTTGAGGAATAAACTTATAAACATAGATCAAAATAATTAAAGAAATTGTTCCACATAAATAAAAACATGAGACTAGTTGTTTTTCTAATAAATAAGAGCTAGTCCATATATAGTCATGATAAAAAAAAAAAAAAAGTAGTTAAAACATCTTTTGAGGGTTAATGATCGTTAACCACTTAAAAACAGTGTTACTACATACTGAGTATGTTTCAATCTACTTACATAATCTACTTCCATTAAAGTATGACTTGCACTTATGTAAGAATAGTGATATTTTTGAATATATAATTGAACGCGAAACCGTAGAAGCAATAACGCAACTTTTAGTTTTACACATTTTTGGTCATAAATTTACTCCCTTACACATTTTTGGTCATATAAATTTACACATGCAGGTAACGTTTTAATTAGGTAGTAGAGTTCTTGTCAAAGTTACAAGACTAATAATTATTGACACAATCAAAACCTACAAGATAAACTATAATAATAAATCTACATAATGATGCTACATTTTACGTTTACTAATGTTGTGACTAGTATATTTGACTTACATTGACAATAATGAGGATGTAATCCTATCGTTTTGAGTTTATAGATTTTATTTCAAGGATTATTTTTGGTGTACAAACTATTTGTCGCGGATAACTGGGTACATTGACTATAATTGTACATTGCCTATGCACAAAAGCAACTGGGAGAAAAATGCTGCTTTTTTCTTAACGAGTTGATTATGTACACAGGCAATGAGATCATATCACAAAATATACTCTAACTATAGTAATTTATTTGGAGGAACCCTAAACACTTTTCTCTATTCGATCGACAAACATGGTCTCACATTAACTTCCATACAGTTGTATGCAAAGGTATAAATATTGTACAAGATCTTCCCTGAATATCATACTATCGTAAATGCCAAAGGAAATGAAAAGGTAAGGAAAAGTGTGGGGGGGGCTAATAGTTACCCTTATTTTAGTGAATTAATAATAACTACCTCCGTTCAGTTCCTATACTGTGCAACCGTCCCACCATGAGCATCATGCTCTCCCTCCCAAAACGATGTAGTTTTGGACAAATTAAAAAAACGCGTGAACAGTACACGCGTGAACAGTATACGCGTGTACAGTGACATTTTTTTTGACCCAGTAGCATAGATGATGTAACTCGCGTGTAAAGATATGTAACTCACGTTATCAATCTGTGCAACTCAAACCCATCCAAAATGTAACTTGTCAAATATTGATTTCAATGTAAACAATGAAAAAAAGAGTCTAATTGCACAATTGCTTTAGGTAAAATGTGAATATGTTTTGTTTCTAATATCATGGTCATAAAAAATAATTTTTTTAGAAAAAATCATTTTTTGTTTTAATAGCAGGAGTTGATTTTTTAATGTAACTCGTGTTATTACAAATGTAACTCGCGTTGATGGCAAATGTAACTTGGGTGTATACAGAACGTAACTTGTTGGAAAATTGAACAATGATTTTTTTTGTGTTTGAAATATTATAAACATTGATTTCAATGTAAACAATGATCAAAAAATTGATCCTAATAGCTTAATTACTTTTTTTATAAATAGTGAATATGTTTTATTTTTAATATTAGGACAATAAAAATGATATAGCTGGAGTTTATTCCGTGGTGTAACTCGCATACATTAAGATGTAACTCGCGTATATAATGATGTAACTCGCGTACATTAAGATATAACTTGCGCAGAAGAAGATGTAATTTCATGATATATTATCAAATGTAACTTCAAGAATCAAAATAAACAAATTCAATGTCTTAAAAACATCTAAAAATTATAAATTCGGAAGAAAAAAGTAAAAAAAGTAGTGTATGAGTATTTTTTTGTCAAAAGTAGTGTATGATTACAATTTAATTAGTTAATGATGAATATAAGAAAAATCAAAATTAGTTTTAAATATTTAGATGGAGAGAAGAATAATTGAAGAAAACAAAAAAGAAAAATTAGGAGATAATACTCCAAAAAGAGCTGGACCTGAGCCTTGAAGGAAAAGAACGGAACGAATATAGTGCTAGCTCAAGAGAAAACGGTGCCTTATGCATGGTATGCCAGTCATACGGTATAATTTGCCACCTCCGTTCCTTTTCAAATAGGCAATTCTTACTTTTTCAATTAATGTTGGTAAACTTTGATCAATAAATTTAATAATTTCATATTATAATTATTTTCATAAATACACATATAATCAATCAAAATCTCACTTTTTGTTGAAAAAATAAAAAATTACTAACTAAAAGGGACGGGAAGTGTACACTTTCCTTTAATTTTATGGATGGGAGAACTTTATTCTTATAAATGTAACTAACAAATGTAGAAACACCTTTTGGCTATGTATGGTGGTAGGGGTATAAATGAGATCTAGCATGATAAATTTGTCATCCATCAACGGGGCATAAAACATTTCACAGAACTTGTTAAAGATTACATATCTACTAAACAATTAGCACATATGCAAATAACAAAGGTGTCTAACCTCAAATGTCCAACTTCTTGAAACCCAAATTGAGCAATTATATCTTTCACAAGGGGGCTTAATTTGGCCGATGTAACGCCGACCGGGGGCGGCCCGCCCGAGGAAAGATTGGGGGCAAATTTGTCTAGGCCATACCCAAAGGCACCCCACAAGAAGAACTCAGCTTCCAAGTACTCCAAATTGAGTGGAAATTCCAGCAGATCCACATCACCTTTTGGCAATGCCCCAGCTCTTCTAGGACCTGAATTGGGATTATCATCAATGGGGATCCCTAAAGTAGGGATGAGTGTGCAAGAGAAGAGAAGAAGAAGCAGCATTTTGGGTGTACGTAGGGTGTTGAAACAAAGGACAGAGTTATGAGTTGTGTAATTAGTGTTTTGAACCTACTTTATGTTTGTTGCAAAATAGGTACCTGTTTTGGTGTATGTTGGAGCGATTCATACGTACACGCTTAAGACTCTACGTACGTACTCATTTTATACGTGTGTCTATGAATGAGTAGAGCTCGGGCATGTGGGGCAAATACAATTTAATCCCCTATTGTCTACCATGATTTTATATTTAGGTTTATAAGTCTTATTAGTCAAACACATATTGCACGTAATTTTTGATTTCGCATGCTTAATTGTTTAATGATCAAAATATGAGGTGATGAAAACTGATTCTGCTTTTGCACAAGATTCTAAGAAACTGTTTCTTGAAGTTAATTAAAACACCAAGTATTTTTTCACTTTCACCCAAACACTCCAAACTTCTGTTTCTGCTCCTTGAAGGAGTAGAAGCAATATTAAGAATCAGATCCAAACACCCCCTAATTAAGATTGAAGTAATTTTTCAGATTGAATTGACCAAAATTACTGTTGATGACTATTTTCATAGATAGGTATAATAAATCAATCCAATCAATTCAATCATAACTTCATAAATTTCATCAAAATGGACGGATTAAATCAATCAATCCAATCGCTCTAACCAATTTAACTGCACATCTATTTGTTTCAATTTTAACTTCATATATATTTGTATCATTGTGACATTGTATGTAACAGTGTATAGTACTTCGTATATGTGAATTTTCAATTTTACTTTTATACTCCATATATCAATATAATTGATCGACTTGGGTGTGATTTTGTCCGGCCTCGATAGTATTCTACAAAGCCGCACTTGTTTGAGTTTTGTTCCGTACTTTTAAATTGGATTCTTTACTTCGACAGAAATTTGGAGGACTTAAAGGTAGTTTTCACATATTTCCCATTTAAGTTGTTCCAAGTTAAGTGTCTCATTTGCTCTTTTGAGAAAGAATATGTGATCTACAACATTTTACTTTATACTCAAGTTTTAATCATAACTTTTACTTTTTTTAACCTGATAGGAGGGGTGTTGAATTCCAACACCGGAAATGTATGAAAGAATTCAGTGTTATATTAAGATCTGGATAACTTCTTCTATCAGATTGATCTATTAGGATGGAATCCTGGGTCTCAATATGGTATCAGAATCAAATTGATCCATGGTGTGGAGCCCCTTATGAAGAATGATGACACGATTACTTAAAAAAATTACAATTATGGTCAGATGAAAAAGCGGACCAAAAAAATGAAGTCATGATCCAGACTAAGTGTCTGGTCATGAGGAGGGTGTTAAATGTCCCACACCAGAAAAGTTTGGATGAACAAAATGTTATATTAACACATAAGATACTCCTCCTATTAGATTGACCTTTTAGGATGGAACCCTAAATCTTAACAAAGTCAAATTGAGACCAATAAAATAATACATAAGTATATTACTGTTACTACAATGTACACTTACTTAAAAAGCATCAAAATACACTTAAAAATAAGAGTGAACAATTATGTACACTTACTCACATTTTTCTTCACTTCTTAAATAAGAGTTAAATACTGTTATTGAAAATACTCTTTGTTTACTTTGAGACCATGACATTTACCCTTGCGCGTACAAAGCCATCTTCTACGGTCGACCCCTCTTTTATTTTCCCTTCACGTCACATTTCCCCAACCTCCCTATACTCGTACATACGTAGTAATTACTTCCCCCGTCCCAAAAACAACTTCTCACTTTCCTTAAATGGATGTTTCAAAATTAATTTCACATTTCAATACTTTTCTTATTTGGCAAATTATCTACATCAAAAAAGTGATAAATAGTGTCAAACTGTGTTTAAACAGTGTTTAAACAGTGCAAAACAGCGCACTCTACAGTAAAGTCAAATTTATTTTCTAAAAGTGTGTGAAAGTTAAACCGGGAGGTTGTTTTCGGGACGGAGGGAATAATAAAAAACCCCTTTTTTTCTTCTCCAATCTGGAATCTTCAAGTATGGGCGTGTTCTCTATATCCCATTCTTTTCGATCTTCTTGGTTTGTTGCTGCTTTTGATTTGATTTGCATTTCTCTACTTGTTTCATTTATGTCATAATTCTTCTTGGTTTCTTTTCTTACCATAAAGTTTTAGAAACATTTTTAGTTGTCTATCCTCACAAGCATTAGTTTTTACATCAAAAAGTATAGCAATAGTTGCCTAACAGGCATGCTAGCTCAACGCCTGTGTGCAAACTCATCTCTATGTGTATAATGTCCGTCTGTGCAAATAATTATTGCCTATGAACATGAAATTATATTTTATAGAACCAAATTATGAATTTCTGAAATGAATATTCATCGCACAAAGAATATTGTCCGGGAAATTAATTTTAATTGTCTGTAAGATAAACTGTAATTATCTGTGACATCAACTGTAGTTATATGAACAAAATATGCAATTGTCACTAGGTCCGAATCAATGCATGGTGCAGTTGGCAAGTTGGGTGCGTGACTTGTATTTTGAAAAAATTAAAAGAT
This sequence comes from Cuscuta epithymum, assembly GCA_945859915.1. Taxonomy (NCBI): domain Eukaryota; kingdom Viridiplantae; phylum Streptophyta; class Magnoliopsida; order Solanales; family Convolvulaceae; genus Cuscuta; species Cuscuta epithymum. The sequence goes on along the minus strand of CAMAPF010001035.1, from coordinate 1,181,179 downwards.
ACTAGTAATAAAAAAAGGACATAAAAAGAAAATTAGGGAGGGATTCTGTGCAAATAGTAAAATTTTGGAGATAAGGAGGAAGAGAAGAGAAAAATGTTGAAGAAAAGATGAAGATGGTAAAGATTAAAGAGCCATGCTACTTGTACATCTTTTTTGTACCCCTCTGTCCCATAAAATAGTTCCCGCATTGACTTGAATCGGGGTTTAAGAAAATGGGAATAAAGTGGAAAAATATATGATTGCGATTGAGTAAGAAAAAAGTAAATGAATGTGAGTCACACAAAACTTTTCAAACGGGAAAATGAGAACTATTTGTTTGGACGGTCCAAAAAGGAAACCGAGAACTATTTTGCGGAATGAAGGGAGTACAACTTTGTTGTAACACTGGTTAGTTGCTTGTGTACACATGAGCTTCAAAACGAGCTGCTTGTGTACACTCGTAAGTAGAGGTGTGTACAACAATTGTATACAAAAAAGTGTACAAATGATTTTTTCAAGATGAAAAGGAATAGAAGAAAAACAGTCGGATAAAATAGGAGTATTGTGGATAGAATGGTAGATAGAAAGGAAAGAAGGGTATTAATATTGTGTGTTGGAAAAATGTGTGAAAAATTGCATTAAATGGCTATTTTGGGGCATTTTTTTGAGTGGGGTCCACTTCCGATTTGGGTCGAGTAAAAGTGATTTCGGATTGTCCTTGTTAAGGGCTACAATTCGATATATGGTACGCTCAAAACGGATAACGGGTGAATGAGAAATCGCTTTTCGAAGTTTACACGTTAGAATGGAAAAACTGGGAAAAAGGATGGGTTTCTAGTGTTAATTTCCCACACCGGAAAACCCAAGGGATTTGCAACCCGAAACTCCCCCCTTAAGGAGTTAAGATTACTTAGGGTAGAGGCTCTCTCCACGCGCGCAGGGGGGGTGCAAATCAAATCTCCGAAATCGGAGAAGAAAAACCGCGACCTGCGGACAGGAATGTCGTCCAAAAATTCATCTCTCAAGAGATACGGGTAATTTTTGTTTTCTTCCCGAAACGTATATTTTTTCCCAGTTAACAGAAGTGCTCCGGAACAGAAGGCTTCGATCAGAGACCCTCTTGGGGTCTTCTGATGGCCGCGGGACAGAGACCCTCTTGGGGTATTCTGGTGGCCGCGTACCAGAACCCCTCGGGGTCTTCTGATGGTCGCGGACCAGAAACCCTCACAGGGGTCTTCTGATTGGCCTCCGATCAGAACCCCTCCCGGGGTGTTCTGGTGGAGGTCTTCTGTCGCGCTTATGAAATGTTACAACAATTAATGTCCAACGTTCTTATCTTTTAATGCAGCTTTAAATGGACAGTTCATGGACGATTCAATGCCCAACGGACTGGTCATTGATGTCCAACATTCAGGTCCATTAATTCACCATTTACACACAACAAATCCTCCTATATAATGGCTGGCAGGTGGTTTGCAACAACACACGAATTCATACACTCCAAGCACATTTTGCACCTCAAAAACACACTGCTAGCATTCTGAAAAAATTCATTCTGTGTTCAGACTTGTTCTCGTTCGCTAGAACTCTTGTTTGTGTGCTCAAACATTAGTTCGTAGTCATCGTATCCTGGGAAACGATTGTTGCAACGCTCCTAGCACCGTGGGAGGCAACAAATACGTTTTAAGGACATCGTGCGTAGCACGAGCTTTGACTAATTCTGCTTCATCTCCTTTCTTGTTTTTCTCTAGTCATTTTATTTTAATTAATTTATTTTAATTAATTTTCTTTATTTTCCGAAACACACCCAACATTGTGGACATAGTTTTCACCTTTGTACATAGTTACAAGATTTACAAGATTTTGTACGATACGAGTACAAAATCTATCAATATTAAACGGGAAAAGGGGCAAAACCCCCCTTGAAGTTGCCACCCAAGGGTACATATGCCCTTAAACTTATTTTTTGAGCAAAAAACTTTAAAATCAATGAAAGGAGGGCAATCACCCCTTTTTAACAGCGAACCATTTAACAGAAGTGACAACTAGTCCGTATTAAATTTGTTCTTTGATTATTACGAACAATGACTGTGTGTATCAATCTAAACTTGAAGTTTTTTATATTATTCTTTTAATTTAAGTGGGAGAAGTAAATCTAAGATATTTTGGTCCTAAAATCGGGACGTACTTCATTCCTACTTATTATAAGATATTTTGGTCCTAAAATCACGACGTACTTTATTCCTTCTTAAATAAGTGTAACATGTTGAGTTTTACTCTATTCACATGATCTACTTTAACTTTGTTTCATTTATTTAATTTTTTTTTTTAAAAACATAGAATTTTATTCATGAATATTAAAAAGGATTACAATTGTTCTCCCATAAAAGAGAAACTGCTGTAATTAAAGGAAAGGCTAAATATCCGAACTAAGGTAGAGTCTAAAATAAGGTAGATTGGGCCCAATTGTTCTCTCTGTTCTGTAGCCCAAGGAAGAATCCAAAACAAAGGTGGCCCAGTCTTAGGTATAAGCAAAGCCTTCCAAGGAATCTAAAGGAATGTTGGTCGTTCTGTAGGGTGCGCACCATAACAAAACGATGAGAGAGAGGCTGCATAAATTCTTCCCCCGAGCCCTAATTCGTCTTCAACAATTTGAACGGAGTCAGTCGGTATCTCTAAACAACGCTGCGCTTCTTTTATCCTCAATGTAAGCCTTCTTCGCTCTTGTCGGTAGGGATGTTGCGGTGAAGAAGATGGGGAATGAGTTGGAGTTTCCGAGTGCAGTTCTTGCTAGATGGTGTGCCACGAAATTGGCCTGGCGTGGACGATGACTGATGTGGATGCAATTTCTTCTCCTCAAATCGTTGATGGCTTCAACATCGTTCCGTAAGTATTCTGGAGTTTTTAAAGATCCTCTTATCATTTTCACACTTACTTCGGAGTCTGTTTGTGTCTCAAAATGACCAAACCCATTTCGTATCATGATTTCCATGGAGGTACGGATGGCGGTGATCTCAGCGTGAAGGGCGTTGTGTGCGGAGATCCGGAAAGAGGTTGCTTGTATCAGATTTCCAGATCCATCTCGAAGGATTGCTCCTCCTGCTGCATCTCCTGAAGTAAATGGCGCGTCACTATTGAGGGTAAGGTCTGTGGTATTTTCTGTGCACCACCTTATATGATGTTTTGATACTGTTTTGATATTTTTGATGTATGGCACAAGACCATCCGAGTGAAGCTCTGGGTCAAACTGGAATCCCTTTTTGTTAGCATTGCTATAAATCCAGTCCCTTGTGTATGATTTTATTGCATTGATGGTGATGTTTTTGGAGAATTGTTTGCTGTCCCACACACAAGCGTTGTATGCTTTCCATACGTTCCATAAGATAATCCATGGCATTGCTTGACGAATTATATTCTGGATTCTGGATTGTTTCATTTATAAATGTACTAATAAATTATTATTTTTAAAAACATTTTTAAATTTGTCTCATTGAAAATTTTCAAAATCAGTTTTTTATTAGTAAGGAATTATACTCGCTCCATCCCTGAATTAATATTCAATTTTCCTTTTTCGTTCGTCTCAAAATAATCTTTTTAGCAAAGAATTTGTCGATCACAACATGTTTTACACGTTGAGACATGTTTCTCTCTCTCTTCATTACAACTCCACACCACACAATTTTCCATTTCTTCATTCTCGTGCAAATGAAATATATATTAATGGTCAAAGTAATGCATTGACAAATATGAAAAGTGAATTTTGGTACTCATTTAAGAACTTGAGAAGTATTACGCAGTTGTTAGTTTATCATGAATAACAAATACAAGATATCAATTAAAAAAAGATACACTACAAATTAATTGATTTAAAGATAATCCATCGAACCCAATAAACACTCATTGATTTGAATCACACGGTATTGGATGCTTCACCATTACTTTCATCGCGGTTTTCCTCAATGATTCGAAAACACACTGGTATAGCGGCGTAATACGGTTGTGCCTCTATCTGTGACTTAAGAAAAATTATTCTATATTTCAATTTGATTCGGTTTGGTTTTGTTATGTTTTAAAAATATAATAAAAATTTATTGATTGTTTTAGTTCGATTCAATTTTATCCGGTTTTTAAAAATATACGGAATATGAAGAATTTAGTGAAAATTTCGTCCCACATCATCAGTGCTATCACGTCTGTTGGGTTCTCCTGATTATCTTTAAAACATTTAATTGTACTGTATTTGGTTTTTAATGGCTATATTGTATTTGTTATTCATGATAAATTGATAATTGTGTAACACTTCCTCCGTTCTTAAATAAGTGTCAAAGTTCACTTTTCGTATTTCTCAATGCATAAGTTTGACACCATTAATATATACTCCATCTGCCCCTAAATTATTTTCCAAAGTTGGTTTTGCACGGGAATGAAAAAAGAGAAAGTTGTGTGATGGAGAGTTGTACTGAAGAGAGAGAAAAACGTGTAAGAATGTGTAAAACATGTTGTGAACCACAAATTCTTTACAAAAAAGGGGGAAAGTACAGAAAACGTACCTGTGGTTTGAGCCATTTTCAAATAGGGGCATGTGTTTTATTTTCTAACAAAGTAGAGCATGTGTTTCAATTCCGTTATCATAACAGGGGCATGGCGTCTAACGCCGTTAGAAAAATTAACTCTGATTTTAAAAAGTCTCTGAAAAATTAAAATAAAAATAATGGGAGGTGCACCTCGTCAAGGAGATCAACAAACTATCTTTCTCTTTGGATTTTTCGGCTCTATTGGGATTATTTTTTAAAAACAAATTTGCTAATATCAATTTTCTGATGGACTTTCTGGAGATATGGTGGCTGGAAACAAAAAAATAAAGATAGTTTGGTTATCTCCTTGACGAGGCGCACCTCCCAGTATTTTTCTTTTAATTTTTCGGAGACTTTAAAATCGGGGTTAATTTTTTTAACGGCATTAGACGCCATGCCCCTGCTATGATAACGGAATTGAAACACATGCCCCACTTTGTTAGAAAATGAAACACATGCCCCTAACTGAAAATGGCCCAAACCACAGGTACGTTTTCTGTACTTTTCCCAAAAAAAAAATCATTGTGAGAACGAAGAAAAAATAAATTTGAAAATTAATTTAGGGACTGAGCAAGTATAATTCTCTATTAATAAAAAATAGATTTCGAACATTTGCAATGAAAAAATTTTTAAAATATTTTCAAAAATAATAATTTATTAATACATTAATAAATAAAACGTACTAGTGGTAAAAGTAGAGCATGTCAGTAGTGTAAAATTCAACACGTTACACTTATTTAACATGAGAGGAAGTATGTCCTAATTTAAGGACCAAAATATTCTAGATTTAATTTTTTAATAGAGCACACACAAGCTGTAAGGAAAAGAAAAATATCAAACATATTGTCAGATTTAATTTTTTTATACATGAAGTCATGGTAACCAAAGGAACAAATTTAATTTTTCTCACTTCCGTAAGTTCCGTTAAGAGATTCACCGTTAACAAGGGTGGTTGCCCTCCATTCCCCTTTTTAAAAGCTTTTTGCACACAAAATAAGTACAAGGGCATAAATACCCTTTGGTGACAACTTGAAGGTTTTTTTTGTCCCTTTTCCCATATTAAACCGATTGAATCAACATAATTTCCAATCTCTAATATACCTTACAGATATTTACAATCTCTAGTATGCCTTATCAGGAAGGCGTAGAAGCTTTGGGAATTAACTAATTAACCTTTTGGAGAAATTATATACAAATACTTGTAGTACTTCTATAAACTTTATTCAGTGGAATACTGGGAAAGACAAATTCAAATATGAAATCGATCTCCTTCTCGAGTAGAAGCAGTGTGCTGGTCTAAGATTTTGGACGAACATGTGTTCTCGTTTACATGAACTTAGCGCCCTGGAGATAGCCTTCTTACTTTTCTTTGACTAAAAAGCCGTCCAAGGACCTCGTCAAGCTGTTCATACGCTTCCCAGCATCTTTTGTTACGAAAAAGCATCCAAAGGTATACGCCTAAACCCAGGAGAAATCCCAAAGCAGTAGGTTCCCAATCCATCCCTGCTTCACCATAGTCCGCTTCTCTCTCAGATTCGTCTCCTCTGGAAACCGGAGGTGACTCGCAACTATTTAAGAGTGGCAAACCGCACAGTCCAGGATTGCCCAGGTACGATTTCTCATCAAATGTATTTAGCTGATCGCCTGCTGGAACCGCACCAGAGAGTCTGTTGTGTGATAGATTCAAGTAGGAAAGGAATGTGAGGTTCGCAAGCTCCGGCGGGATAGGTCCATGTAACTCGTTCCCTGACAGATCTAACGATTCGATCGTTTTCAGATCTCCGATTGTTTTTGGGATGTTCCCTGTGAGAGAATTGTGGGATAGGTTAAGAACGTAAAGAGAATCAAGAGCCCCGATAGTGGATGGTATAAATCCGTCGAAATGGTTGCTTGAGAAATCTACATAGGTGAAGATTCTGAGAATTTTCACCAGTTCGATCTCGTTTCCTTTCATGGTTATCATAACTCTACTCTCGTAGTACCACTTGCTGAGGCTCAAGTACTTAAACCTGATGTGGGACCCTGAGGTAACAGGATTTTGGCTACCAATCATTCCCTCCAAACTCAAGAAAAAATTTGAGGGGAGTTTGCCGTTAAAGTGATTATCAGCAATGTCAAATAGTTGAAAACTTGGCCAAGTAAGGTTGGCATTATCAACACAGTGAAGGTGACCATGGAAACCATTGGATCGTAATACGAGGACGTGAAGGCTTGATATGTTCTTCAATTGGCATGGGAAGGTATCTACGATTTTGTTCTTCCCAATATTCAAAACTTCTAATGATGAACAATTGACCAGAGATTTGGGAATCCTTCCCTGTAAGAAATTTTCACTGAGGTCTAATGTTTTTAGTGCACAATCGCTTGGAAAGGAGTCCGGAATGTTGCCAATGATTTGATTATCCCTCAGGTTTAGTACCCCAAGAGTCCCAATGGTGCCTAATAGACAGGACGGAAGGGGGCCCCTCAGCTTATTGTGGGATAAATCAAGCACTAGGAGATACGAAGCATTGCATATGGATATAGGAATTCTCCCCATGAAGCTATTATTAGAGAGTGATAAGAAAACTATATTAATATTTCCAATATCTATTGGGATGGAACCGTTGAAACGATTATGTGAGTAATCAAGGTAGATAATGCTTGAACCTGGCATCATAGGAAGTTGGCCTTGCAGTTGATTGTGTTGCAAGTCAAGCAAGTATAGACTTCTTGAAATTGTATGAGGCTTTTCAAGATCTTCTAGAAAATTGTAGGACAGATTCAAATGACTGAGTCTTCCATTACCCACATCCCATATCCAGTATGGAACTTTCCCTCTGATTTCATTGTCTGATAGGTCTAAGTGCATCAATCTTGATTGATTTCGAAGATCTGGAAATTTTTTCAACCGGCAAGAAGCCATTGTTAGAGTTGTAATCTGCGGAAAGGATGAGGAGGCTGAACCACTGACATCAACTGACAGATTGTTGCGAGAAAGCTCCAATCTTGTGAGGTTTGGGAGGCTGTGGAGGTTATTAAACTGAATGCTTCCACCAAATGAATTGGAAGAAAGTGTCAACACTTTTAAATTTGAAAGATCAAAGAAGTACTTTGGAATGGACCCTTTTATATTGTTAAAACTCAAGTCTAGTGTATCCAACTGAGAGGCGGGAGATGCAGTCAAATATGCATCAACCTGATCAAATGAATTATTAGAAAGCAGAAGTTTCTGCAATGAGGGGAGTGAAAAAAGAGACGGTGGAATTCTTCCAGATAGAAAATTAGACCCTAAATTTATATACACAATTTCCGAAAGGCCTTTAAAATGATTGAAAGAAAGTGGACCTGTTAAGGCATTCCCAGAGAAGTCTATGTAAGCAAGGTTGTGTGACCATTGGAAATTTGGCATTGAGCCAGAGAAATTGTTGAATGAGAAATCCACATAAGAAAGACTCTTGAGTTTTCCCATTGTAGACGGAATTGACCCGCTGAATTTGCAGTATGAGATATCTATCCGAGACAAATTGCTCAGATTGCTTATGGAAGCTGGCAGCTGACCAGAAAACTGAGTGTTGCTTACTGAAATCTTCCTGAGTGATCTGTTCTCTGGAAATGGTGCAAGCTCTCCAATAAGGTCTTGATTATACTCCAAAACCAATTCTTCTAGACCCCAGAGTGAACGGAAAATCTCTACTGGAAATGCTCCCTTCAGATTACAGGAACTTAGGCTCAAGATCTTCAAGTTTGAGAAATTAGCTAAGAATTCGGGAACAACAGTGGACAAATTGTTTCGATCAAGATAGATTTCAGAAAGAAAGCGCAATTTCAGAAGGGAAGGATCAATGGGCCCTGAAAGTCGACAGCTTTTTAAGCTTAGTACTCTTAATTTTGGCAGGGTAGAAGATATAGTCTGACACCATCCATTTGTTTGTGCAGATATATTAACGCCGTCTAGATAAAGCTCCCTTAGTTCTTTTGAACCATCAAAGAATTGCTTTAGGTTAGGATTCTCAAGTGCAAGTGGTTGGCCTATAGGAAAGATGTTTGAGAGGTCAAGAGTGTCCAACCTTGTCAGCCTAGATAGTCCAGTCGGGATTTGTCCTCCAAAACCGGAATTAGACAAGTTGAGATATGTCAAGTTGGTAAGGTTATAAAGCTGAGGTGGAATTGGGATTGAATTGAATCTGTTAAAAGCCAAATTTAGCCTCTGGAGGTGTCCTAGACTGAAAAGGCTGCTCGAATTATCGATACCATCTGTAATGGCTTCATTGTTAAGAAACAAACTGATGACATGGCCCGAGCCATCACATTCCACCCCAGCCCACTCGCAGCAATCTCTGCTCTGGTTCCATGTCACTAGCTTTGTTGAAGCTATAGTGTTGAATGCCAAGCTCCGCCGCATATGCAGCAACAGACTCTGTTGATCCCTCATGCATTGACCTGTTGCAAATGAGATGTTGTTCATTGATATTATTTGCAAATAGAAAATAAGAAAAAGCCATTGTAGTACTGAACTTTTCATTTAAGCTTTTTCCAGAATGCTCTGGTATGAAGATTGAGGCACTTTGTTGTATGTGTGAGAGAGAGTGAGTTACTATGTTTTTTATATTGTTGGAGTTCAAGAAAAAAAGATAATATTGTTGGAGTTCAAGAAAAATAGATATTGTGAACCCATCATTTGGACTTGGGTGACAACTCATTATGGCTGTTAAAATCATAAATTCATAATTTCATAATGGCGGTTAGAATAATATTATGACATTGTTGTTGTTTCTAGTGCTATTCAGTTTTTTAAGTCCCAAATAACAGGTATAGTTTCTTTCTTTTTCTGGGAAAGTCTTTAAAATTTAAAACTTTCAATACAAAAACATATGCCCGATTAATGTGAATGAAATAGTTGTCAATGTGAACTATAAAAATTAAAAAGGTCAACAATAATAAATCATGCCCCGTAAGCTTATATTTTGGAAGTTTCAAATAATTTGCGTAGGATATGCCTGTAAGCCTATTATCTCTCTGTACACTGCCGGTTGGGCCTTCCGGTTGATTTTGAATTTGGATTTTTTTGGGAGGACGAACAGTATAATTTGAATCTATATATCTTAAGTCACTTAGTGAGTGTTTGCGACTGCTTCTGTTTAAAAAAACACTTTTGGAGATGTAAGGAAAAAGTGATTAGTAGTAAAAGTTGATAGTGTTTGAAAAGTAAAAGTTGGTAGTGTTTGGTAAAATAAGTGCTTTTTGTGTAATAGAAAAGGAAAAAACACTTTTGACACGCAAGCCGAAAAAAAGTAAAAATTGGTAGTGTTTGGTAAATAAGTGTTTTTTAAGCCAAAAATTGAGAAGTATTTTTTTAAGTTGTTGCAAACACTCTCTTAGTAACTTATAATACATGTTTATTAGGATTATTATTTTTATGAAACCTATAGGCCCGAGTATATTTTAGAAATATTTGGGTTGAAGGACAACTTACACCTAAAACTGAATAAATAGCTCAAAGTTTTATAAATTGCGCTGGTCACATTTTATACTGAAAGCCCCGTGTGAAGGGTAAATTCTGAACGATATCTTATATCATTATCATTATCATTACTCCAGTGCCGCAAAGGTTCCTACCTACGGTGAGGTAAGGGGGTCGGATGTACGCAGCCTTACCCCTGTACTAAAGCACAAGGAGATTGTTTCCAGATAACCCACAGTGAAAATCACATAAAAATTGCATGGACGAACTGTTGATTCATAACAAAGAAGCGCAAACAGTTTAATGAGTCATTTTGCTTTATTCCATCATATTATCAATCCAAAAAATAGTGAGTCTTTGGCTCCATTGCAAATGATGGAAATAAATTATTATCTACACTTGAAAATATTAGTCCTTCCGTCTCATTTTATTTGTCACTTTTCCTTTTGGATTGTACCAAAATAAGTGTCACATTTTCCTTTTTGGAAAGAAATATGTGGTCCACAACATTTCATTTTGTTATACTCAAATCTCAAGAACAATTGTTACCTTTTCAACCATTTTATTAAAAATTGTGTCAAAATCAAATGAGACACATAAAATGAGACCGAGATACTAGTATCATATCCCTAAAAAGGTATTTACTGAACCAATAGCCGGAAGCAGTGGCGGACACAAAGGGGAGCAAATGGGGGCTACCGGACTCTAATTTTTTCCAACTAGGTATACTTATTCCAAAATTTTAATATATGTGTATGAAGAAATATATTTGTACACCATTGATTACACCCTATTTATTTACCATTTACATGGATAGAAAAAGTAAAAGTACAATCACTTTTCGACAAAATTTTCTGTATGAACAAAATTTGTCTATGTCGGTAAAGTTTTTCTGTAAACATATTTGCGCACGGACAAAAATATATGTGCACAAACATTTTTTGTATGTATACAGACACCCAGTATTTGTATACATTTGTATACATACATTAATTTCCATGCAACTTGGTCTTACTTTTTCTGCAAGAAAAACACACTAAATAATGTGATTTGCACGGAAAGCAATGTTTGTATACCCACCAAAAGTGTCCGTGCACATATCTTTTTATTTGTGCGCAAACATGTTTATAGACAAATTTTGTTCGACAAATTTTATCGAAAAGTGTAAGTTGTGAAGGGTGAATGAATAGGGTGTAACCAAGGGTGTAACTCGGGTGTACTGTGTACATCAAGCACTGCTTTATATGTATTATTACCTCCGTCTTTCTAACATTGAGACATAAGGAGGTGACATGATTGTTAAGAAAGGCGAGTTTATGTAGTTGATATTGAATTAATAATTAAAATAAAAATTAAAGAATAATAATTTAAAACTACTCAAGTTTTATCAAATTTGATATGTGACAATTGAGATAGATCGAAAAGGAAAGATAAACAATTTTAACGACGGAAGAGGGGTAGTATGTAATTCTTTACGTTACCGACTTACCGTCCCTTTTATCGAACAAATTTGCTATTTGTACACATTCTAATACCCACCATATACACCCTATATATACCTAAAAAAAAATTACCCACCAGGCCACTCTCTCCCTTTGCTCTCCTCGATTCATCCTCACTCCCCTCCCCTTCCTCTCTTTCTTTCTTCTTCTCATCTACGCCATTTTCTCTTCTTCTTTTTCCTCCTTTCAATTTTTTGGCCACATAAATAAAAACTTATGCTCCTCTTTCTTCTTCGAGCAAATTTACTACCTTGCCATCTTCCATATATTTGCTTCTTGATGCGCTTTTTCCTGAGATTGAATCCATGTTGGGCGCTCGAAGGATAATCAGAGACAGAAAGTTCCGCATTTGGAAAGAATGGGAGATCGGATTTAAATTTGGGTCAGATTCCAATCCTAGATTTCAAAATCAGGGTAATTATCTACTCCATTTTTATGTTCATATAGGGTTCGATTTTTTTTTGTTCTTTCCAAATTTAGTAAATTATACATTCTATGAGGTTGAATTCTTGACTATTTTGTTTCTTTGATATAGGTTTATGATGTAAACCATTGAAATTCAAGCCCTATTGTATTTCAAAGTTAGAATGATTTTTTTCATATCTTAGAAGTTTTTTGTATGTGCTTTTATGTTTAATGGGGATTTAATTTTTTATATTTACAGTTTAATGCGTGTTATATGTTTATTTTTGACTATTTTATTTGTAAGTATCAATTGGATATAAAAACATTATTTAATCTTTAATCTTGTTGTTCATGCTTAATTTATGTATACAATATAAATGGGGCCATAATAATGGCAAAAAAACTATATAAGTGTAAAATGCTAAAATTGAGGTATGTTTAAAGCTCGACAGGCAGTTTTTAAGATCACTTCAACTTTGTTTAAAGCTTTTGTGAGTTTCACTTGCAGGTTGCACTTTGTACTTTGTTTAGAAGTGCTTAGAAATTTTGATTTGTTCTTCTTTTGTTGGAGGTTGCTCCAAATAAGTTGAGACGACCTATAGAAATGAATGTTTAGAAATGAATGTTTAGGTCCTAAACACAGTCTTAGAGGTTCATTATGAACTACAAGTGATATCCACAAGAAAGGTTATCACTTTAATTTAATTTTAAACTTTAGTTTGTTTAGTCGACCTTTCTTTATGTTTTTAAGTGTTTTAAGCTACTTTATATAAATTAGTTTGCTGCTCATTTCTATACTCGATTTATAAAGAATTATATTTACATTGTTGTCTTTGGATAAGAAGAGATTTCTTTGTGGTACAGGTAATACATGGTCTTTTTGTGATAAGAAGAATTTTCTTTGGGACACGGGTGACACATATATTTTCTAGTAGTACTCATGCAAGTGAAGTATTTGTTAAATGTTAATTCATTTAAATCTTGATTTTTAAAAATTGATGATGCATCATCATGTTGAGTTTGTGGCGGAATTATAGTCCTTAATAATAGAGTCGCTCTAAACTTTCGTGGGTAAGGCTTAATTAGTTACTTGGTAACAAAAATTACTTGCTACCCAAGTGCGGCAAATTATACCGTGGGATCGGTGCACCGTGAGCATGGTGTACCGATCCCAAAAAGGTGCCGTTTTTATATTAAAAAAATCGCACACCTCCTACGCCACTCAAATCTGGAATTGCGCTGCGCATATGCTCTGTTTTAAACGTCCTTACTCCCAGTAATTTCTTTATGGGAACACTGTGTCGGATTCTATGTTAGTTGCTCTGCTTCGTAATCGCATGGAAATTTATGCTTGTTGATTCACGAGGAAATCAGTAAACATAACAACAAACCTATAATTCTCCATCCCAATCAGATCTACTCCATGCGCAGATTCAATACCATCTGCCCAAGACTAAATTGATCTCTGTGATTCCAGTTGAAGGGAGAAAATATGAGTAAAATGCTTACTCATGTAAACTATTTTGCGGGACGGAGGGACTCGATTCCAATTGTGTATATAAAAATTTATTGTATTATGTATTTATACATGTGAGTTACATATTTTTACACGTAAAGTTACATATTTCTACATGCGAGTTACATATATATACACATGAGTTGCATTTGACCTGCCTGAACGCGAGTTACATATATTTACACGTAAAGTTACATATTTTTACACGTGAAATTACATATTTATACACGCGAGTTACATATTTATATACACGAGTTGCATTTGACCTGTCTCAACGCGAGTTACATATTTTTTACGTAAAGTTACATATTTTTACACGTAGAGTTACATATTTATACACACGAGTTGCATTTGGCCTGACTGAACGTGAGTTACATATTTTAAGATGTAAAGTTACATATTTTTACACACAAATGTTAATATGTTAAAATTACATAGGCAATATTGGTCTCATTTGAAAGATCATGAAAAATAAAAAATTTTGATATAAATTTTATAAAAATCGGATCAAAAATAAAAAAATTATTAACATTTTTTTAAAAAAGGAGAAATACAAAATAACAAACCCAAAATATACGTACTGCTTCTTCGCTCTCCCAGGTATACCATGCGCACCGTGGGACGGTTGCATGGTATACGAACTGCCCAAGTGCTAATCAGTAGAAACTTATACAATGATCTTTGTGCTACGCTCCACTCTACAACCTTTGTTTTTGAGTTTTTCTTTTAAATGTTTTTGGGTTAGTGATTTTTATATCTTTTTTCTTTCTGTTTTTAGTTCAAGTTAAATGGTCCACTTTAGTGCTGGACTCGGGTCGGGCGGCCCGGCCCGGAACCGGCCCGGCCCGGTTACTGTTAGGCCCGGCCCGGGGCCCGGTGGGTCCACCGGTTCGGTTCGGCCCGGCCCGGCTGCTGGGCGGTTCGGGCCCGGGCCCAGGTTTTGGTGAACCGGCCCGGCCGGTTCGGGCCCGGTCCGGGCCGGATTTTAATTGTTTTTTTTTTTTGAATTTTTTTTAAGTTTTAGGTTGGATTAGGTATTTTGGGCCATTTGAGGTGGTTTGGGATGGTTTGGGGTTGAGGGGGAGGGGTAGGGGATTAAATAGGAGACCAAAAAAAAAAATTAAGTGGGCCGGTTCGGCCCGGCCCGGCCCGGTTTGGCCCGGAACCGGGACCGGAACCGGCGGTTCGGGCTCGGGCCTCCCTTTCTTGGCCCGAACCGGGCCCGAACCGGCCCGAGTCCAGCCATGGTCCACTTATATCTTATTTAATTATTTGAGATAAAAAGGGAGATTATGGGAAAGTAGAGTCTTAGAAGTGTTGTTAATAAACTTATTTTCTTTTTTTATGTAAAACAATTATGTTCTTATTACTCAAATTTTTCTTCATTACCATCTTACTATTTCTTTTAATTTTCATTGATTCCTTGCAGTTTGGTCAGGAAAAGGCAACGATGGCCAGGCGACAACATGAAGAACGCTATATTTGTTGTTGTCATTACTATGTCTATTACACAAGCTAACCAATATTTACATGGTAAAGTTACTTTGTAATAGGTTCAAAACACAAGATAACCAATATTTAATTCTTGTAATAGTCACTTTTAAAGTAATGTTCTTTACTCAGTATGTTACCTTATTAATGCGTATGTATTTGGTAATTTTATTTTATGTGTATAGAAAGTAATCGTCTGTGTGTTTGTTTATATTGTCTGTGTGTGGTTAAAATATTGTTTTTATGTTCATTTATTTTGTCGATTGTTTGTGTCGTTGTGTGTGGTTGAAACATTGTTTATGTTCATTTATTTTGTCTTGTGGGCAGAAAATAATTTTCCTGTGTATTTTTTATATTATTTGTGAATGGTTAAAGCATTATCTACTTGTTCGTTTATTTTTTATATGTTTATTTATTTTGTCTATGTGTAGACAAATTACCTATAACAAATCACCAAACTAAGTATACATAACAACTTAATTTTTCAATCAACTTACAACATGTATTAATACCAAAACTTCAATTCCTTCAAAAAAAAAATCCAAAGTCATTTTCTTAATACATGCAAAACATACACTTTACAATATAACTAATTGCAAGAATGAAGTATTCGGCTATGCTTGGTTTTAAACCCCTCATACTTGACTTTTTGAATCCATTGTATGCCATAATCTGATCACATGTCTTGATCAAATATATAAAGAGACTCATCATCTATGAAGGCTCATCATCATTGCCTCTTTGATATTCATTCTTCTTTGATCTGTAATGTGTCATCAGAGAGGTTGGATTGATAAAATTTAAAAAAGACAGTAGGAGTGATAATGTAGAAGAGTAAAATACTGCTTTTTGGGGAAGGTTGACTGAGGGAGTATATAAGAATGCGTGAAAACTTGCATAATACCTAATTTGCATATAGAAAGCAATTTTTACCCCTTTCTCAAAATTCATCAGCTTCTTGTTTCGTTAACCCTCCTGGAGCATCCTGTATAAGTTTTGGATAAAGTAGTGCAGCTGGTTGTCATAGCATAACTGGAAATTGTGGACAAAGATGATGAAGATAACTCTGCCCTGTTCATATAAGAAATTGAGAAATCCCAACAAAAGTTCCCGATAAGACCCTCTATGGTAGCCTTGTCCTGCTTATTTAACTTTTAAGGAGAATAAGTAGATTCTGACTTGCTTATTTAGCTTAAATGGACATTACCAAATTTTATTTCTCTTAAAAACTTAGCCGGATTAGCAACATCATTTCAGCCAAAAATAAAACTTACCAACGGGCACTAGTTTAAAGCCTAAACGGACTGGATAGTTGGATGCATCACAAAATGCAACTAAAATCCTCATTCTAGGAGCTACAAATGATGACAGAAATACTACTACTGTTAAACTGCACAAAGTAGGCAATACACACTGCCAAGTGCCAACGATGTGTTATTGTGTTGTCATTCCATTTGAACAATACAAAATTCTAACTATACGCACAAGGCCATGAATATATTGCAAGTATGAGGTAGGCAATAGGATAAGACACAAGTTGAAATCAAAATGAGCAATTTAGTCCGGGTAAACTTCAAATTTGGCAGACTTAATACATTCAGAAGCCCACACTTAAATATCATGAATCTGTAAGATGGTCAAGAATAAACCTTCATATCTTTAACAAAGAAGGAGAAAAATAATAGAGGGCCAGATACTAATTCATACATAAATAAACTAGATAAAATGAGACGTCAAGAAGACAAACCTAGTGTGTAAAAGAAATAAAAACAAAAACACTAATCCAACTAGACTTACCAAGATGGACTTCACGGCTTTGGGGTATTGGGAGTTCAATAGTCAGGTCGGCCGGCACTTGGTTACTCTTCAGTGGATTTTTTTGGGATCTTAAAGGAGGTGGGTACTTGGGTGTAGGAATTGGGAGGTAGAGGCGGTGCGTTGCGGTGGTGGTGTTCGCCATGGAAACTACCGCTACAAAGTGGCTGGGAGACAGGAGAAAAGCTCGAATCCAGCTTCAATCACGCCGCTCGTGTTAGATTCAGACTTGAAGACAAGCGACGACGATAAAGATCTAGCTCGGATTAGGGATTTGAGAAGGAAAGTAAGAAAAGAAAAGGGTGCAGAAGGAGGAATGAAAGAGAGAGGAGGGAAAGACGGACGGTGAGATGTGAATAGGTGAGACAAGAGGGGTAATTTTTTTTAGGTTTATATAGCGTGTATACGGTGGGTATAATAACGTGTACAAAGAGCAATTCTCTTTCTTCATAAAACTCAGCAACATATATTTCCTGAAAACACAAATCATTCTTGATTGATGAGTGAACACCATTTTTCTGGATATTATTCAAGTGTAATGAGCTAATGTTCTATGATGTTTTCTGTGCTTTACAATGTACTGTTTTATATTCACAAATCACAAACTAACTTGTTGATGAGCTTTAGTTTGGAGTTTGGAGGTCGTATATAAATCTTATTGTCTATTGTTGGCTCATTTTCAAAAGCTGATCCTTGCTTGGTAGTAGGCCTGTCAATGGGTCGGGTCTAGACCCGGACCCGACCCGGACCCGGTTATTTTTAACGGGTATGGGTCCATATTTTATTCCGTTTACCCGGACCCGGATCCGGACCCGTTAGTATATTTAACAAACGGGTCGGGTACGATACATATGATTCCGACCCGTTAAGGACCCGGACCCGTTTAAAATTTCTTATTTGTATACAAACACTCTAATACATAAAGTAATTAATTATAACACTTCAAGTAAAAAATTACAAACTATACACACACACACACACACGCATATACATAATAATAATAATACATAAAATTATTAGTTGTAATTCTTCAATTGAAAATACACACACTAATACATACCTATTAGTGTGTGTATTAAATTAATACCCATTTTAACCGTTTATTCATAGTGATAAATGTGAATTATTAGTATTATTATATCATTATCATACACTCCATACAATATGTTTTTATACTCTCAATAGTCCAAGACATCTTTTGTGACTTAATTTGAAGTTTATGCTACGAGCTCTACGTACGAGAAAAAGCGACACAGATTGTTGAGTTATACGCAAGAACCAATACTTTATTGGATAAAAGTAATAACATGATAAACCTTGATTTTTTTTAAAAAGTGAGGATATATTTTGCCTTTTAGTTTGCACACGTTTCTTTACATTTCACATAGAGGTCTTGTTATTTTCACAAAATTTATAGCGGTATCATACTTGGCGGGTCTACCCGACCCGGTTCCGAGACCCGTTGGGTCTGGGTCCGGGTCCAAATTTTCAGACCCGCCGGGTAAACGGGTCGGGTCTGGGTCCATTATTAACTTAGCGGGTCCGGGTCTGGAATACTACGTTCCGGCCCGGACCCGACCCATTGACAGGCCTACTTGGTAGTGTGATTTGTGGATATAGAAAATTACTCCCCCATTCCAGATTTGCAAAAGTAGTCTCATATACTAGTAAGAATTAAGGAAAGTATAAATAAAGTAGTATCTCTCATAAAGTACAAACAATTAAGTAAAGAGAATATTTCCCGAAATAGGACTTAAATGGTTTGAAAATTTTAAAATAGAATAGTCATGCTTTTATTCTCAAAAAAGGATTAATTACTGTCATGTTTTGGTAGTACCAGACATCAAACATGGCAGTATTTTCCAAACTTGATAGTAATTACTCCTATTTTGAGAATAAAAAACATGACGGTCCTATTTTGGAATTTCCAAACTGTTTTAGTCCTATTTCGGGAACTTTCCCTTAAGTAAATGTAAAAGTGATAAAGTAAAATAAAAGCGGAAAATTATTAAAATTGAAATTTTTGCAAATTAAACAGAAAGTTATGGAGTATTGATTTAACGTACATTTGGTGACCAGAAATAACTTAAGAGTGTTTTAACAATAATTCTTCTTTAACACACTTGGAGGTAGTTTGGCAACACTGTTTTAAGGCTTATCGGGCTTATCAGCCAACTTTTTGACCAAACACGTAACTTTTGTTTTTCGTAATAAGCAGAAAAGTAAGGTTGAAGTTACTTTTCTAGCTATATTGCCTGAAGTCACTGTAGATGACTATTTTAGCTATTTTTACATATAATTTTTTCTTCATTTTATTAATATAATATATTTTAAAAAAAAAATTCTTAAATCAGCAGAATCAGCCAATGCAGCCACTTCAGCCAGAATTTCATAAATTTCAGCAGAATCAGCCAAAACAACCGATTTTCATGCTACCAAACAGGCTCTTATTTGTACACACGTCTGTCAGCGGGTTATTTTTTTGTCTGTGAATAGCTTATTCACAACAACATGTTTTATGTGTGAATACGCTATTCACAGACAAAAAAATAATCTACTCACAGACGTGTGTAAGAAGTGTGTATAAGAAAGTTTGTACAAATGGTTTTCTTTTATGTTTTAAATTGAACTAATTTCAATTTAGATCAAATCGGACTAGATCATAGTAGTAGACTAAAACTGATCAAATCATCGGGAAAGTTCCCGAAATAGGACTAAAAAAGTTTGAAAATTCCAAAATAGAATTGTCATGTTTTTATTTCCAAAATAGGACTAATTACTGCCAAATTTGGAATATACTGCCATGTTTGAAGTCTGGTACTGCCAAAATATGACAGTAATTAGTCCTATTTTGGGAATAAAAACATGGAAGTCCTATTTTAGAATTTTCAAACTTTTTTAGTCATATTTCGGGTAATATCTCCAAATCTCAAACCATACATCATTAATCGTAAAATACACTATATATGTACAACAGGTATCTATTAGACCATACTACTTTACATTAGATCAAAATTTCAATTCAATTTTTACCAAAAAAAAAAAAATTCAATTCAATCCGTCAAGCGACTTTTGTCTTCCTGACTTATTAATTTTTATGAAATTGTACTTTTGTTAAACATCTTGGTTGAATGAATCTTTGCTAAAGCTTCGACCTGGAAAAGTCATATCAAGACTGGTTTTAAGCAAATGTATTACACTCCTTTTGGATGGTAATCATTTCAGAGGATTTGTTAGAATTTCTTCGGGCGCAGACTCCTTGTTTATATCCGAAGGTAAAAATGGAATTAATATCACTCAATTTATTGCACGTCTTTCACGGGCTATCTCTACTATGAAGGAATCAACTCCAAAACAAGAATCTTTAACTCGGAATGGAGTTTCTTGTTCAGATGCTGAAATAATAAACAATGCCAACTATTTGGAGACTAAGGAGCTCACAATGATTTTGTACTTTCTGAGAGTACTCACAACACTTTGGGCTTTCCTGATAAAGATTCATCTCTTGATCCTTCTCATTTTGTGCCGTTTTTTAGGATATTATAAATTCGAGTGTGACCAATTTGACAACTTTTCTTTCAAAAGAGTATGAACGTATCATTACTCAGGTAACACAGCTTCACGAGGGCCGTGGAAATAATCCATATAAGGACGGGATTACTACTGAGCAAGGGAGTTTTGGCAAGGGAGGCTTTCGGTCAGAAAAGATCAAGGAAAATACAATAGTTCCAGACTCTTTCGTGTGGCACTTTGAGCGCCCAAATTTCTCAAATTGTGGAGTTCTAGAGCATGACTCCCGGGGCATGGGAGCATCTGATGATTCGGGGGATACATATCTTGGTCACACATCTGAAAAGCGTACTCCTATATCGACGGTGGATGATTTATGGGATTTTGACTCTAATCAAAATATTTGTAATAAGGCGTTGCTTGTTACGAGAGATAACTGTTTGTCTACAAATAATTTGAACATACAGACAAATATAAAGAGGACTCCACGTTCACACCGAATGAGAACGCGATCTCAATCTCGCGAGGAGCACTGAGGTTATCATTATTGACAAAGGGAGTTATGGTCCATTGGGTTGGGCAAGAATGTACTTGGGGTTGGGCGATTCTTTTTCTTGTTGTTGCTTTCCTTTTTTTCTCTTTGGTTTTTCTTATTTTTTATTTCACTTGTACTCCTTTTTCTATTTTCCTTACTAAAACTTCCTTTTCTAAAAAAAAGAAGAAGTTAAACCATCTTGGTTTAAAAGTCAAAGGATTCCCCTCTTTATCATTTGAAAGAACTTTTTTAATTAGTAGAAGGAATTTGCATTACTACCTCATATACGTCATAAAATGGTCAAAGGATTTCACATAAAAAGACCAACAATTTCATCTTAACAATTTGCCATTATAAATCCTAAATCTCCCAATAAATAGATATCCTACATTTCTAGCTGAATAACCCAATCCTAGCTGAGGATATCCTACATTTCTAGCTGAATAACCCAATCCTAGCTGAGGATAGGGGTGGACACAAAACAAGATTACACAAATTGGACCAGAACTGGTTGGTTTTTCTTCTGCCAAATTGAGACCAGAACTCGAAGGTTATAGTTCAGGTTTTATAAATTTATCCCAAAAATAAACATTTTATTCGGAGTATTTAATTTAATTGTTCTAATTAATTGGGTCATTTCCATTATAAATTTACATTCAAAGCTCTGGCACTCAAAGCTCAGCAACTGTTGAACATCGCTCTACACCTGGAACTAATTTGCCACGGGAAAATGGATATTGATCGGGACGCTAATTCCGGAGGTCATTGAATGCTCCGATTGATAAAAGAATTTGTTTCCATTCCTCAAGCTATCTTACTTAAATTCTCTGTTTCTGAAACCAGGAACAACTGGAGGAGTACAACAAGACAAGGGCAGTTCAGCAATCATGGTGATATTGGTGGGTGCACCGGGCAGCGGAAAATCTACGTTCTGCGATCAGATCATTAGGGCATCCTCTCGCCATTGGGTTCGTATCTGCCAGGTTCGCCTTCTGTGACCTTTTCTCGTTGATGGTTCATTTACATCTATGCTTGCATCAATGAACTATTGTATTTGAAATGTTCTACAAATTTCCTGACTGGGAAATCCTTTATTAGTCACACCTGGGATATCTCAGCTCTGCTCAGTTTTTCTGGTAAGTTATAATAGGTTTCAAATTCATTTGCGTAACTAACTTGGTATGTACAATGTGTGGCAACGAATATTTTCTTCATCCTATTTTACTATTGGCTTGGAGAATGTAGTTATATACTACTACCTCCGTCCCAAAAAACTTTGTTATATCATAAAATTTGAACCATGATTTTAATTAGTATATTATTATGAAAGTTAAAAGTTTTAAATGTTTATGAAAGTACTTTAACAAAGAACATTTGTCATATAATTTTTATATTATAAATAATTTCCAATAAAAATATATAGTTGATCAAAGATTTGAAAATGTCAATGTTTTTTAGGATGGAGGTAGTACTGTTTATTTTGGATAAAAAAGAAAATTGTGAAGAAAGAAATTGGAAAGAAAGAAGCACGAGTGAAGATATAAATCATATAATGAGTGGACAATAGGTATATATACTCAAGTTATTTGGATGGGGAGAAGCGGGAAAGCTGGAGAGAAAGAAAAGTTTTTGTTTTTGTTTGTAACGGCACATATGTCCTTACATGAGGTAGAGTTTGTATTGTGGGGGGAATTTCTTTCTCTTTGTCCTACTATTCTCACCACTTTTGGATATGATATTTTTGGAGTAGATCCAAAAATGAAATTTATCTCTACTCTACTTTGTCATGCATCTAAACAAACATAAATGGGTCTAACAAGTTCAGGAGACATGGCACACCCATTTAAGTAAAAGGGTCTAGCCGTCTAGTAATATACTCCATTGGTTTCACTTTAATTACGTTTTAGTTAAATTGCATGCATATCATGGAATATTACAAAATGACATTTCTATCCCTATACAAGTTCAACATAACTGCTTCTTATGTTACATTTTCGAGGCAAAGCATCATTTGATATGGAAAAATCAAGGCAAAATTTTGGAAAGTAATATCATTGGAATCCTACAACAAAAATTATTTTGGAACAAAGAATTGGCTAAAACGACAAATAAGCTATGACGGACGAAGAAAAATAGAGAAAAGAAGACTGAAATGAAACACATCCAGCTGTTGATGCAAATAGTTGTTAGTGTGGTTCTTTGTTATTCTGTAAATCCAAAAACTAGAAGTTGTTTACGGTAGTGTAGGATACAATTGGGAATGGAAAGGCAGGGACAAAGGCACAATGCGTGATGAGTGCAACTCGTGCATTGGAGCAAGGCAGAAATGTGTTCATTGACAGGTGCAACTTGGATAAAGAACAACGTTCAGACTTTATGAAACTTGGTTGTGACTCAATGGTGGTTGAAAAGCATGCAGTGGTTCTTGATCTTCCATCAAAGATATGCATATCTCGGTCTGTCAAACGCACTGGGCATGAAGGAAATTTGCAAGGTGGTAAATCTGCTGCAGTTGTTAATAAGATGCTTCAAAAGAAAGAATTGCCCAATTTGAGTGAAGGATTCAAACGGATTACATTCTGTCATGATGAAAAAGAGGTTCAAGCTGCTATTGATATGTACTCAGGACTTAATCCCTCAGATTCACTCCCATCAGGCTGTTTTGGTCAGAGGAATCCAAATGCTAAGATTCAACTTGGTATAATGAAGTTCCTTAAGAAAGTAGATCCGGTGGGAGATAATATTGCATCCACATCACCTCCTGCCTCCAATGATGCAAAGAGCAGTGAAGAGCCAGAAACTGCTAGCACTACTTGCATGGACAGTTCTTCTCATGATGTTCCAACCTTAGCATTCCCTTCTATTTCTACAGCAGATTTCCAGTTCAATCTTGAGAAGGCATCTGACATCATAGTTGAGAAAGTACAGGAATTTGTGCCTAGACTTGGAAACGCTAGGCTTGTTTTGGTGGATTTGTCAAACAATTCAAAAATACTTTCCCTGGTCAGGACAAAAGCTGCAAAGAAGAACATTGACTCTAATAAGTTCTTCACATTTGTTGGTGATATCACTCAGCTACATTCTGTTGGAGGGTTACGCTGCAATGTAATTGCTAATGCTGCCAACTGGTAAAATTATGCAACCCGAAGATTGTTTATTGGCTGAAGTATATTTCCCGTCCTGCAGATATAGTTTCTTTTCATTTAGGTCCCTGTAAATTGTTTGTTGTTTTTATAAATTCCAGTTAGAAAAAAATAATGTGGCCCATAGACCTACACTCCCAACATTTCCACATCAACATTTTCTTATTGTTTGGAGACTATTAGTGTAATTGAGGCTAGTCAAAAGTCAAAACTAATCATTTACAGGGAGCTAAAACAAAAGCAGGTTGTTATAGTCATGTCAGTTCTTTTTTTAAAAGGAGGTTGTTGTAGAGTAAAAGGAATGAACAGAAAATAGCTTAAACTGCTGGGATGAAAAACATAAAAATAATTTTGCAGGGAGCTAAAAGAAAAGCAACATTATAATACTATATTTGCCAGGAATTAAATCATATAAAAACCTTTCAAATTTTCATAATAAATATCTCATGGAAATTGATGTAAACATGCACTTTTTGCAGGCGACTTAAACCAGGAGGAGGAGGGACAAATGCGGCTATATTTAATGCTGCGGGTGCCGCACTTGAAAGTGCAACGAAGGAAAGAATTGGATCCTTATCACCTGGAAAAGCTGTTGTGGTTCCCCTTCCGCTGACATCCCCCCTCTGTAGTAGGGAGGGCGTCACTCACGTCATACATGTTGTTGGACCCAATATGAATCCAAAGAGACCGAATTGTCTAAACAATGACTATGTCAAGGGATGTAAGATTCTTTCTGAAGCTTACTCATCACTCTTTGATGGATTTGCATCAGTGGTACTCAGGGCCCATGGCGACTTCTCCAAGGAGAACTCATTTAAACTGCAAGATCAACAGGGTAGAGAATATCAGAATAGTGATCAGCAGAAGTTTGAGAGGGAAGCTGATTTTGAATCTGTTAGCAAAAAACTTAAAAGCGTTCAGAAAGTAGACCCCAGCACTGAGTGTCCTCTTGACACAAAGAACTGCTTACAGAAAAAAGATGCAAGCAAAACTTGGGGATCATGGGCACAAGCTCTTTATGACATTGCTATGCATCCTGAAAAGCACAAGAATGATGTCTTAGAAACAACGAGCGATGTTGTGGTTTTGAACGATATGTATCCTAAGGTTATTACTTACTCTCTTTCACTCTCACTTTCTCCTTTTCTCCCTTCTTCCTGGAGTCATTTGTCCTTTGCGGCATAGTTTGGGAAGTTTCTTCTGAATTAGAGGAAAATAAGAAAGGTAAAAACAGTTTTAATTTCCATACTTATTATCACCGCTTGTGTTTAGGTTGAGGGTAAATAGAGAAAGGGAACTGCATGTTTTTTTATTATGATATGAATAATTAGTTTTAGAGGGATTTCAAGTTATAATGTTATGATATTATTATGTCATGAAATTAGGGTCTTAGCATACACAATATTCAAAATTTAAGGAGTCGACTAAAAGGTAAATTGTATCATCACTCATCAGTAGTGAACTTCACTTTCAATTTGGGGAGAATGGAAAATAAGGCTTCTTTTCCTTTCAATTATTTTCAATTTGTTCCCGAAAGGGACAATGTCTTTTCCTCCAAAATTTACCTCCTTATTTTCCTCTTTCATCACAAGTTGAAAAGTACTTGTTAAAGTTGCAGCCCATTCTTGTGGCAGGCTCAAAAGCACCTATTGGTGCTTGCACGAGTTGAAGGCCTTGATCGACTGTCAGATATTTGTAAATTGCATGTCCCATTGCTTAATACAATGCATGCTGTTGGCCTGAAGTGGGCAGAAATGCTTCTGGATGAAGATGAATCATTAATATTCCGTCTTGGATACCATTCGGTATGGTCTTACAATGACTGATGCTCTACTTTGCACCCCCACCCCACTTATATTCTATGAGAGCATTTTGGATGACTTATTTTCAGGGAACTAGTTCTTTTTTAGGAAGAAAAGCCCTTCTGCAACCAAGAGAATAAGTGTTCAGTAGGAAAATTGGAAAGTGTTTCTAACGGCAAAAACAACACTTTAAGCTCGTCTTAAAAGGCAAAAAGCACTTGTGATAACAGTATTTATAGAATAAATCATTTTCTCCAGGTTCCCTCAATGCGACAACTGCATCTTCATGTGATTAGCCAAGACTTCAACTCGAAGCATCTGAAGAATAAAAAGCATTGGAATTCATTCAACTCTCCATTCTTCCGGGATTCAGTTGATGTGATAGAGGAAGTCAGTGAAAACGGAAAGGCTGTGTTGCAGGATGATAGCGAAAAATTTCTTGCAATGGAATTAAGGTGTCATAGATGTCGTAGTGTTCATCCCAACATTCCACGGCTCAAGGCACATGTTAGCTTATGTCATGCTCCATTCTCTTCTTTCCTGCTTCATAATGGCCGTTTAGTATCAAAACTGAGCAAGCTCCAAAATGATAGTAGCTGATAGGCTCCTTCCTCTTTCATGATCCTTTTATCCACTTTAGACGTACTAGTATGGCACACATGCATCGTATTTGGTGCATCCTTATTTTGCGTAGTACTTGTTGCGATAAATTGCTAGTTTAGTATGTAGCATACGTCTTCTCGAAACTTGTGGAATATATTCTCAAAAAACAATTGTGCATATATTGGTAGTATGTGCTTTTTGTTAGTTTTAAAAATAATTTTTGAATTTTTTGCTTAAGGATGTCCATACTTTTAGTATGGAGTACTTAGCATACGTCCATACTTAGTGATAGGGTGAACAAGAAATCGAAAAACCGAAATCGACCGACAAGCAAATTGAAACTAAACTGAATGAAATCTAAACTGATCAAAATCTACCCAGCTCTGGGTAGTTTGGTTACAGTTTATGATCGAAACCAATACAAATTGATTGAAATTATTCAAATAAAAACTCAATCAAGCAGTGCAGTTCTGTCATGGGTCCCCTCCTTTTAAAAACTAACCGACTAAAAATTGAAATGATAAAGTGAAACCTACGAACCTAATCCATATGAGACTTCGGTATGCAATAATGCATGACTAGAAATGTAGCGTGAAGTTGCTATGAATGTTTGGTAAAGAATTTCTGAGGAAAAATTATTTGGAAGCAAGTTGTCGTATTTCTAATGTTGGAAACTGGAATATATTCTATAGGAGTTGACAAATTTGAATTGAATGGCTTGTTCAAAGCTTCGAAAATGTCTTATCCTATAGTCTTATTAACCATGACTCTTGGGGAAACAATTAAGAATTAAAGGTCTCGTGATTGTTCGGGATTACTTTGAGACACTCTTTGGTGAGATTCATGGGGGTATGAGTGAGCAGCTAAACAATTTGGAGTGTCCAAAAATTTGTGGAGAACAAAGTAATGGCCTTATGAGGCAAGCAACCTTGGAAGAGATTAGAGAGACCATTTTTGGTATGAAAAGTTTCAGCAGTCCAGGCCTGGATGGAATTACAGTGGCAGTTTACAAAAATTTCTGGAGTGCAATTGGACCTACGGTCCAGACTTTTGTGAACACTGCATTGCGTACATGACATATCTCTCCCCAGATACTAAAATCATTCATGGTGCTTATTCCTAAAGGGGAAAGTCCTGAAGACGCGAGCAATTTCAGACCCATCACTTTGCTTAAAGTTATTTATAAAGTGGTTTCAAAAGTTCTAGTCAATCGAATGAGGACTTGGATTGGGGACTTAATTGGCCCTTTCCAAAGCAGTTTTCTTCCCGGACATAGTACGACAGATAACATTATTCTTACTCAAGAAATCATCCACACTTTGAATGCTAAAAAGGGGAAGAAAGGAGGGTTGGTGATGAAACTAGACCTTCAAAAGGCATATGATTGCTTAAGATGGCCGTTTATGGAGAAAACTTTGGTAGATTTTGGGTTCCTTTACAAGGCTGGTTATGAACTCTTTAAAAGACATGAAGATCGGGATTATTTGGAATGGGTGCATTCTACAAGAGATACAGCCGAAAAGAGGATTACGACAGGGGGACCTCTTTCACCATATCTTTTTATTCTAGCCATAGAATGTTGGTGATTTTAGTGTCACCGGCCGTTTTGTGTAATTGGAAATGACATGAGTGCCAATGGGAATTAGAACTATGATCTAATACAAGTTAGTAGGTGTGGAGTGCACACTTGTATATAAGAACTAGTTTAGTTCCAAAGTGTCTACGTTAGTGGAACTCGAGGTAGAACTCGAGGTATAACTTTCAGTAGACCAGCTCTGTGGTTCTAGACCGAGTTCTAGAACGGTTAGGCAGTTTCCAGCAGTTTCCCAAAAACTGTTGCGGTTATTCTTAATCGTGTTACTACTGCCTAGGACGATGAATATGGATATATACCACCATATTTCGTACAGAGGAGGTAGAGAATCAATATCCAACATATCTTCATCACTTTGGCACTCAAATTAAAGATAACAATCCATATACTCACTAGTTTGGCTCTAGTTCTTGTGCCTGAGTTCTAGAGTGTCCTTAAGGATTATCCTAGATTGAATTTCTTGTAACCCAGGCATAGGAGAGAAATATCAATTAGGAAAGTGAACTTACACGATCCTTAAGCAATCCAAGTACTCAAATTATCACCCCCTACGTGATTTACCCCAACAATCGAATTGATATTCCTTTTGTGATAATCATGAGTACCGTGGAAGAGATGACATCCAAGTTCAACAAATTGGACAAGTTTCAAGGGAACGATTTCTGTAGATGGCAGAAGAAGATGCACTTTCTTCTCACCACGTTGAAGGTTGTGTACGTGTTGAGCACTCCAATGCCGGAAGTGATGGAGGATGAAACCTTGGAACAAACTAGGAGGCGCAACAAGTGGGAGAACGATGACTACATATGTAGAGGCCACATCCTTAACGGTATGTCCGATGCGTTATTTGATATTTACCAAAACGTTGAGAGTGCGAAGGAATTGTGGAATTCTCTTGAGTCAAAATACATCGCCGAGGATGCTTCTAGTAAGAAGTTCTTGGTGAGTGATTTTAATAATTATAAAATGGTT
The DNA here is from genome assembly GCA_945859915.1 of Cuscuta epithymum. Taxonomy (NCBI): domain Eukaryota; kingdom Viridiplantae; phylum Streptophyta; class Magnoliopsida; order Solanales; family Convolvulaceae; genus Cuscuta; species Cuscuta epithymum. The sequence goes on along the minus strand of CAMAPF010001035.1, from coordinate 1,152,295 downwards.
GACTCAAGGCCGGTTATGGAACAATACAATGAACTCCTTCGTGTTCTTGGTCAATTTAAACTCCACAAGATAGGTGTTGATGAGTCCTATGCCGTGTCGAGTATAATTGACAAACTTCCACCCTCTTGGAAGGATTTTAAACGTTCTTTAAAACATCAAGATGAGGAACTGTCCTTGGTTCAACTTGGGAGTCACTTGCGCATTGAGGAGAATCTTCGTGTGCAAGAGAATGACCAAATTATGGGTGAAGTTGAATCTAGAATGGCTCATGTTCACTTGGTTGAGGATAATAAATCTAACCCGAAAGATAAGGGGAAAGGCAAAAAGCGCAAGTATGAAGACCATGACAAACCCAACAAGAAACCGAAAGGTTTGGTTTGTTGGAGGTGTCAAAAGGTTGGACATGTCAAGCGTGATTGCCGTGTGAAACTGAACAAGAATGGCGCTGGAACGAGTGGCAGTGGACAAGAACGGTCTAAGGACCTGGTTCCACGGAAAGGAGGTCAGTTCCTGACTAACTTTGATAATTCTGTCCAGAATTATGTATCACTCATTCCAGAATCTTTTTATGTACAGGATGATGACTGTGCATGGTGGATTGACTCGGGGGCTATGAGCCATGTGTGTAAGGATAAAGGATGGTTTGAAGACCTAGAACCAGTGGAGGTCGGTTCCTTATTACGCATGGGAAACGAGTCAATGGTGCCTATCTTGGGAAAGGGTGTAGTTGTTTTAGAATTTACTTCTGGGAAAACAATTACGTTGTTTGATGTTTTGTATGTACCGAAGGTTCGAAAGAATCTTGTTTCGGGAAGTATGTTGAATAATTTAGGGTTCAAACAAGTGATTGAATCCGATAAATATATTCTGTCCAAGGGTGGTGTGTTTGTTGGTTTTGGATATTTATCAAATCGCATGTTTCGTTTAAATGTTGTGAATAAATTAATTCCTAGTGATAATTCTGTTTTTGTGGCATCTTCCATGAATGATTGTATGATTTGGCATGCTAGACTAGCTCACATTAATTTTAGAAAAATGCATGAAATGTCTAAAGATGGTTTAATTCCTGCTTTTGGTATTAATGATGATAAGTGTAGGACTTGCATGCTTACTAAGATCACAAAACAACCGTTTCCTAATGTTGAAAGGAATTCGGCTATTTTGGATCTTGTACATAGTGATCTATGTGACTTTCACTCAACTCCTTCCCTTGGCAATAAAAAGTATGTTGTTACTTTTATTGATGATTCGACTCGGTTTTGTTATGTGTATTTATTACACACGAAGGATGAAGCTTTAGAGAAATTTAAAGTGTATAAAACCGAGGTTGAATTGCAATTGGGTAATCCAATTAAATGTCTTAGGACTGATCGGGGAGGAGAATATATGGATCCCCATTATTTTCAATCTGTTGGAATCATTCATGAGACCACGGCTCCGTATACACCACAACAAAATGGTGTGGCCGAACGGAAAAATCGAGTGTTAAAGGAAATGGTTAATTCCATGCTTTCCTACTCGGGTTTGAGTGAAGGGTTTTGGGGAGAGGCCATGCTCACGGCCTGCTATGTTCTAAATAGGGTTCCAAATAAAAGGAACAAGACAACCCCATATGAGCTTTGGTACAAGAAAGCGCCGAATTTGAAATATTTTCGGGTTTGGGGTTGTAGGGCGGTTGTAAAATTGCCCGAGCCCAAAAGGAAAACTTTGGGGGAAAGAGGAATTGATTGCATATTCATAGGGTATGTTGAACATTCCAAGGCTTATAGGTTTTATGTAATCGAATCTAACGATGCGGTAGCGGTTAACACCGTGATTGAGTCTCGGGATGTGATCTTTGATGAGATGAGATTTTCATCAATTCAAAGACCAAAGGACCTAGTTCCAGGCACTAGTGAGGTGCAAGTTCCAGAATGTTTGGATGGTGTTTTGAATCCCGAAGCACCACAAATAAGGAAAAGCAAACGAGGCCGCATCGTGAAAGACTTTGGTCCCGATTTTCACTTGTATTTAGTGGAAGGTTCAAGGGATGAAACGGGGGTACAATATTCATATTGTTACCAAGTTGAGGATGATCCAAAGACCTTTAAAGAGGCAATGGAATCCCGAGATGTTGCCTTTTGGAAGGAGGCAATTGATGATGAAATGTCATCAATTATGGAGAACAACACTTGGGTGTTGTCGGATTTGCCACCGGGTTCTAAACCCTTAGGTTGCAAATGGATCTTCAAAAAGAAGATGAAAGTGGATGGAACTGTTGACAGGTCCAAGGCTCGGTTGGTCATTCAAGGTTTTAGACAAAAACCCGGAATTGACTATTTTGACACGTATGCGCCGGTTGCTCGAATTACAACCATTAGGTTGTTAATTGCTTTGGCGGCTATACACAATCTGATTATACATCAGATGGATGTCAAGACGGCATTTTTAAATGGTGATCTTGATGAGGAAGTTTACATGAAACAACCGGAAGGTTTTGTTATGCCGGGAAATGAGCATAAGGTTTGTAAACTTGTTAAATCATTGTATGGGCTGAAACAAGCACCCAAACAATGGCATCAAAAGTTTGATGAAGTTATTTTGTCCAATGGTTTTAGTTTAAACCAATCGGACAAGTGTGTCTATAGCCGATTTGATGCATTCGGAGCGGGTGTGATCATATGTCTCTATGTTGATGACATGCTGATTTTTGGAACGGACCAAAGTCAGGTTGATGAAACCAAAAGGTTGTTATCATCAAGGTTTTCCATGAAGAACATGGGGGAGGCGGATGTGATTCTTGGTATAAGGATTAAACGGGTAAACAAAGGGATTGCTTTGACACAAGCTCACTATGTTGAGAATATTCTCAAAAGGTTTAATTATAGTGATTGTTCACCCGTTGGTACTCCCATGGATCCTAGTGTGAAGTTGATGCCTAATAAAGGAAAGGCGGTATCACAACTTGAGTACTCTCAAGCCATTGGTAGTTTAATGTATGCCATGACAAGCACTCGGCCGGATAATGCTTATGCCATGGGTAGGTTGAGCCGGTTTACTAGTAATCCTAGTACTCAACATTGGCAAGCAATGAAGAGAGTGTTCAAGTATTTAAAGGGAACCATGGATTATGGTTTGTGTTACTTTGAGTATCCTTCGGTTTTAGAGGGATATTCGGATGCAAGTTGGATATCCAATGTAGAGGATCATTCTTCTACAAGTGGTTGGGTATTCTTGCTTGGGGGAGGTGCCATTTCTTGGGCATCCAAGAAGCAAACTTGTATCACAAGTTCAACGATGGAATCTGAATTTGTTGCGTTGGCTACCGCCGGTAAAGAGGCGAAGTGGTTAAGAAATTTAATTTTTGAGATTCCATTGTGGGGGAAGCCGATTGCACCTATTTCTATCCATTGTGATAGTGCTGCCACTTTGGCTAAGGCGTATAGTCATGTTTATAATGGCAAGTCTAGACACTTAGGTGTTAGACATAGTATGATTAGAGAACTAATCATGAATGGTGTAATTTCGGTGGAATTTGTAAGATCGCAACATAACTTGGCGGACCACTTGACCAAAAGTTTGGCCCGGGACTTAGTGCACAAGTCTGTTATAGGGATGTGTTTAAAGTCCATTTAATCCTTAATGGTGAGACACCCAATTCCCCTCTAATACAACGTTAGGGGCTGAATTCAATGCGGAAAGCTCACACTTAATGGATTGGAACACACAATGAAAATCATCCCAAGGTGTGTGTTCGGACCTGTAGTAGGGAGGCTGAATTTATTTCTTAATAATTCCTTTGATAAAGTGTAAGCAGGTACACGAGTAAAGGAATTACCTATATGATTGTGAAGTGTAGCCGCACTTCAAAAAGCTTGGGACTTGGCTTTTATACGATCATGAATGGGATTAGGACACACGGCTTTATAATTGTGTCAAGTTTGTATTCTAGTTGAGTATTGAAACTTGTATGTATTTTATCTTGAGGTATTCAAATGTGTTGAAGGGTTCAATCCGTAGGACACCCCGATTCTCGAATATTTTGAATGTGTAAAATACTAAGATGGAAATTCAATCGTATCGACATTTCCATTTATGTGCAAGTTTTGGTTTGTAAGCTTTGTTATGTCATTTCATGGGTTACACTAAAATGGGGGAGGATTGTTGGTGATTTTAGTGTTACCGGCCGTTTTGTGTAATTGGAAATGACATGAGTGCCAATGGGAATTAGAACTATGATATAATACAAGTTAGTAGGTGTGGAGTGCACACTTGTATATAAGAACTAGTTTAGTTTCAAAGTGTCTACGTTAGTGGAACTCGAGGTAGAACTCGAGGTATAACTTTCAGTAAACCAGCTCTGTGGTTCTAGACCGAGTTCTAGAACGGTTAGGCAGTTTCCAGCAGTTTCCCAAAAACTGCTGCGGTTATTCTTAATCGTGTTACTACTGCCTAGGACGATGAATATGGATATATATCACCATATTTCGTACAGAGGAGGTAGAGGATCAATATCCAACATATCTTCATCACTTTGGCACTCAAATTAACAATCCATATACTCACTAGTTTGGCTCTAGTTCTTGTGCCTGAGTTCTAGAGTGTCCTTAAGGATTATCATAGATTGAATTTCTTGTAACCCAGGCATAGGGGAGAAATATCAATTCGGAAAGTGAACTTACACGATCCTTAAGCAATCCAAGTACTCAAATTATCACCCCCTACGTGATTTACTCCAACATAGAACGCTTATCTCATCTGATTATCAAGGAAGTTGAGGATAAGATATAGAAACAAATAAGTGTTGGAAAACTAAGAATCGGGGTATCACAACTATTCTTTGCAGATGATCTAATGTTGTTCGGCAAACCTCCAATCATACAAGGAACATGTTAAGCACAATTCAGAAATTTTCAGAGGACTTAGGTCTGGTGATTAATAAGAGCAAGTCTAGGGTCTTCTTCTCACCAAATCTAGAAGGAGGTTTGACTCAACATCTTCAAGAAATTTCCGAGGTAAAGGCTACAACTGAGCTGGGAATCTATCTAGGAACCCCTATCAAACACTGTAGAAGAAATAAAAAATAAGTTCTCATTTATTTTGGATCGGGTAAAAAGAGAGTTGACTTCTTGGAAGGAAAAAACTCTCAGTTTGGCAGGACGGAAGACGTTGATTCAGGCAGTATCAGCGACTATTCCACAACATGTCATGCAAAGTACTTTAATTCTTGCAACAATTTGATTTTCACGTTTGCTAATGCACAACTTTGACTGTAATTATATTTAATTATATATTAGTAAACATTATAAAAAGTTGATATTTTGGAAATTCACATTGACAGGAATTCAATAACATTTTATACGTAATAAATTGATAATATATAGTAGTAGAAAAATGTGGTCAAAGTAAGGTCTGTGAATATTGCAAAAATCACAATGTTGCAAGAATTAAAGAACGGAGGAAGTATGTTATTACCGGTAAGCATTTGTGATAGAATTGACAAAGTAAATAGGGATTTTCTTTGGGGCAGTGTTGGCACAAACTTAAAAATTCACCTTTTTTTTAATCGAGAACGGGAATTATTATTATTAAACTAAATAGTCAGATGAAACTGAAAAATTCACCTAGTTAACTGGGATGAGGTTTGCTTACCTAAAGATTGGGGAGGCCTAGGAATGAGAAAAGCTAGGGATAATAACCTAGCCCCAATCACAAAATTGGGCTAGGAGATTATAATGAACACCCTAAAGTTATGCGTGAAAGTTATAAGGGCTAAGTACATGAAGGATGCTTCATTTTGGTCAGTGGAGAGGAAATATGGCACTTCACATGTGTAACACCGACCCCAAATATTTTTACTTTTATTAAGTTATGTTATGAACCTTGAGAAATGAATAATGAATTTTACGTGATTGTAAATTGAAAAAATGGCAAATATAGTACCTGGGAGTTTGGAGTGGACAAAAAAGGGACCACGCCTTTCTTTAGCCCAAAAAGAGACGGATATGCAATTGAAAGACTAAAATACCCCTACAACAAAAATTAAAAAAATGGATCTGGACAACATTGCTAATTCGCTCCTGCTCTCTGCTTTCTATTGCGTCCCATGAAGAAGACCTCGGCCATCGCCGCCCAGTGTATGCCGCCACAGGGTCTCAACATCGCCACCCAGCGTACGCCATCCATTTCCCCTATCGCACACCGCCTCCTTCCTCCGTCATATGCCGCTTCCGCCTACCTCTTCTTTTCTTCTTTTTCTGTCCGATTTTGGGGGTGCGAGTGACGACGCCTGTAATCCTCAGATACGATGGGGGCCCGGAGGTTAGTTAGGGTGACAGGTTGCAACGGTGCACGATAAGCATATAGAAAGTGGTGCGGTGGCTAGGGTTTATTATGCGGCGGCGCGGCGACTGGGGAAGGATTAGGGTGGAGCATGGGGAAGGGGAGCATGGGTGAGGATTGGAGTGGGGCAGCGACGCTGTTGCGGGGCTGGGGGAGTGGCATGACAGTGGTGGTGCACAAATTGAGGTAGGGGGGTTGGAGATGGGGGAAGCTGGACCTGGGGCAGAGGAGGGGGCTTGTACTGGGGAGGGGGCTGGTGCAGGGGAGGGGGCTGGAGCAATGTAGGGGGTGGGGTAGGGGAGAAGGCTGGCTGTCATCGGGCTCGGCAGTGGTCAGGGGCGATAGTGGTTGGTGATGGTGGTGGTCGAGGCAGTGGGGTCGGGGCGGCGGTCGGATTGGTCATGATCATTAATTGGGTTGGTCACTAGTCGGATTGGTCAGTGGTCGGATTTGTCACGAACGTTAATCGGGTTGGTCATTGATCGGTTGGTCACAGTCAGTGATCGGGTTGGTCACTGGGTAAATTGGTCATGGTCACTAGGTGGATTGGTCATGGTCACTAGTCGGATTTTGGTCACTGACGGATTTTTGGATTTTTGGTCATAAATGATTTTTGGTCACTAATGATTTTGGTCACTGACGGATTTTTGGATTTTTTGTCACAAATGATTTTTGGTCACTGGGTGGATTGGTCATGGTCACTAGTCAGATTGGTCACTGGACGGGTTGACGTTAGTAACTAGGTAAAAAATTTGGTCACTAATGATTTTGGTCACTGACGGATTTTTGGATTTTTTGTCACAAATGATTTTTGGTCAGTAGATGGATTGATCATGGTCACTAGTCAGATTGGTCACTAGATGGGTTGACGTTGGTAACTAGGTAAAAAATTTGGTCACTAATGATTTTGGTCACTGACGGATTTTCGGAATTTTGGTCACAAATGATTTTTGGTCAATGGGTGGATTGGTCATGGTCACTAGTCGGATTGGTCAATGGACGGGTTGACGTTGGTAACTAGGTAGAATTTTTTGTCACTAATAATTTTGGTCACTGACGGATTTTTGGATTTTTGGTCACAACTGATTTTTGGTCAGTGACGAATTTTGGTCACAATAATGGTTTTGGTCACTGTGGCGTTATTGTAGACTAATGGGTGAGATTCTATTAAAATAAGGGTATAATAGTCTCTTAACCCATTTTTAGTCTCATTTTTGGAAAATTGAAATAAAGGTCTCTTTTTTGTTCATAGCTCTTTTTTTAGTATTATTTTAGACATAACCCCTTGAAAAAATTCACGCGGGGCCCACATTGGGAGCGGGGGCCACCCGATATTCTAAGGACCACATATTATATTCATCTAGGTCTAGATGATGTTTAAATGATGGTGGATATCCATGTTGGGACATAAATACAATGTAGAGTGACCAGTTGTGCATATAAGACCCATTTATCGGTACCGACATACTGACAGATAAAAGCCATAATAAAATATGGAGAATACTAAATTAAAAGTTGGGGACTATATATTCATTCTAGAATCCAATAATAATTGGAAGAATGATACATATTTTATTTGACCCGATAAAACGAAATTTAATTAAAACAATCCGGAAAATACAACTTTCAAGACCAAATGTACACTCAGGGACACAAAGGGATGACCACCCATACAAGTGGGGGCCACCTCACGGTTTTAGTCTTGAATGAGGTAGGGAGAGCCGAATTTTGATCAAGTATATAATAAGGAAAAGATGGAAAGACAAAGTGAGAAGGGCCCCTCCATCACATTATTTGGCTAAAAATGTCAAAAAGAGCACCCCCTCATCCATTGACTCTATCATTTCGTCCAGACCTTCCCAAGAAAGAGAGAAGCTATTGAATACACCCCTCCATAGATTCCATCCATGCTCAAGAAAGAAGGGAGCTCAAGGAAGAGGATTGAAGGTGAAAAAGTGATCAAAAGCTTGGAGAAATAAGGTAATGCAACTTTTTCTCCTCTCCTCAAGAATCATTTGACTCATTTATCATATAATAGACCCCTAGACTTGTTCTACACATTTAAATGTGAGGAGTGAGGGGTTGGAAGGTTGGTTTATACACAAAACGGACTTAGAGAACAAAGTTGACCAGTTCGCCGAAAAATAACCTTTTAGAGGTTATTTGTGCTGATATGAGTTTTGTGATGATAAAACCTTGATAGGAACTTTTCTAAAGTGTTCCTAGATCTTTCACGAAGTTGAAAGAGTCGCTGGAATTGTCGCCAAAGCTCGCCGGAGTTTTGTTGGAGCTCAATCGGGAAGGCTAGAACTTCATAAGCTTCATTAAGGTGAGAAGACGGTTATATGCTTTATAAATTTTGCATGAGGCATGAGATTACCTAAATTAATCAAGAATATGTTTTATTAATTAATTAATTATATTCAAGTATGTTTATGTCATACTACGTATTGAATAATACTCGTATAACATAGTTGAAAAACATGTTATGTAGGTGTGATTATTGAAATGTGATAATTTAATATGTATGACGTTCTAAGGCCCCAAAAAGGTATTTTTGATTGAGGACGTCAAAAAGTACATGTATAAGAAATTTCACTATAATCGGACTTCGTTTGGGCGGTCAAAGGCTATACCCGACCAGGTATTAACTAAAAACAGCCTCAGGGGCTACTGCCTCACCATACCCGACCGGGTATGGATGGGTACCCGACCAGGTATTGAGTTTTACACCCAATGGGCAATTTTGAGTGTGTTTAACGCGGGCCATTCGGGTGGAACCCATCCACGTTGTTTACTAAGGATTATTATATGACTATAGGGCTAAGTATTGTTTATAGTTGAGGGAATAAAATGTTAGTCATATCTGGGTTAGGATTTGGTAGGAATAAGGTTGGGGTAAGGTACCATTGGACGGTAAATGATCCTAAATACTTTAGGTTGGGTTGAGTACCCTTGGACGGTAAATGATCATAAATACTCCAGGTTGGGGTTGAGTACCCTTGGGCGGTAAATGGTCCTAAATACTCCAGTTTGGGGTTGAGTAACCTTGGACGATAAATGATCCTAAAACACTCGGTAGTATATTACGAATGTAGGATGTAGCTTGTAAGCTAGACATTCGGGACAAGAATGAAAAGGTCGGGTAAGGACTTTATCTCTAAAAGACTCTTTTAATGAAAATGACCTACAGGTTGAGTATTTTACAAGTATATACAATATGTATCACCTTGTGAATGGAGGTAACGGTGGTTACACCTATAAATATATGTATCACCCTATTTTTGGATCTCGTGTCTGAAACATTAGTTATTCATCATATAGCTTGCTTGTCACTAGTACTTCTTTATATGGAGTACTGACCCCTTCGGGGGCCTCACTTTTTTTTAGGTTGAGGTTTGAGCCTACTACCTGCACCTTTGCCTAGGGTGGTCATCGAATAAGGAAGAATTGGTTCTTGCTTCCATTCTTATT